>OX376351.1:21478164-21972438 GCA_947369235.1 Udea olivalis | reverse complement strand
GAGTCGGACAGTGGTCGGCCCAGCATACTGCCACCACTGAAAGGACGCACCGGTGTCAGCAAGGACCTCGCCACGGAAAGGGCCAGGGAGTTCTACGAAGCAGGGAAAGGGGCCCTAGAGAGCTCGAAAACCCTGAAACGGGAACTCCGGGCGGAAGCAGTAGAGAGTATGTCCAATCTCTACGAACTGGTGCTCTGTCTGGCGGACTCCAGGAACAGACATAGGCTGAACCTGGAGACCGAGAGACTCAGAGCGGCCAGGGAACTGATGCGAGTGGAGCGGGCATACTGCCAGCAGCTTCACGAGCAGCAGAGGGATTTTTAGGAGAGACTAAGGGAGTTGTCGGAGGCACAGCGCAACACGCACAAAGCGGTGGAGGGGGTGCGCGGCTGGCTGAATTATGAGATGGAAGGAGTCATAAGACAGTCGGCCCCGCAACCACCTCCCCCCGCACCTTTGCCACAGCCACCCACCCCCCACACCACCACTACAACTACTAGCAACCAACCGGACTACACTAACACCCTCAAAGAGCTATCAGCTCAAATAACAACATTGGCAACCGAGCTCCATTACTGGAAGCTGGAGGCCACCCAAGGGGCAAGTCACACAAGGGAGCGAGAGCGCTCCAAATCCCCAGTCCAACAGGCCGTGCCAAGCCCATCCTTTGTTGAAGTAAGTGAAGGGGTGCAGGCGATGCGGGCGGAGCTAGCAGAAGTGCGTGCACTAATGCAAAACTCCAACCCAGCGACCAGGGCGGACCTCCAGGACCAACTCGAGAGGGCCACGGTACCAATAATGAATAAAACTACAAAAATACTGGAGGAGCTGATCGAGGTGAGGGACATCGCATTTACGGGAAGCCGTGAACTTCCCGATCCTATGGGTCTGGCGACTGAGATGGCGTTCACCGACACGGCGGCTCAGATAGAGAGCCTTATGAACCCTCTCAGAGCAGATGTGTCGGAGGTAGCCTCTCAGTCAAAAGCCCTGAACGAGACGCTCACCTTCATCAACTCCTCCTTCAAACAAAAGGAGCTCCCCCTGCTAAACCAGCAGAGATCACAGCCGCCACAGCAGCAATCCAACACCTTCGCTGCAGTGGTTAAGAAGCCGAAGCCAGCCCCACCCCCCCACCACACTCTCATCATCTCATCCACGGACCCCACCAAGACCGGAGAGAACGTGATAGAGGAGGTGCAGGGGACCCTCGATTTTAAGACCACGGGGGTAACAGTGGACAGGGTGAGGAAGGCTAAAAACCGAAAGGTCATTCTTAGCTGTGAGAGGGAGGAGGACGCTCGGAACATCAGGGACCTCCTGAACAAAAACAAACACCTACATACAAAACAAGCAACACCGTCGAATCCGCAAGTTATAATAAAAAATGTGTTAACCTGTCACTCAGACGAGGACATTGTCGACCAACTCAAGGCCCAGAACAAAAAATTGTTCGTAGACCTAAAGGCCGACCTAAAGACAATGCGCCTACGCTACAGGAAGCGGGCAAGGAACACCCTGCAGTGCCACGTGGTGCTCGAGGTGACGCCAATCCTCCACAGTCGAATGCTGGAGGCGGGGACGGTCCACATAGGTCTCCAAAAGAGACTCGTGGAAGACCAGTCACCCCTAGTCCAGTGTTCGAAATGCCTCGGCTTCGGGCACACCAAAACTCTCTGCCAGGAGCGCGAACAACTGTGCAATTACTGCGGAGATAAACACTCATGGAAAGACTGCCCCAGCCGCTCTGCAGGCAGCCCTCCGAAGTGCAAAAACTGCACAAGGGCGAAGACGGACATGGCGACACTAACACCACACGTGGCCTTCAGCCCGCAATGCCCCCAATGGCAAATGTGGGACAGTATAGCCCGCTCAAAGGTAGCATACTGCTAAGGGCAACCCTAATGAAGGCTCAGCCACCCAAAATATAGGCGGACACACTAAACTAAAGTTCTTACAAGCCAACCTAAGACGGTCTAAGCAAGCTACTGTCGAACTACTCCAAGCGGCTGAGAAAAGCGGTGTGGCGATCGCACTAGTGCAGGAACCCTATGTGGGCTCCGCGGGCACACTTAAACAGTTCCCAGGCACTAGAGTGATTCAATGCACCATCAACAGGCAGAAACCAGTAAAGGCGGCCATAATAGTCTTTGGCGACTTGCTGAGAGTCATACACGACCCGCAGCTGGTAACCGAAACCGAATGTGCCGTACTGCTGGAGGCTGGCCCTCTAAAGCTAGGAGTGGTGTCCGTCTATTTCGAAGGTGACCAACCTATAGAGCCCTACATAGAACGCACCAAGGCAGTATGCCAAAAACTAAACACACAAAATATAATTGTCGGAGGAGACGTAAATGCCTGGAGCCAGTGGTGGGGCAGCTCAACTGAAAACCCTCGCGGTGAGGCGTACATCTCCTTCCTAGACGAGAACAATTTCCACGTCCTTAACATCGGGGACACACCAACATTCGAGGAGTGTCGGCAGGGACGCCTTTGCACTAGCATCGTAGATGTCACGGCGTGCAGCGCGTCACTGCTAGGGAAGATAAAAGAGTGGAAAGTCGACCGGACAATGACGACCTCAGACCATAACGCCATCAAGTTTACACTGGAAGTGGGAGCTAAACTGCATCCGGTAGTGAGACCCACAACCAGGAAGTACAACACCAAGAAGGCAAATTGGTCGGAGTTTGATCGACAACTACACAAATCCCTAGCAGATCTCAACATCACTGTCGACAGGATCCAAGAGGTCCAAACCCAAGAAGAGGTGGAGGGTATAGTCGCGGAGTACACTGCTGCCATAACAGAAGCATGCGAGCACGCGATACCCAAACTCGTCATAAGGAAGGGAGTGGCCACACCGCCCTGGTGGACGGCGGAGCTAACACAATTAAAAAAAGACGTTCTGAGGAAAAAGAGACGCATCCGGAACGCAGCCCCGCCACGAATAGAGGCCGTACTGCAGGAATATCATGAGGCCAAAGAGCTTTATGCTCACAAAACAATAGAGGCCCAAAACAGAAGTTGGAAGGAGTTCTGCTCGACGCAGGAGAGGGAGAGTATGTGGGACGGCATATACAGGGTCATTCGCAAGACATCGGGTAGACAGGAGGACATTCTGCTAAGAGGCACAGACGGCAGGACACTGAGTCCCGAGAAATCGGCTCAGCTACTCGCCGAAACCTTCTACCCCAATGACTCGGTATCTACCGACATGCCGATCCACACACAACTACGACTCCGCACGTCGAGGGGGACACCGGAGGAGGAGCGGCTGTCTGAGGACGACCCACCATTCACGGTTGCCGAGGTGGAGGCTGTGCTTAGGGCACAAAACCCAAAAAAGGCTCCGGGGGCGGACGGGTTTACCTCCGACATTTGTGCCAGAGCAATCCGCAGTGAAAGGGAGGTGTTTATGGCAATTGCAAATAAGTGTTTAGCTGTACCACACTTCCCCAAACAGTGGAAAACTGCTCACGTAGTAATCCTGCGCAAACCAGGCAAGGAAGACTACACCCACCCAAAATCCTACCGCCCAATCGGACTACTATCAGTACTAGGGAAAACGGTAGAGAAACTACTTGTGGGCCGGCTACAGTGGCACCTTCTCCCAACCCTAAACACCAACCAGTACGGCTTCTTGCCACAGCGCGGAACCGAGGACGCCCTCTGTGACTTAATGGAACACATCGCCAAACAGCAGGCGCAAAAGAGATCAATAATAGTTGTTTCATTGGACATAGAGGGGGCCTTCGACAACGCGTGGTGGCCGGCTCTTAAAGCCCAACTAATCCACAAACACTGCCCAAGGAACTTATACAAGGCGGTGGACTCTTACCTATCGGACAGATCCGTAACGGTACACTTTGCGGGTTCGAGCAGCGGAAGAGAGACCAACAAAGGCTGCGTTCAAGGTTCCATAGGAGGCCCGACCTTCTGGAATCTTATACTCGACCCACTACTGCACGGACTGTCGAAGGAGAACGTACACTGCCAAGCGTTCGCGGACGACGTAGTCCTAGTTTTCTCCGCACCAACGGTGTCAGAGATGGAGGATAACATCGACTCGGTGCTCGGGAAAGTAGTGAAATGGGGGGTACAAAACAAGCTGAACTTCGCAGCTCACAAAACACAAGCAATGCTGCTGACCAGACAGCTGAAGTACAGCCCCCCCCAAATCTTCATGGCACAAACCCCAATCCCATTAGTCGATGAGATCAAACTTCTCGGACTTATCATAGACAACCGTCTGAACTTCGCATCTCATGTGTCGTCGGTCTGCAAAAGAGCGGCGGACATATATAAACAACTAGCATGTGCGGCGAGGGTCACATGGGGTCTAAGCGGGGAGATAATAAGGACAATATACGTCGCGGTCATAGAACCAATAATAACTTATGGTTCAAGTTCCTGGGCGGCAAAAACACAGCTCCAGATGAACAGGAAAAGGCTGGAGGCTATCCAGAGGGGCTTTGCACAGAAGATTTGCAAAGCGTATAGAACTACGTCTTTGACTTCGGTGCAGATCCTATCGGGTACCCTTCCGCTGGACCTGCGCATCCAGGAGGCGGCCACTCTATACATGGCGAAAAAGGGAAAGTCGTGTGATTACTTACCACCAGGTCGTAGACTCGAGGAGAGAGTGAGCCATAAAGACCTACCTCACCCATCAACTCAAGTCATCACAGAGTTTGAACTCCTAGAGGATATGGACCCAAAAACACAGGAAACGCTCCAAATCACAGGCCCTCAGGTTTACACCGATGGAAGTAAGCTAGAGGGAAGAGTGGGAGCGGCCCTAACATGGTGGGAAGACGGGAAGGAGATATCGCACGACACCTTCAGCCTAGACGCCACCTGCACTGTATTCCAATCAGAACTATATGCACTCCACAGGGCAGTGCTGCGGGCAATGGAGGGGGACAGCCCAGTGGTCAACATACTGAGCGACTCAAGGTCGTCACTGGAACTACTGGGCAACCCTAGACTCCTACACCCGTTAGCGAAGGCTATAAAGGAGAATCTATTGGCAATACAAGCGTCAGGTAAACAAATAAGGCTATTCTGGCTCCGGGCACACGTGGGAACGGCGGGCAACGAGAGGGCAGATGAGCTGGCAAAAATAGCTACTAGCTCGACCAGCCAATCGCCGGACTACGCGGAAGTGCCGCTGTCATATGTCAGGAAAAAAATCAGGGAAGAATCGGTCAAGAAATGGCAGGACCGGTACACTTCATCTCCCACCGGTTCAGTGACGAAGACCTTCCTCCCAGACGTAGGTAATGCCTACCGCACGGTGAGAGCTTCCAAACTGACACCGACCCACATCCAAATCCTGACAGGACACGGCGGCTTCGGGGAATATTTGCACCGGTTCAGGCTCAGAGACAGTCCAGGGTGCGAGTGTGACCCGAACACAAGCGAAACAGTCTGGCATATATTACTGGAATGCCCGCGTTTCCAAGCAGCCAGATACGACCTGGAATGCCGCCTCCAAACGGAGCTCACAAAACAAAACATTCACGAGGTCCTCAACAACAAAACAGACAGGGAGAGCCTCCTAAACTACATGGAGTACACAGCCGCAGTCGCATCAAGGCGCAACAGCTCTCTAGGGACCCAAATACCGGACTTAACAACAACACCAACACAACACCAACAAACACAACAAACTACAACACCAACAACAGTAACACACCATAAACAGCTAAATCTCCTGGCACTTGGGGAACCAGGGAAGCCAGGCATCAGGCTCAGAGGGGTCGCCCTATTCATGGACTCCAATTCGGAGAAAATAGGGATCGCATTCTGCAACGCCCTCGCCAAAAACACAGTCACCATCTCACCAGGCCTCGGTGCACTCCTAAACGGCAGCACAAGTAAAATCACCATGCGTCGCAAGGCGTATAACGAACTCGCAGTAGTGACATTAGAGAAGCAGACGTGCAGGATAGTGCGAAAGAGTAACAAGACTATCGCACTGTTCTCCACGGAGCTAGAAGTCACGGAGTTCGTCTTAGCCTGCAAAGTGCTGGCCGCAATGGGGGCAAGGGGAGAGGAGGGGACTGTGCAACCCAAAAAAATCAGTGTGGACGCCATGGTCGTGGGGTACTTAAAGGGCCAGACCGAGGATTACCTTGGAGCCCTGGCAGCCGCCAAACACCACGAGGTCGTAATTTATGAGGACAGGGGCCAAAACCTCAGTCACCTAATAGCCCGGCCTCTGGGTCAAGCGTCCACACAACACCCCACCGACTGCTGGGACCACCCGATTGTCGGAACCGACATCAGTGGCTCCGAGCGTCTCCAACAGAGGGTGCAACAGGAGAAGGACGAGGCTGCGCAGAGTGGCGCAGACCCCAGTGTGTTACAAACGATAAGACGTAAAATTACAACCATTACATCAACACTCGGCCAAGCAATTCTGGGGACCGCCGAGCAGAACAAAGCCAAAGTGAAGAAAATACGGGGGGCCGCAGCGTTGGAGGAGGCAGTGGAGCGATTTGTCGCCCCACCACCACCAAAACCAAAAGAAGCCGAACCTATTCGCACACGGGCGGACATGGGACAAGTGTCTCCCCCAAAATTACTACCAGTAAGAGAACCGCGGGACCACATGCTCAATGCCTTCCTGGAGTTCGTGGCGATCACGGAAGCGACGCGCAAAGTTAACACGGATAATTGCAAAACCATCTTGCAAACTTATAGGCGCGGAAACCGGGGTCTGCTGGAGACCCAACTACAGGAGGCGACGGCAGCTATATATGACAATGACAAGTCTGAGATTATTCAAGGACAAATGTCGGGGACATATATGGCTGCGTACAACGGGGCGGGTGGCTTCGTGTGCCGGGTTAAGAAAGGAGTAAGGATGGGGGAAACCCGGTATTTAAGACACCACCTGGAGACCCAATTGTGGTAGTCGCCAAGTGCACGGAGGTAATGCTCGATGACAAGATCTTAGACATGGCCTGCAAAATGGCCGGTAGTCTATCACCGAGCGCGATGCCAGAGCACTGGACTATACCGACATTTGAATGGGTCAACGGGGTCCCGGGTTGCGGCAAAACAACGTGGGTAATGTCTCAAATCAACGTGGAGCAAGACATTATCGTCACGACAACCACCGAGGCGGCAAAAGACCTCCGGGAAAAGCTGGAACCACGCATCGGAGACAGGGCCAAAAAGAGAGTCAGGACTATGGCATCCCTACTAGTAAATGGTATGAGCGAGGGCGAAAAGTGTACACGCCTGATGGTGGACGAAGCCCTCATGAACCATTTCGGATCCATAGTGTTGGCCATCCAAATCGCGGAAGCCAGCGAGGTCATGCTGCTGGGAGACAACAACCAACTCCCATTTATCGACCGCTGCAACCTTTTCAAATTAAAATACAACAGGCCAAATGAGGTCACTGCCATAACAAAGGAGCTGCTATGCACCTACCGCAACCCACAAGACGTAGCGTATGCCCTTAGCGAAATCTACAGCGGTATATACTCGGCCAACACCCGAACCAAGTCTCTGGAGCTGAAGAGGTTCACAGGTGCAGAAATCCCAAAGTCGGAACGAACCTTATACCTCGTTCACACCCAGGCTGAAAAGGCTCTCCTGATCAGCCAGGGATACGGTAAGAACGAGGGATCGCGCACCATGACCATCCACGAAGCCCAGGGACAGACGTTCGAAACGGTGATAATCGTGCGGACAGTTCCGAAAAAATCACACCTCCTACAAAGCGTCCCACACGCCGTAGTAGCAATCTCGCGGCACACAACACGCTGTGTCTACTACACCGACAACGCAAATGACGATGCCACGGCAAGTCTTATACTTAAAGCGGAGAGAGTTACACAGGATAAAATACGGGACTACAACCTGAGGATGGCCATGCGACGGGGCGACGAGGCCACCATAGACAAAATAGTGGGAAGCATGAGGAGTGCCCAGCATACCCATAATACCCCTTCCACCGAGGTCCAGGCATCCTCCCTTCGAGACTCCAACGGGGTCGACAAGTAGAGGACTGTCGAACCTGCACGGCACTCTTCTTACCCTACTAATACCTGACTAACGTAGCAATAAGTACAAATTGTACAATTGGTAATACAACAAGAATTATTGTAATAATAATTAGAATAATAATAATGACAATAAGAGGAACATAATAATAATACTACTATAAAAAAAATAAAAATAAAAATATATATATATATATATATATACATAATAATAACAAAAAATAATAATAAAATAATAATAATAAAAAAAAAAAAAAAAAAGAATAATAAAAAAAAAAAAAAAAAAAAAACCCACAATAACATAGCATAAGAACGAATGTAACTAACAAAATAAGAAATAATAATAATATGTAATCTATCAAACAGATACAACTATGGCTGGCTGGGAGTACCCAGCCAATAGCATAGCATGTATCTGCATTCTAATAATAATCCTGTAAACTCACTAACATAAGTTTAGTTCATAAGTTATAAATTTCGAAATTAGAATTAATAATAATATGTAATGTATTAATAGATATAACTATGGCTGGCTGGGAGTACCCAGCCAATAGCATAGCATGTATCTCCATCCTGATAATAAATGTAATAATGTAAACTCAATAGCATAAGTTCTTTTCATAATTTATGTAATGTTTGGTTCATGTGACTAGTGACGACTTTAGAATATAAGTCAATCTCATAAATGTTTTAATAAACTTAATTGTAATCTTAATAAATATGAGCCCTCTGCGCGGAGCGCCTTATTTTAACTAAATTAAAATCTTAATAATTAAATGTAAACAAAAAAAGGCACGGACCATAGAGTCTGTGGAACAGTCTTTCATTATAAAAAAAAAAACCTAACCTAACCTAACCTAACCTTTTTTTTTTTTTTTTTTTTTTTTTTTTTTTTTTTTTTTTTCTCCGGGTGTGAAATGCATTACGCACTATCCCACTGCCTGGGTGGGGCAGTGGGGGAGTGTGGGACTCTCCGCCGGTGAAGCCGACGGCATACCCACTAAAACACACCCGGGTATACCCTCACCGCTTTGGAATAGGGCGACATGGAGCCTTGCGGATTACCACGTCACCCCAGCGGTCGGCCTGGCCTATGCGCCGGGCCTCCTCACGCTGCGGGGGCGTCCCGGTATACTGGGGACGCCCCCAGACGGGAGCACCATGGAATAGGGTGTAAGCCCCCCGGCTTACACCCCGGTGCTACTTTTAGGGAGCAGGGGGAAGACGGGCGAACCGCCGTCTTCGTGCCCCCTGCCGTCTGCGTCGGAGAGGGGCCGCCAGAGGATCATCCTCTCGGGCCCTCTCCGCGGTCTCCTTCTGCGTCATCACCTCCTCGCAGAAGGAGACCATAGCCAGCCATGCCTCCTCACTCCCGAGCATGGCCCGTACTAGGGCCGGGAGTGAGAGGTCTTGCCCTACAATGGCCGCAAGGTTGCGGCGCTGATCCGCCCAAGCCACGCACGCCTCCAGCGTGTGCTGGGCGGTGTCCTCTTCAGCGCCACACTCGTGGCACGTCGGGTCAGGCTCTCTCCGGGCCACTTTGTGCAGATACTTTCCAAAGCACCCGTGCCCGGAAAGTATCTGCACCAGCCGGTATGTCAGTGGCCGCCGTTCCCGGCGCACCCACTGTTTGAGGACCGGCCTGATGGCGTCTATGGTGTGCCGGCCATAGACGGCTTCAGCCAGGTCCTCTGCCCACCGCCGAAGAAGCGCGTTTTGCGCTTGCCTGCGAACGCCCTCTATTTCATCGAAATAGGGGCGCTCGCCTTGTGCTCTCGCCACTGCCCTGCGCTGGTAGACAGCAGCGAGAATCTTGGCCTCCATCTCCCATGGGGGCATGCCTGCGAGGACGCAGGCAGCCCCCGCTGAGATAGTGCGGTATCCGCGTATGGCTCTTACCGCCATCACCCTTTGTGGAGCTCGCAAACCTAACCTAACCTAACCTAACCTAACCTAACCTAACCTAACCTAACCTAACCTAACCTAACCTTTTTTTTTTTTTTTTTTTTTTTTTTTTTTTTTTTTTTTTTCGCGGGGAATCCATTTACGGACATCCCGCCGCTCCGGGGGGAGGGGCAGGGGGGTGTGGGACTCCCTCACCAGAGTGGTGAGAATACCCACTAAACCCCGCGGTGGCCATCTTCGCGCATGTCTCGAGTCACCGGGATTTCTACAATAGAATGCGTCCGGTGAACTCGAGTGCGCAATGCCGCTTGCACAGCCCAGCTCGGAGAGAGTGATACCTCCCTCCTAACACCATCCAGTGTTACCCGGCAATGTGAGGCCACCCCACACTGCCGTCCTCCTCGGGGCCACTTGAGACGGAGCGCACAGCCCCCGCCGTGCACTCCTAGCGACCCCGAAGGCCCCCCTTTAGTCGCCTCTTACGACAGGCGGGGGGGAACCGTGGCCGTATTCTAACGCCCCGAACCACAGGGCAAAGGGGATTGCTGGGGCTTACATGCCACCACCCCGGCGTCGCCTTCTTCGCCTACTCGGATCCTCCTGCTCCCTGATCCTTTCGGCAGCCTCTTTTTGGGATATAACTGTCTCGCAGAAATTGGCAACTGCCGCCCACGCCGTTCGGCTGACTGACATAGCTTGTATGACAGTCGGCAACGTCACGTCCCCACCGAGGACAGCGCTTAGTTGGTTGCGCTCCTGACCCCATGCTGGGCACACTTCTAGAGTGTGCTGGGCAGTGTCCTCGGCAGAGTCACAGTGGTGACATCTTGCTGTTGACTCCCTTCCGATTCGGTTCAAGTACCTGCCGAAGCAACCATGCCCCGACAGGACCTGTGTCACCCTGAATGACAGGGAGCCGTGACGCCGCTCTAGCCACAGCCTAAATACTGGGCGAATTGCCTCCAAGGTCCACTGGCCTGCTCCTGGAACAGCCAGTCTGTTGTGCCAGATGGTAATGGCGTCATTTTTGAAATTAGCCCTTTGGCCGTCAACCTCTTGGGGTGCTGCCCGGCCGCCCGCGGAACGCACATCCTCACGCCAGTAGAAAACGGCTGAGAGGGCCCTCGCGTCTAAATCCCAGGGCAGTTGGCGGGCTAGCACACATGCCGCCTCAAAGGAGATCGTGCGATACCCCCGTATTAATCGTATGGCCATCGCTCTCTGCGGCCTGCGCAGGATGGCGATGCTCTGAGGCTTCAGAGCGTCGGCCCATACGGGGGCTCCGTAGAGGGCAATGGATCGCACGATCCCGATGAATAGTTTCCTACACACGTCACCTGGCCCAGATGAATTAGGCAGGATTCTGCTCAGCGCGCCTGCTGTCTTCAGCAGTTTTGGCGCCAACTGCTCAAAATGGGCGCGGAAATCCAGACGCCCGTCAAGGACTAGTCCGAGGTATTTTAGAGTCGACTTGACATCCAGGCGGACTCCACCCACCACAATATGGGAACCAGCTGGAGGGGCTTGCCGGGGCCCGTGAAAACACAAGACCTCGGACTTGTGCAGAGCCACCTCCAGACCCAGGCGCCGAATGCGGCCCACTACATGCGCCGTTCCCGCAGTTGCCAAAAGCGCTGCCTCTCGGACCGTTTTACCACGGGCAGTGACCAGTGTGTCATCTGCGTAGCAGGTCACGCTGACATCCGGTAAATTAGCTCCCCGCAACACCCAGTCGTAACCGATGTTCCACAGGAGCGGCCCGAGGACCGAACCCTGTGGAACACCGCAAGACATAGGCTGTCTGCACCATGCATCTCGCCCAGGATACTCAACGTACCGCTCAGAGAGGTAGTGGGCGATGAGGCTCCTCAGGTACACAGGTACCCGGTGGTACTTGAGAGCCTCTATGATGCATGCCCAGGGGATGGTGTTAAAGGCGTTGGCGATATCTAAGGATACCGCCAAGACGACCTCTCCCCGGGCTATAGCCTCCTCGGCTTGTGTCTTCACCCGTAAAATGGCGTGCACAGTGGATCTGCGCCGCCGAAAGCCAAACTGGCAATCCGCCAGGTTTGGACCAACCCCTTCGATGTGCTCGACGAGACGAGCAGCGATGATTCGCTCAAAAAGTTTACCCATCTCGTCGAGCAGAACGATGGGGCGGTAGGCGGACGGAGAATCCGCCGGTCTCCCTTCCTTCTTTAACAGGACCAATTTCCCGGTCTTCCACTGCCGCGGAAACCGGCCCTGTCTGAGACAGTTTGTAAAGAAGGTCCGTAGTCTCGGGCCTAACCATTTTAGCGCAAGGGCCAAAGCACGACCCGGTATGCCGTCCAGGCCGGGCGCGGTGTTCTTCGCCCGCAGCCTCAGTACAGCTGCACCAAACTCGTCCTCAGTGACCTGCGGCATCTCAATTTCATCCTCATCTAGTGGGCCAGCTGAGGCCATTGGTGGAGGGGAAAACTCACCCGTTGTTGGGAACAGGGTGGCCACCACATTGTCCAGAAGCGGGGGCTCAATGCTCTCCGTTAACGGGGGGGCCCACGGCCGAAGCTTGGCCATCGCCATTCGGTAAGGCCGCCCCCACGGATCACTATTGAGTGTTTGTAAAAACTCCTCCCGCGCTTCTGACTTGGCCTTGTTAATGGCCACCTTCAGTGACTTTTTGGCCTGTCGATATTCTTCATAAAGGAGCGCCTCCTGCTCCTCATTTCGGTTCGCTCTGCGCCGGTGTCGGGCGTATTGGCGTCTCGCCCTTACGCAAGCGTATCTTAGCTGCGCTAGGTCTGCGGACCACCAATACACCTGGCGTTTCGCTGGAAGGGACCTGGCTCGGGGCATGGCCGCGTCACAAATATGCGACAGCGCCTCCCGAAACCAATCTGCCTCTCCTTCCACCTCAGACGGACCGTCCGGCACAGGCACCCATGCCTGGACAATGGAGGCCAACTCCAGCGCCTCCCTATCAAGGCGCTTAAGCGCCCAGCGGGGGCAGTCCCTGGTCGCGGAGATTCGGTTCGGACCGGTGTGGAGCGGCGGTGATGCGGAAACGGCAAACCGAATATACCGGTGGTCCGAGAACGTTTCCACATCCTCCACCACTCTCCAGTCCGATACACGGCGCGCAAGGGCCGGGCTCGCGAACGAAATGTCCACGATGGACCCACCCAGCTGTCGCACGCACGTGTGTACCGCACCTTGGTTAAGAACCACCAGGCCAGTGGCGATTGCCCACTCTTCCATGGCAACACCTCTTGCATCAGTCGCCGGAGATCCCCACGTCAAGGATTTGGCGTTGAAATCCCCGACGACGAGCAGCTCATGGTAGCGGTTGCGGGCAATCAGCGCCTCCAGCCCCGAAAGGTGGCTCTCGAATTCCGCCAGGGTTTTGTTAGGGGAAAAGTAATTCCCGACGATGAATGTTTGCCCCATGAGAGCAGCCACCCATCCGCTGCCTCGCTCGACCCTGCCAAAAAGCGGGGCACCTGCAGCAGCCTGCCTAACAATGGCGACCACTCCGTCAATATCGGCGACCCAGTTGTCCCTCTGCGGGACAAAATAGGGCTCAGCCACCACGGCGACGTGCACCGACCACTGTAGAAGACTCTGATGTAAAAGGTCCTGAGCCATTCTACAGTGGTTGAGGTTCGCCTGTAGATAGCTGATAGCCATTTAACTGGCGACCTCAGACATCTCCTCGTCCCTAGTCGGAGGTGGGTGAGTCGTCTGCTGCTGGGTCTTGGCTACGGCGGCAGGCTTACTTCCTTTCTTTGGGCGCGGGGCCGTGCAGGACTTGCTGCCGACCCGATGTCCTGCAGGCTTTTTGGCTAACGCACAAAGAGTGCAGTGAGCTGCAGCCTTGCAGTCCCTAGAAATGTGGCCGAGTTGCCCACAACGGTAGCACTGGCTACTGCGATCCACGTCGGAAGTGCAGCGCTCCCGGACATGCCCCACTTCCAGGCACCGGTAACACCGCATTTGCCGGGGCTCCAGCAATTTAACTTGGGCTGCCACCCACCCTACCAAAATACGACGGTCGTCGGACAGTTTTTTAGCAATGGGAATAGGGCAACGCACCCAGGCTGTCCCCATTCCCGAAAAGTCTCGTCGTATCGTGCCAGCTTTTATGGCTTCAGCAGGGCAGCCACCGGATTTTGCAACCGCTGCTGTGAGTTCCTCCACCGTTACCGATTCGTCCAATCCGGATATACGGACTTCGGCAGTTTTTACGGGTCGGTGTATACGCACGTCCTCCTCCCCTAGCACATCCTTTAGTTTCACAGCCAATGAATTGGCTTTGTCGCCGCTAGTTGCGCCAGGAATCTCGATAATGGTTGCTCCGGTTGCAGCACGCCGGAAGCGTACCGATTCTATACCAAGGTCCGACAAGTCTATGTTGGCCTTGGCTTGGCCAATCACGTTGGCATAGGTGAGCCCCCGCTTTTCAGCCTCCGGCTGCAACGTGACGACCACTGCCATGCTGCGAGGAGCGCGGATCTTAGGCGCCTTCCTCTCGTCCTTCTTCGTTGGCTTCTTGTTGGCCTGCGCAGGTTTTCGGCGCGAATCAGGTTGTTGAGGCTTAGATGTTTTGCCTCCTTCCTTGGCCTTCTTTCCCCCTTTCCCCACCTTGGTCCAGTCATTCCTCGTAGAAGGGCGTACTGTGCCAATAGAATGGGGGTTGGTTTCTGACGTGGGCACCCAGACCATAGGGGTTGCACCATCATCGTCCACCTTCTTCTTTGTCTTTTTGGCAGCTGTCGCGCCGCGGGTGTTTTGGGGCGCTGGGGCACCTTGAGGCGGGGCCTTTGAACCCACATTCGCAGCAGCTGCTGGCGGTGGCCTGGTCTTTTGCCGAGATTGTCGCTGTGGCTGAGGCTCGGGCTGGGACGCCTGAGCAATCTCGCCTCTTACCCGGTCAGCGGCCAGCGGTGGCCTCATCCGCGGCAGCGATGGGTCTTCGCCAGAGCCGTAGCGGGCCGACATCATAGTCCCCATCCGGATTGTAAGGCTACGCTCCATCTCGTCCATTCGCTCGTGCTGCTTCTGCAGGAGGTCTTGGCGCAAATTTTGTAGTTCCGTGCCGAGGTCGTCCAACCGCTTCTGCAGCCGGGCATTTTCGCTCAGCACGCGGTCACGGTCTTGCTGGAGGACCTCGTTATCCCGTCTCAAGCGGATTGTCTCATCGGAGGCATTCAGCTTTAAAATTCTACTGCCCAGAGACTCTGCCTTGTCATGTAGGTCGTACAAAGCTCTTTGGAAAGTCCCCTTCAGATGTTTTGAGGACTTCCCGACCTTCTGGGCGACGGCAGCGATTTGCAGAAGTTCATTTCTGATGGCCTGCGGGGAATCGTCGCACTCGTCTGCCGACATGGATGACTCGCTTAGACGGGTCACGTCCACTGGACGCGCCATTGCGCGAGTCATTACTGCCAACTCCTGCTCAGCCAGCTGTTCGGCTTCTTCCCGCTCCGCGTCCTCCCTCTGCTTGAGGAAGGCGGCTTTTGTCTTCGCGAGGCCTACGTACTGGCCCGTAGTGGGCGGTCGGCCTCGGCCTCGCAGCGTCTTTATTATTTTGGGGGCCGAGACATCCTCCCCAGGGGAAGTGTCTGAGCTCGCCCGGTCACTCAAAGAGCGGTGCTTCGAACGGCTCCGCCTCCGTGGTTCCCAGAGTCGGCCCTGGCCCTCATCAGCGGACAAGGGATCCGACTCCATTCGAGTAAGCCTAACAACAGGCACCTTCTCGGACCCTGTCAAAGATGACGGGGTCGTAGCCTTTTCAGGCTCCACCGTGGAGGGACTAACGGTATCGCGCACGCCTACCAACCAACCAGTGCGCACCGTATCACGGTCCTCTCCGACAGGGTTTTGAAGCTCAGCTACCTCTGAGTCTTCAACCCTATTCTCCAAAACACTAAACCTATTTTTTACACAAAAACTAAAAGAAGAAAAATCGGAATCCATACTTGTTCCCACGAGTATGGGGGATATAAAATGTCCATCCAGGCGGTGCCCCCTGCACCTGGGTAACCCTAATACTGCACGAGGGCGGGTGGTCTCGTGCAGTTGTCGACGCTAGCGGGTAGGCGATCTCCCATCCTACCACCTCGAGACCGAGGCGGCCGAACGTCACGTGACCAACGTCCGACCTTTTGGGGTTTTTTATTGAGGTTGTCTCCTCTCGGCCCGGGCGACCAAGCCAGGGCCCCTACTTCCCGAGGGCTGCGAGACATGTCCACAACACCCTTCGGGAGCAGGTTGCCAGACGGTTGACCGAAGTCACCCACCTAGTCGCGCAATCGCGAGTGGTGGGCCCGTCCAGCCGCAGGTCTTGAAGACCCGCCATCCCACGAGCCGAAGCTCCGCTAGTCCAGAGGACTTCCACACGCAGTGTAAACTGCACGGCGACAGAACACTCGCACCATAGTTGTCGCTTAAAAGCGACCGCGACCGCGACCTTGGAGGCCTGCCATACCACGCCATCACAAAAGATGGCCGCTGGGCCCCGTAAGCCCCGAAAGACACTCTCGGCCCCTCTTCAGAAAGAGGAGGGAGAATACACCTCCTCGACAGTTTTGGTCCGCGCCGGCCGAAGCCGGTACCCCCTATATCTAGGGGGCATTCCCCTATCCGCCACCTGGGGACGCGCCCGATGGGAGACTGTCAAACTCCACACGGGAACCTAACCTAACCTAACCTAACCTAACCTAACCTAACCTAACCTAACCTAACCTAACCTAACCTAACCTAACCTAACCTAACCTAACCTAACCTAACCTTTTTTTTTTTTTTTTTTTTTTTTTTTTTTTTTTTTTTTTTTCGCGGGGAATCCATTTACGGACATCCCGCTGCTCCGGGGGGAGGGGCGGGGGGGTGTGGGACTCCCTCACCAGACTGGTGAGAATACCCACTAAACCCCGCGGTGGCCATCTTCGCGCATGACTCGAGTCACCGGGATTTCTACTGATAGAATGCATCCGGTGAACTTGAGTGCGCAATGCTGCTGGCGCAGCCCAGCTCGGGGAGAGTGATACCTCCCCCCTAACACCATCCAGTGTTACCCGGCAATGTGAGGCCACCCCACACTGCCGTCCTCCTCGGGGTCACTTAAGACAGAGCGCACAGCCCCCGCCGTGCACTCTTAGCAACCCCGAAGGCCCCCCTTCAGTCGCCTCTTACGACAGGCGGGGGGGAACCGTGGCTGTATTCTAACGCCCCGAACCACAGGGCAAAGGGGTTGCTGGGGCTTACATGCCACCACCCCGGCGTCGCCTTCTTCGCCTACTAGGATCCTCCTGCTCCCTGATCCGTTCGGCGGCCTCTTTTCCGGACATTATTGCCTCACAAAAACTGGCAACTGCCACCCACGCCGTTCGGCTGACTGACATAGCTTGTATGACAGTCGGCAACGTCACGTCTCCTCCGAGGACAGCGCTTAGTTGGTTGCGCTCCTGAGCCCACGCTGGGCACACTTCTAGAGTGTGCTGGGCAGTGTCCTCGGCAGAGTCACAGTGGTGACATCTTGCTGTTGACTCCCTGCCAATTCTGTTCAAGTACCTGCCGAAGCAACCATGCCCCGACAGGACCTGCGTCATCCTAAAAGACAGGGAGCCGTGACGTCGCTCATGCCACAGTTTGAATACTGGGCGAATTGCCTCCAGAGTTCGCTGGCCCGCTCCTGGAGCAGCCAGTCTATTTTGCCAGATGGTGATGGCGTCATTTTGTAAATTGGCTCTTTGGCCGTCAACTTCTTGGGGTGCAGCCCGCCCGCCCGAGGAACGCACATCCTCACGCCAGTAGAAAACGGCTGAAAGGGCCCTCGCGTCTAGATCCCAGGGCAGTTGGCGAGCCAGCACACATGCCGCCTCAAAAGAAATCGTACGATACCCCCGTATAGCTCGTATGGCCATCGCTCTCTGCGGCCTGCGCAGGATGGCGATACTCTGATTCTTCAGAGCGTTGGCCCATACGGGGGCCCCGTAAAGGGCAATAGATCGCACGATCCCGATGTATAATTTCCTACATAAGTCGCCTGGCCCAGATAAATTAGGCAGGATCCTACTCAGAGCGTTAGCCGTCTTTATGAGTTTTGGCGCCAGCCGCTCAAAATGGGCGCGAAAGTCTAGTCGACCATCAAGGACTAGCCCCAAGTATTTCAGCGTCGATTCGACGTCAAGCCGGACTCCACCGACCACAATATGGGAACCAGCTGGAGGGGCTTGCCGGGGCCCGTGAAAACACAAGACCTCGGACTTGTGCAGAGCCACCTCCAAACCCAGGCGCCGAATGCGGCCCACCACATGCGCCGTTCCCGCAGTGGCTAAAAGCGCTGCTTCGCGAAACGTTTTCCCCCGAGCGGTGACCAGTGTGTCGTCCGCATAACACGTTACGCTGACACCCGGTAGATTCCCACCTCGCAGTACCCAGTCGTAACCGATGTTCCACAGGAGCGGCCCAAGGACCGATCCCTGTGGGACACCGCACGACATAGGCCGTCTGCACCACGCATCCCGCCCGGGGTACTCAACGTACCTCTCGGAGAGGTAGTCGGCGATGAGGGTCCTCAGGTACACAGGTACCCGGTGGTATTTGAGGGCCTCTCTGATGCATGCCCAGGGGATGGTGTTAAAGGCGTTGGCGATATCTAAAGATACCGCCAAAACGACCTCTCCCCGAGCTATAGCCTCCTCGGCTTGGGTTTTCACCCGCAAAATGGCGTGCACGGTGGATCTGCGCCGCCGAAAGCCAAACTGGCAATCCGCCAGGTTTGGACCAACCCCTTCGATGTGCTCGACGAGACGAGCAGCGATGATTCGCTCAAAAAGTTTACCCATCTCGTCGAGCAGAACGATGGGGCGGTAAGCGGACGGAGAATCCGCCGGTCGCCCTTCCTTCTTTAACAGGACCAGCTTCCCGGTCTTCCACTGCCGCGGAAACCGGCCCTGTCTGAGACAGTTCGTAAAGAAGGTCCGTAGTCTCGGGCCCAACCATTTTAGTGCGAGGGCCAAAGCACGACCTGCTATGCCATCAAGGCCGGGCGCGGTGTTTTTCGCCCGCAGCCTCAGTACGGCTGCACCAAACTCGTCCTCGGTGACCTGCGGCGTCTCAATTTCATCCTCATGTAGTGGGCCAGCTGAGGCCATTGGTGGAGGGGAAAACTCACCCGTTGTTGGGAACAGGGTGGCCACCACATTGTCCAGAAGCGGGGGCTCAATGCTCTCCGTTAACGGGGGGGCCCACGGCCGGAGCTTGGCCATCGCCATTCGGTAAGGCCGCCCCCACGGATCACTATTGAGTGTTTGTAAAAACTCCTCCCGCGCTTCTGACTTGGCCTTGTTAATGGCCACCTTCAGTGACTTTTTGGCCTGTCGATATTCTTCATAAAGGAGCGCCTCCTGCTCCTCATTTCGGTTCGCTCTGCGCCGGTGTCGGGCGTATTGGCGTCTCGCCCTCACGCAAGCGTATCTCAGCTGCGCTAGGTCTGCGGACCACCAATACACCTGGCGTTTCGCTGGAAGGGACCTGGCTCGGGGCATGGCCGCGTCACAAATATGCGACAGCGCCTCCCGAAACCACTCGGCCTCTCCTTCCACCTCAGACGGACCGTCCGGCACAGGCACCCATGCCTGGACAATGGAGGCCAACTCCAGCGCCTCCCTATCAAGGCGCTTAAGCGCCCAGCGGGGGCAGTCCCTGGTCGCGGAGATTCGGTTCGGACCGGTGTGGAGCGGCGGTGATGCGGAAACGGCAAACCGGATATACCGGTGGTCCGAGAACGTTTCCACATCCTCCACCACTCTCCAGTCCGATACACGGCGCGCAAGGGCCGGGCTCGCGAACGAAATGTCCACGATGGACCCACCCAGCTGTCGCACGCACGTGTGTACCGCACCTTGGTTAAGAACCACCAGGCCAGTGGCGATCGCCCACTCTTCCATGGCAACACCTCGTGCATCAGTCGCCGGAGATCCCCACGTCAAGGATTTGGCGTTGAAATCCCCGACGACGAGCAGCTCATGGGAGCGGTTGCGGGCAATCAGTGCCTCCAGCCCCGAAAGGTGGCTCTCGAATTCCACCAGGGTTTTGTTAGGGGAAAAGTATGTCCCGACAATGAACGTTTGCCCCATGAGAGCAGCCACCCATCCGCTGCCTCGCTCGACCCTGCCAAAAAGCGGGGCACCTGCAGCAGCCTGCCTAACGATGGCGACCACTCCGTCGATATCGGCGACCCAGTTGTCCCTCTGCGGGACAAAATAGGGCTCAGCCACCACGGCGACGTGCACCGACCACTGTAGAAGACTCTGATGTAAAAGGTCCTGAGCCATTCTACAGTGGTTGAGGTTCGCCTGCAGATAGCTGATAGCCATTTAACTGGCGACCTCAGACATCTCCTCGTCCCTAATCGGAGGTGGGTGAGTCGTCTGCTGCTGGGTCTTGGCCACGGCGGCAGGCTTACTCCCTTTCTTTGGGCGCGGGGCCGTGCAGGACTTGCTGCCGACCCGGTGTCCTGCAGGCTTTTTGGCTAACGCACAAAGAGTGCAGTGAGCTGCAGCCTTGCAGTCCCTCGAAATGTGGCCGAGTTGCCCGCAACGGTAGCATTGGCTACTTCTATCCACCTCGGAAGTGCAGCGTTCCCGCACATGCCCTACCTCAAGGCAGCGGAAACACCGCATTTGGCGGGGCTCAAGCAGCTTGACCTGGGCTGCCACCCAACCTACCAGAATCCGTCGGTCGTCGGACAGTTTTTTAGCAATGGGAACAGGGCAACGTACCCAGACCGTCCCCAGTCCCGAAAAGTCTCGCCGAATCGTGCCAGTTTTTATGGCTTCAGCAGGGCAGCCACCGGATTTTGCCACCGCTGCTGTAAGTTCCTCCGCCGTCACCGATTCGTCCAATCCTGAGATACGGACTTCGGCAGTTTTTACGGGTCGGTGTATTCGCACGTCCTCCTCCCCTAGCACACCCTTAAGTTTCTCAGCCAAAGAGTTGGCTTTGTCGCCGCTGGTTGCGCCAGGAACCTCGATAATAGTTGCTCCGGTGGCAGCACGCCGGAAGCGCACCGATTCTATACCGAGGCCCGACAAGTCTATTTTGGCCTTGGCTTGGCCGATCACGTTGGCATAGGTGAGCCCCCGCTTTTCAGCCTCCGGCTGCAACGTGACGACCACTGCCATGCTGCGAGGAGCGTGGATCTTAGGCGCCTTCCTCTCGTCCTTCTTCGTTGGCTTCTTGTTGGCCTGCGCAGGTTTTCGGCGCGAATCAGGTTGTTGAGGCTTAGATGTTTTGCCTCCTTCCTTGGCCTTCTTTCCCCCTTTCCCCACCTTGGTCCAGTCGTTCCTCGTAGAAGGGCGTACTGTGCCAATAGAATGGGGGTTGGTTTCTGACGTGGGCACCCAGACCATAGGGGTTGCACCATCATCGTCCACCTTCTTCTTCGCCTTTTTGGCAGCTGTCGCGCCGCGGGTGTTTTGGGGCACTGAGGCACCTTGAGGCGGGGCCTTTGAACCCGCATTAGCAGCAGCTGCTGGCGGTGGCCTGGTCTTTTGCCGAGATTGTCGCTGTGGCTGAGGCTCGGGCTGGGACGCCTGAGCAATCTCGCCTCTTACCCGGTCAGCGGCCAGCGGTGGCCTCATCCGCGGCAGCGTTGGGTCTTCGCCAGAGCCGTAGCGGGCCGACATCATAGTCCCCATCCGTATTGTAAGGCTACGCTCCATCTCGTCCATTCGCTCCTGTTGCTTCTGTAGGAGGTCCTGGCGCAAATTGTGTAATTCGATGCCGAGGTCGTCCAACCGCTTCTGCAGCCGAGCATTTTCGCCCAGCACGCGGTCGCGGTCTTGCTGGAGGACCTCGTTCTCCCGTCTTAAGCGGATTGTCTCATCGGAGGCATTCAGCTTTAAAATTCTGCTGCCCAGAGACTCTGCCTTGTCATGTAGGTCGTACAAAGCTCTTTGGAAAGTCCCCTTCAGATGTTTTGAGGACTTCCCGACTTTCTGGGCGACGGCAGCGATTTGCAGAAGTTCATTTCTGATAGCCTGCGGGGAATCGTCGCACTCGTCTGCCGACATGGACGACTCGCTTAGACGGGTCACGTCCACTGGACGCGCCATTGCGCGAGTCATTACTGCTAACTCCTGCTCAGCCAGCTGTTCGGCTTCTTCCCGCTCCGCGTCCTCCCTCTGCTTGAGGAAGGCGGCTTTTGTCTTCGCGAGGCCTACATACTGGCCCGTAGTGGGCGGTCGGCCTCGGCCTCGCAGCGTCTTTATTATTTTGGGGGCCGAGACATCCTCCCCAGGGGAAGTGTCTGAGCTCGCCCGGTCACTCAAAGAGCGGTGCTTCGAACGGCTCCGCCTCCGTGGTTCCCAGAGTCGGCCCTGGCCCTCATCAGCGGACAAGGGATCCGACTCCATTCGAGTAAGCCTAACAACAGGCACCTTCTCGGACCCTGTCAAAGATGACGGGGTCGTAGCCTTTTCAGGCTCCACCGTGGAGGGACTAACGGTATCGCGCACGCCTACCAACCAACCAGTGCGCACCGTATCACGGTCCTCTCCGACAGGGGTTTGAAGCTCAGCTACCTCTGAGTCTTCAACCCTATTCTCCAAAACACTAAACCTATTTTTTACACAAAAACTAAAAGAAGAAAAATCGGAATCCATACTTGTTCCCACGAGTATGGGGGATATAAAATGTCCATCCAGGCGGTGCCCCCTGCACCTGGGTAACCCTAATACTGCACGAGGGCGGGTGGTCTCGTGCAGTTGTCGACGCTAGCGGGTAGGCGATCTCCCATCCTACCACCTCGAGACCGAGGCGGCCGAACGTCACGTGACCAACGTCCGACCTTTTGGGGTTTTTTATTGAGGTTGTCTCCTCTCGGCCCGGGCGACCAAGCCAGGGCCCCTACTTCCCGAGGGCTGCGAGACATGTCCACAACACCCTTCGGGAGCAGGTTGCCAGACGGTTGACCGAAGTCACCCACCTAGTCGCGCAATCGCGAGTGGTGGGCCCGTCCAGCCGCAGGTCTTGAAGACCCGCCATCCCACGAGCCGAAGCTCCGCTAGTCCAGAGGACTCCCACACGCAGTGTAAACTGCACGGCGACAGAACACCCACACCACAGTTGTCGCTAAAAGCGACCGCAAGCCTTGCAGGCCCGTAATACCACGCCATCACAAAAGATGGCCGCTGGGCCCCGTAAGCCCCGAAAGCCACTCTCGGCCCCTCTTCAGAAAGAGGAGGGAGAATACACCTCCTCGACAGTTTTGGTCCGCGCCGGCCGAAGCCGGTACCCCCTATATCTAGGGGGCATTCCCCTATCCGCCACCTGGGGACGCGCCCGATGGGAGACTGTCAAACTCCACACGGGACCTAACCTAACCTAACCTAACCTAACCTAACCTTTTTTTTTTTTTTTTTTTTTTTTTTTTTTTTTTTTTGCGTCAGGAAATGCATTTAGGCATTCCCAAGGCCCTGGGTTCGGGACACCTGGGATATGTGGGACTCGGAACTCCTGGGAAAACAGAGACCCCTACCCACTAAAACCTGACGGTGGTCATCTTCGGCGCAGAGTGGAAGGGACCCGGGATCCCCAACGAGGGAGAGACTCCTCGCAGGACCCTTCGGCGCGCAAGGCCGCCTGGCAGCCAGCCTCGGGAGGAGCAAGCTCGACTCCAGTGCACGATAACACAGACCACTGTGTCCGAAGACACGCGTTACCGTCATCCTCGGGATCGCAAACCGGAACACACGCAGGCCCCCCCGCGTGCGCTTCGCGACCCCAAGGGCCCTTTTAGTCGCCTCTTACGACAGGCAGGGATACCTCGGTAGTATTCTCTTCCCCTAACCGCAGGGAACCGCCGGGATTACGCACCACCACCCCGGCGGCCTCGCCTCCGACGTCGGGCGGGATTGTCCAGCTCGCGCTGGCGCTCGGCGCTCTCCTTCTGCGACACGACGGCGTCGCAGAAGGAGAGCACCGCATCCCACGAGCTCGCGCTCGCCACCATGGCAGAAACCACGGATGGCAGCGAGAGGTCGCGCCCGATCGAGGCGGTGAGCGTCTCGCGCTCGTTTGCCCAAGCTGGGCACACCTCCAGCGTGTGCTGAGCCGTGTCCTCGCTGGCGTCACAGTGGTGACAGGCATCGCTAGCCTCCCGTCCAATCCGGCACAGATAACTCCCGAAGCAGCCGTGCCCCGTGAGTATCTGCGTCAGATGGTACGTTACGGCGCCGTGACGCCGATTCAGCCACTGCGTGAGGACAGGGCGGATCGCCTGGATCGTGCGATGGCCCGATCCGGGATCCGCGAGCCGCACATCCCAGAGCTCCACAGCAAGTGTGCGGAACTCTTCCAGCCAGGATGAGACCTGGCTTGGGGTAACCCCGTGGACTGTGGACCGACGCGCCTCCTCCCGGTAGTGAAACACCGCCGAGAGGGTCCTCGCATCAAGGTCCCAGGGGAGTGTGCCGGCCAGCACACAGGCCGCCTCGTAGGAAATTGTGCGGTAGCCCCGTATGACCCTGACTGCCATCGCCCGCTGCGGTCTCCGCAGTTCGGCGATACACTGGCTTGTCAGGGTGTCGGCCCAGACAGGTGAGCCGTACAGGGCCATGGACCGCACAACTCCCGCGTAAAGCCTCCGGCATGAAGCCTTCGGCCCCGCGATGTTGGGCAGCAATCTGCCTAACGCGGCCGCCGTTCGCACCAGTTTAGGCGCCAAGCGCTTAAAATGGGCGTGGAAGTTCCAGCGACTGTCGAGGACCAATCCAAGGTACTTCATGGTCGACTCGACACGGATCTGGACTCCACCCACCTGGATAGCCGAACCGGCTGGAGGTCCTCTCCGAGGCCCGTGAAAACAGGTCGCCTCGGATTTTTCTAGGGCCACGTGTAGCCCTAGGCGTCGGATTCTGCCGACGACTTCCGCCACGCCTGCTGTGGCAAGGACGGCTGCATCCCGGAAGTTGTTCCCTCTCGCCGTTACCAGGGTATCGTCGGCGTAACACGTTACGTCAACGCCCTGGAGGTTGACTGCTCGCAGCACCCAGTCATAACCAATGTTCCACAGGAGCGGCCCAAGAACCGAACCCTGCGGGACACCGCACGACATGGGATAACGCTGCCAGTCATCGCGCCCCGGGAACTCGACATACCTCTCTGTCAGGTAGTCTTCCAAGATGAGCCGTAAATAAAGGGGGACACCGTGGTGCCGTAGTGCCTCCTTTATGCAGGTCCACGGCAGGGTGTTGAAAGCGTTAGCTATATCGAGAGATACCGCTAACACCACTTGACCCTGCGACATCGCCTCCCTGGCGATGTCCTTCACGCGGAGGATCGCGTGAACCGTGGACCGACGACGCCTAAAGCCGTACTGGCAGTCTGCCAAGTCCGGCCCCACCTCCTCGAGGTGCCCAATCAGGCGGCCAGCGATTATGCGCTCGAGAAGTTTCCCAACCTCGTCGAGCAGCACAATCGGGCGGTAGGCCGAGGCGGAGTCAGATGGTCGACCCTCCTTCCTCAGTAGGACGAGCTTCCCCGTTTTCCACTGGCGCGGAAAACGTCCCTGCGACAGACAGGCCGAATACAGGCTCTGCAGTCTCGGCCCCAGCCACTCAAGGGACAGAACCCAAGCGCGGCCGGGTATGCCGTCTAGACCAGGAGCCGTACTCTTGGCCCGTAGCCGCGAGACTGCCGCATCAAACTCAACGTCGGACACGGCAGGGACCTCGTCTACACCTACTCCCACACCTGTGGGTGGCGTCATCACTGGCGGAGTGTGCTCTCCTCGGGTCGGAAACAGAGCCTGGACGACGTCGTGGAGCAAGGGAGGAGAGAGACTCTGCGTAACCGGGGGTGCCCAGGGGCGGAGCTTACTCAACGCCAACCTGTACGGCCTTCCCCACGGATCCGCATTTAGAGTCTCAAGAAACTCCTCTCTTGCCCTGGACTTGGCTCTGTTGATGGCGACCTTGAGCGCCTTTTTCGCCTCTCTATAGGCGTCATAAAGGCGGGCCTCATCGTCCTCAATCCGGGTGCGTCTGCGACGGTACCGGGAATACTGGCGTCTCGCCCTCACGCACGCAAAGCGCAAGCTCGCGAGGTCTGCGGACCACCAGTATACCTGCCGCTTAGGAGGGATAGGCCCGGCCCGGGGCATGGCCGCGTCGCAAATTTGCGACAGCGCCTCCCGGAACCATTCGGCCTCATCCTCCACCTCAGCAGGCCCATCCGGCACAGGCACCCATGCCTGGACGATAGCCGCACACTCCAACTTCTCGCGGTCGAGTCGCTTCAAAGCCCATCTCGGACTGTCTCTATGCCGGGTAGAACGGCTTGGACCGGTATGAATTGCCGGAAGCGTAGAAACGTCGAACCGGATATACCGGTGGTCCGACAACGTCTCCACACCCTCCAGCACTTCCCAGCCCTGGACACGTCGTGCTAGCGAAGGAGTCGCGAACGTCAAGTCCACGATGGACCCTCCCCGCATGCGCACACAGGTGTCTACCGAACCCCGATTCAAGACAGTCATGCCAGAAGCGACTGCCCACTCCTCGAGCGCCTCTCCACGCACATCTGTCGCTGGAGATCCCCATACCAAGGACTTGGCATTGAAATCCCCAGCGACCAGCACTTGGAGCGAACGATTGCGGCCGATCACAGCCTCCAACTCGGAGAGAAAACTCTCAAATTGAGCGAGAGGCCGGTTAGGAGAGAAATACACCCCGATAACCAGGGTGTCTCCCAACTCAGCCGCAACCCATCCGTGCCCCTTTTCAATCCTCTGAAAAGGGGGGGCGCCGTTAGCCACTCGGGTGGCAATGGCCGCTGTGCCGTCCACATCCGAAACCCAATCGGGCGGGATGTAGTACGGCTCAGCCACTACCGCTATGGCTATCAACCTCTCCGCCAGACCCTGGACCCACAGGTCCTGAGCTCTGGCGCAGTGGTTGAGATTCCCCTGCAGGAATCTTAGGGCCATTTTAAGGGGATGCAATTAGCATCTCCTCGTCAGCGAGTGGCTTGGAGTGGGCCGGCTGCGACCGGGCCGTGGCCTCGGTGGCAGCTTGCCGACCGCGGTTTTTGGGTTTGGAGGCCTTGCAAGCTGGGCCCCCAACCTTGTGACTGGCATTTCTGCCGGCCACTGCGCACACCGTGCAGTGTGGCGCTGCTTCACAGGCACGCGCCAGATGGCCTAGCTGACCGCAACGGTAGCACTGACTGCTACGGTCAACCTCCGAGCCGCACTTGCTCCTGACGTGTCCCTTTTCGAGACACCGGAAACAACGCAGCTCCCTGGCCTCCAGCAGTTTGACCCGCGCCGATGTCCAACCGACCAGCAGACGGGCACCGTCCACCAGCTTTTTGGCCACCGCCACGGGGCAACGTGCCCAGCAAGCGCCTTGCCCCCTCCTGTCTCGGCGGATCTCGCCCGTCTTCACGGACTCCACCGAGCACGCCCCAGTCTTAGCGACAGCGGCTGCGACTTCCTCTGCGGTGACGGAGTCATCCAACTCAGAAATGCGCAATTCTGCACACTTCACAGGTCGGGAAACTCTAACGTCTTCCGCCTTGAGGACCTCTCTTAGCTTGGTAGCCAGAGAGTCCGCCCTGCCGTCTGTCTCTGCGGCGCCCGGTAGCTCCAAAATGGCGCCTCCGGTGGCCGCTCGCCTAAAGCGCACGGACTCAATCCCGAGGCTTGCCAAGCTGATGTTGGCTTTGGCCTGCGAGATGACGTCACTATACGTCACGCCCTGCTTCTCGGCTTCTGGCTGTAGCGTTAGTACTACTGCCGCCGAGCGTGCGGGACGGAGATTCGGCACTTTAGGTTGCCTCGTCTGGGGTTTCGGGGGGGGCTTCACTGCTGCTGCAGCTTGTGCACCCTTGCTCTTGCCCTTGCGGCCGGTCACGAGGTTCCACGGTAACTCCATGGTCTCGGGGGCTGGCGGCAAAGGGCGGGGCTCCCTTGGGGGCGGGGCAGCGTTAGCCACCTTGCCCTTCTTGGCCGACTTCCTTCCCTTCTTCCCCTTGGGAGGATTCCCTCGGGATTCGGGGTTGGGCGGCGCTGGAGCCTTAGGCTTCGGCGCAGCTGCAGCCGGTGTGCTGCGAACAGGGGGCGGCTGAGTCACCCTCTTGCTCGCGGACGTCTTGTCCGGGGTTTTTGTTTTCGTCTTGTCCGGTGGTGGCGCGGCCGGCTCAGTGGCCGGCGGCGGCGCGTTCTTGGAGCGCATGTCGGCAGCCAGAGGGGGCCGAAGCCGCTCCAGGGGCAGCCGAGCCTCTATGGCCTCGAACCGAGCGTTGACATAGGCAATGACATTACTGTCGTCACCCACGCCAGCCGCTCGGGGCGTTTGCCCGTTGAGGCTCTCTCGGAGACTGTCCATCTCCTTACGGAGTTTGGCCAGCTCCTCCCCCTGCCGAGAGACCGCGGAGAGCAGGCGGTGGTTCACCACCCGCAGCTTCTCGGTCTCTTCGGAGACTGTGCGCTTGTACAGCACTGGAGCTAAAAGCTCCCAGTCTCCGACTGCCGTTTTCAGCGCCTTCTGGAATGTGCCTTTCAGATGTCCGGAGGTCGCAATGACTTTCCGGACTATGGCTGCTGACATTTCCATGCGCTCCTTTAGCGCGGAGGCGGTCAATTCCCGCTGGTCGGCCTCGCCCTGGGACGAGTCTGACAAGCGGGATGTCCTCGCCTGAGCTTGGAGCAAAGCGCGATCCATCTCCGCAACCTCTTGCTCGGACCGCAGCTTCGCCTCCACTCTCTCGTCGTCGCGCCCTAGGCGCATAAATTTCTCCCGGGCCTCCGCCATGCAGGCGTTAGCGCCGGGTGCGGGGGTACCGCCTCTTCCTCGTCGGGCCGTAGGCTTTCCGGAAGCAGAACTACGTCCACTTCTGGCACTCCTGTCGGAACCCGACTCGCCGGTTTTTGAGTACGGCCGCTTCCGTCTGCCCCAGAGTTTGCCGAGTTCCTCCCCGGAGGAAGGATCTACGGTCATCAGGCTAGTGCCCGAATCCGACCCCTGAGCAGACGGAGAGCGCGACCGCTCCGCTGCTGCACTTGTGCGGCCGCTGCGCATAACGCAGTCAGTCGCCGCCGAAGTTGATGGCTCCGGCGTCACAGCTTTAAGCTCTGAAGAGCTCAAGCGGGTAAGCCTGACTACAGGCTCCCGCACCACCTCCAAGCCAGCTTCACGCTGCGACTTCGATGTTATCGTCGCAGCCTGTGACGGCTCCACCTCCAGGGAACTAGCGTCCGTGCGTACTCCAACCAACCTACCTGTACGCGACGCATTCTCGTCCTCCCTGGCGACCAAAAAAGAAGAAGTTGAAAGATCCATTTTAGTCCCACGAGTATGGGGGATATAAAAAGTCCACCCAGGCGTCGCCCCCTGCACCTGGGTAACCCTAATACTGCACGAGGGCGGGTGTTCTCGTGCAGGTGTCGCGCTAGCGGGTAGGCGTTAACCCATCCTACCACCTCGAGACCGAGGCGGCCGACCGTCACGTGACTAACGGCCAACCTTTTGGGGTTTTTTATTGAGGTTGACTCCTCTCGGCCCGGGCGACCAAGCCAAGGCCCCTACTTCCCGAGGGCTGCGAGACATGTCCACAACACCCTACGGGAGCAGGTTGCTAGACGGTTGACCGAAGTCACCCACCTAGTCGCGAAATCGCGAGTGGTGGGCCCGTCCAGCCGCAGGTCTTGCAGACCTGCCATCCACCGAGCCGTAGCTCCACTAGTCCTTAAGGACTCCCACACACAGCCAAAGCTGCCCGGCGACAGAGCGCCCACACCTTGCTTTTTAAAGAGGTTGTCCTCCTCGCGACCCTGCCGAAACAGAGTCCCCGGCCCGCTCAGTGCGGGTTACGGGTGATTTTTTATAGAGGTTTTCATCCTCGCAGCCCTGCTAGGCAAGACCCCCGGTCCGCGACTGCGGATTACGGTTGCCCGACGGTGGCCGAAGCCAGTGTCCGCCAGTCGTGCAAGCACAACCAGTCAGACCCGCCGCGCCGTGAAGAAGGCGTTTCCGCCCCCTCCTGGTGTTTTTTATAGAGGTTTTCTCCTCGTGACCCTGCGAACAGAGTCCCCGGTCCGCAAAATGCGGATTACGGTTTGCCTGGCGGGGGTCCGTTATCCGTGAAAACACGGATGATCGGATAGCCACCAAGCGGCCACATCTTCGCATCATCTGCTTAGCAGAGGAATACGAAGAGCGGCCCCACCTCTTCAGTTTTGGTCCGCGCCGGCCGTAGCCGGTACCCCCCATATCTGGAGGGCATTCCCCTATCCGCCACCCGGGGGACGCGCCCGATAGAAGACTGAAAACTCCCACGGGAACCTAACCTAACCTAACCTAACCTAACCTAACCTAACCTTTTTTTTTTTTTTTTTTTGCGTCAGGAAATGCATTTAGGCATTCCCAAGGCCCTGGGTTCGGGACACCTGGGATATGTGGGACTCGGAACTCCTGGGAAAACAGAGACCCCTACCCACTAAAACCTGACGGTGGTCATCTTCGGCGCAGAATGGAAGGGACCCGGGATCCCCAACGAGGGAGAGACTCCTCGCAGGACCCTTCGGCGCGCAAGGCCGCCTGGCAGCCAGCCTCGGGAGGAGCAAGCTCAACTCCAGTGCACGATAACACTGACCACTGTGTCCGAAGACACGCGTTACCGTCATCCTCGGGATCGCAAACCGAAACACACGCAGGCCCCCCCGCGTGCGCTTCGCGACCCCAAGGGCCCTTTTAGTCGCCTCTTACGACAGGCAGGGATACCTCGGTAGTATTCTCGTCCCCTAACCGCAGGGAACCGCCGGGATTACGCACCACCATCCCGGCGGCCTCGCCTCCGACGTCGGGCGGGATTGTCCAGCTCGCGCTGGCGCTCGGCACTCTCCTTCTGCGACACGACGGCGTCGCAGAAGGAGAGCACCGCATCCCACGAGCTCGCGCTCGCCACCATGGCAGAAACCACGGATGGCAGCGAGAGGTCGCGCCCGATCGAGGCGGTGAGCGTCTCGCGCTCGTTTGCCCAAGCTGGGCACACCTCCAGCGTGTGCTGAGCCGTGTCCTCGCTGGCGTCGCAGTGGTGACAGGCATCGCTAGCCTCCCGTCCGATCCGGCACAGATAACTCCCGAAGCAGCCGTGCCCCGTGAGTATCTGCGTCAGACGGTACGTTACGGCGCCGTGACGCCGATTCAGCCACTGCGTGAGGACAGGGCGGATCGCCTGGATCGTGCGATGGCCCGATCCGGGATCCGCGAGCCGCACATCCCAGAGCTCCACAGCAAGTGTGCGGAACTCTTCCAGCCAGGACGAAACCTGGCTTGGGGTAACCCCGTGGACTGTGGACCGACGCGCCTCCTCCCGGTAGTAAAACACCGCCGAGAGGGTCCTCGCATCAAGGTCCCAGGGGAGTGTGCCGGCCAGCACACAGGCCACCTCGTAAGAGATTGTGCGGTAGCCCCGTATGATCCTGACTGCCATCGCCCGCTGCGGTCTCCGCAGTTCGGCGATACACTGGCTTGTCAGGGTGTCGGCCCAGACAGGTGAGCCGTACAGGGCCATGGACCGCACAACTCCCGCGTAAAGCTTCCGGCATGAAGCCTTCGGCCCCGCGATGTTGGGCAGCAAGCTACCTAACGCGGCCGCCGTTCGCACCAGTTTAGGCGCCAAGCGCTTAAAGTGGGCGTGAAAGTTCCAGCGACTGTCGAGGACCAATCCCAGGTACTTCATGGTCGACTCGACACGGATCTGGACTCCACCCACCTGGATGCTCGAACCGGCTGGAGGTCCTCTCCGAGGCCCGTGGAAGCAGGTCGCCTCGGATTTTTCTAGGGCCACGTGTAGCCCTAGGCGTCGGATTCTACCGACGACTTCCGCCACGCCTGCTGTGGCAAGGACGGCTGCGTCCCGGAAGTTGTTCCCTCTCGCCGTTACCAGGGTATCGTCGGCGTAACAAGTTACTTCGACGCCCTGGAGGTTGACTTCGCGCAGCACCCAGTCATAACCAATGTTCCACAGGAGCGGCCCAAGAACCGAACCCTGTGGGACACCGCACGACATGGGATGACGCTGCCAGTCATCGCGCCCCGGGAACTCGACATACCTCTCTGTCAGGTAGTCTTCCAGGATGAGCCGTAGATAAAGGGGGACACCGTGGTGCCGTAGCGCCTCCTTTATGCAGGTCCACGGCAGGGTGTTGAAGGCGTTAGCTATATCGAGTGATACCGCTAACACCACTTGACCCTGCGACATCGCCTCCCTGGCGATGTCCTTCACGCGGAGGATCGCGTGAACCGTGGACCGACGACGCCTAAAGCCGTACTGGCAGTCTGCCAAGTCCGGCCCCACCTCCTCGAGGTGCCCAATCAGGCGGCCAGCAATTATGCGCTCAAGAAGTTTCCCAACCTCGTCGAGCAGCACAATCGGGCGGTAGGCCGAGGGGGAGTCAGATGGTCGACCCTCCTTCCTCAGTAGGACGAGCTTCCCCGTTTTCCACTGGCGCGGAAAACGTCCCTGCGACAGACAGGCCGAATACAGGCTCTGCAGTCTCGGCCCCAGCCACTCAAGGGACAGAACCCAAGCGCGGCCGGGTATGCCGTCTAGACCAGGAGCCGTACTCTTGGCCCGTAGCCGCGAGACTGCCGCATCAAACTCAACGTCGGACACGGCAGGGACCTCGTCTACACCTACTCCCACACCTGTGGGTGGCGTCATCACTGGCGGAGTGTGCTCTCCTTGGGTCGGAAACAGAGCCTGGACGACGTCGTGGAGCAAGGGAGGAGAGAGACTCTGCGTAACCGGGGGTGCCCAGGGGCGGAGCTTACTCAACGCCAACCTGTACGGCCTTCCCCACGGATCCGCATTAAGAGTCTCAAGAAACTCCTCTCTTGCCCTGGACTTGGCTCTGTTGATGGCGACCTTGAGCGCCTTTTTCGCCTCTCTATAGGCATCATAAAGGCGGGCCTCATCGTCCTCAATCCGGGTGCGTCTGCGACGGTACCGGGAATACTGGCGTCTCGCCCTCACGCACGCAAAGCGCAAGCTCGCGAGGTCTGCGGACCACCAGTATACCTGCCGCTTAGGAGGGATAGGCCCGGCCCGGGGCATGGCCGCGTCGCAAATTTGCGACAGCGCCTCCCGGAACCATTCGGCCTCATCCTCCACCTCAGCAGGCCCATCCGGCACAGGCACCCATGCCTGGACGATAGCCGCACACTCCAACTTTTCGCGGTCAAGTCGCTTCAAAGCCCATCTCGGACTGTCTCTATGCCGGGTAGAACGGCTTGGGCCGGTATGAATTGCCGGAAGCGTAGAAACGTCGAACCGGATATACCGGTGGTCCGACAACGTCTCCACACCCTCCAGCACTTCCCAGCCCTGGACACGTCGTGCTAGCGAAGGAGTCGCGAACGTCAAGTCCACGATGGACCCTCCCCGCATGCGCACACAGGTGTCTACCGAACCCCGATTCAAGACAGTCATGCCAGAAGCGACTGCCCACTCCTCGAGCGCCTCTCCACGCACATCTGTCGCTGGAGATCCCCATACCAAGGACTTGGCATTGAAATCCCCAGCGACCAGCACTTGGAGCGAACGATTGCGGCCGATCACAGCCTCCAACTCGGAGAGAAAACTCTCAAATTGAGCGAGAGGCCGGTTAGGAGAGAAATACACCCCGATAACCAGGGTGTCTCCCAACTCAGCCGCAACCCATCCGTGCCCCTTTTCAATCCTCTGAAAAGAGGGGGCGCCGTTAGCCACTCGGGTGGCAATGGCCGCTGTGCCGTCCACATCCGAAACCCAATCGGGCGGGATGTGGTACGGCTCAGCCACTACCGCTATGGCTATCAACCTCTCCGCCAGACTCTGGACCCACAGGTCCTGAGCTCTGGCGCAGTGGTTGAGATTCCCCTGGAGGAATCTGAGTGCCATTTTAAGGAGGTGCAATTTGCATCTCCTCATCCGCGAGTGGCTCGGAGCGGGCCGGCTGCGACCGGGCCGTGGCCTCGGTGGCAGCTTGCCGACCGCGGTTTTTGGTTTTGGAGGCCTTGCAGGCTGGGCCCCCAACCTTGTGACTGGCATTTCTGCCGGCCACTGCGCACACCGTGCAGTGTGGCGCCGCCTCACAGGCACGCGCCAGATGGCCAAGCTGACCGCAACGGTAGCACTGACTGCTACGGTCAACTTCCGAGCCGCACTTGCTCCTGACGTGTCCCTTTTCGAGACACCGGAAACAACGCAGCTCCCTGGCCTCCAGCAGTTTGACCCGCGCCGATGTCCAACCGACCAGCAGACGAGCACCGTCCACCAGCTTTTTGGCCACCGCCACGGGGCAACGTGCCCAGCAGGCGCCTTGCCCCCTCCTGTCTCGGCGGATCTCGCCCGTCTTCACGGACTCCACCGAGCACGCCCCAGTCTTAGCGACAGCGGCTGCGACTTCCTCAGCGGTGACGGAGTCATCCAACTCAGAAATGCGCAATTCTGCACACTTCACAGGTCGGGAAACTCGAACGTCTTCCGCCTTGAGGACCTCCCTTAGCTTGGAAGCCAGAGAGTCCGCCCTGCCGTCTGTCTCTGCGGCGCCCGGCAGCTCCAAAATGGCGCCTCCGGTGGCCGCTCGCCTAAAGCGCACGGACTCAATCCCGAGGCTCGCCAAGCTGATGCTGGCTTTGGCCTGCGAGATGACGTCGCTATACGTCACGCCCCGCTTCTCGGCTTCTGGCTGTAGCGTTAGTACTACTGCCGCCGAGCGTGCGGGACGGAGATTCGGCACTTTAGGTTGCCTCGTCTGGGGTTTCGGGGGGGGCTTCACTGCTGCTGCAGCTTGTGCACCCTTGCTCTTGCCCTTGCGGCCGGTCACGAGGTTCCACGGTAACTCCATGGTCTCGGGGGCCGGCGGCAAAGGGCGGGGCTCCCTTGGGGGCGGGGCAGCGTTAGCCGCCTTGCCCTTCTTGGCCGACTTCCTTCCCTTCTTCCCCTTGGGAGGATTCCCTCGGGATTCAGGGTTGGGCGGCGCTGGAGCCTTGGGCTTCGGCGCAGCTGCAGCCGGTGTGCTGCGAGCAGGGGGTGACTGAGTCGCCCTCGTGCTCGCGGACGTCTTGTCCGGGGTTTTTTGCGTCTTGTCCGGGTGTGGCGCGGCCGGCTCAGTAGCCGGCGGCGGCGCGTTCTTGGAGCGCATGTCGGCAGCCAGAGGGGGCCGAAGCCGCTCCAGAGGCAGCCGAGCCTCGATAGCCTCGAACCGAGCGTTGACATAGGCAATGACATTACTGTCGTCACCCACGCCAGCCGCTCGGGGCGTTTGCCCGTTGAGGCTCTCTCGGAGACTGTCCATCTCCTTACGGAGTTTGGCCAGCTCCTCCCCCTGCCGAGAGACCGCGGAGAGCAGGCGGTGGTTCACCACCCGCAGCTTCTCGGTCTCTTCAGAGACTGTGCGCTTGTACAGCACTGGAGCCAAAAGCTCCCAGTCTCCGACTGCCGTTTTCAGCGCCTTCTGAAACGTGCCTTTCAGATGCCCGGAGGTCGCAATGACTTTCCGGACTATGGCCGCTGACAGTTCCATGCGCTCCTTTAGCGCAGAGGCGGTCAATTCCCGCTGGTCGGCCTCGCCCTGGGACGAGTCCGACAAGCGGGATGTCCTCGCCTGAGCTTGGAGCAAAGCGCGATCCATCTCCGCAACCTCTTGCTCGGACCGCAGCTTCGCCTCCACTCTTTCATCATCGCGCCCGAGGCGCATGAATTTCTCCCGGGCCTCCGCCATACAGGCGTTAGCGCCGGGTGCGGGAGTACCGCCTCTTCCTCGTCGGGCCGCAGGCTTTCCGGAAGCAGAACTACGTCCACTTCTGGCACTCCTGTCGGAACCCGACTCGCTGTTTTTGGAGTACGGCCGCTTCCGTCTGCCCCAGAGTCGGCCGAGCTCCTCCCCGGAGGAAGGATCTACGGTCATCAGGCTAGTGCCCGAATCCGACCCCTGAGCAGACGGAGAGCGTGACCGCTCCGCTACTGCACTTGTGCGACCGCTGCGCAGAGTGCGCTCGGCCGCCGCCGAAGTTGATGCCTCCGGCGTAACAGCTCTCAGTTGTTCAGAACTGAGGCGGGTAAGCCTTACTACAGGCTCCCGCAACACCTCCGAGCCAGCTTCACGCTGCGACTCAGATGTTAGCGTCGCAGCCTGTGACGGCTCCACCTCCAGGGAACTAGCGTCCGTGCGTACTCCTGCCAACCAACCTGTACGCGACGCATCCTCGTCCTCCCTGGCGACCAAAACAGAAAAAGAAGTTGAAGAATCCATTTTTAGTCCCACGAGTATGGGGGATATAAAAAGTCCACCCAGGCGTCGCCCCCTGCACCTGGGTAACCCTAATACTGCACGAGGGCGGGTGTTCTCGTGCAGGTGTCGCGCTAGCGGGTAGGCGTTAACCCATCCTACCACCTCGAGACCGAGGCGGCCGACCGTCACGCGACTAACGGCCAACCTTTTGGGGTTTTTTATTGAGGTTGACTCCTCTCGGCCCGGGCGACCAAGCCAAGGCCCCTACTTCCCGAGGGCTGCGAGACATGTCCACAACACCCTACGGGAGCAGGTTGCCAGACGGTTGACCGAAGTCACCCACCTAGTCGCGAAATCGCGAGTGGTGGGCCCGTCCAGCCGCAGGTCTTGCAGACCTGCCATCCACCGAGCCGAAGCTCCACTAGTCCTTATGGACTCCCACACACAGCCAAAGCTGCCCGGCGACAGAGCGCCCACCCCTTGCTTTTTAAAGAGGTTGTCCTCCTCGCGACCCTGCCGAAGCAAAGTCCCCGGCCCGCTCAGTGCGGGTTACGGGTGATTTTTTATAGAGGTTTTCATCCTCGCAGCCCTGCTAGGCAAGACCCCCGGTCCGCGACTGCGGATTACGGTTGCCCGACGGTGGCCGAAGCCAGTGTCCGCCAGTCGTGCAAGCACAACCAGTCAGACCCGCCGCGCCGTGAAGAAGGCGTTTCCGCCCCCTCCTGGTGTTTTTTATAGAGGTTTTCTCCTCGTGACCCTGCGAACAGAGTCCCCGGTCCGCAAAATGCGGATTACGGTTTGCCTGGCGGGGGTCCGTTATCCGTGAAAGCACGGATAATCGGATAGCCACCAAGCGGCCACATCTTCGCATCATCTGCTTAGCAGAGGAATACGAAGAGCGGCCCCACCTCTTCAGTTTTGGTCCGCGCCGGCCGTAGCCGGTACCCCCCATATCTGGAGGGCATTCCCCTATCCGCCACCCGGGGGACGCGCCCGATAGAAGACTGAAAACTCCCACGGGAACCTAACCTAACCTAACCTAACCTAACCTAACCTAACCTAACCTAACCTTTTTTTTTTTTTTTTTTTTTTTTTTTTTTTTTTTTCTCGCGGGGAATCCATTTACGGACATCCCGCCTCTCCGGGGGGAGGGGCGGGGGGGTGTGGGACTCCCTCACCAGACTGGTGAGAATACCCACTAAACCCCGCGGTGGCCATCTTCGCGCATGACTCGAGTCACCGGGATTTCTATTGATAGAATGCATCCGGTGAACTTGAGTGCGCAATGCTGCTGGCGCAGCCCAGCTCGGGGAGAGTGATACCTCCCCCCTAACACCATCCAGTGTTACCCGGCAATGTGAGGCCACCCCACACTGCCGTCCTCCTCGAGGCCACTTGAGACGGAGCGCACAGCCCCCGCCGTGCACTCTTAGCGACCCCGAAGGCCCCCCTTTAGTCGCCTCTTACGACAGGCGGGGGGGAACCGTGGCCGTATTCTAACGCCCCGGACCACAGGGCGAAGGGGATTGCTGGGGCTTACATGCCACCCCGGCGTCGCCTTCTTCGCCTACTCGGATCCTCCTGCTCCCTGATCCGTTCGGCTGCCTCTTTAATAGACATTATAGTGTCGCAAAAACTGGCAACTGCCACCCACGCCATACGGCTGACTGACATTGCTTGTATGACTGTCGGTAACGTCACGTCCCCTCCGAGGACAGCGCTTAGTTCGATGCGCTCCTGACTCCATGCTGGGCACACTTCTACAGTGTGCTGGGCAGTATCCTCGGCAGAGTCACAGTGGTGACACCTTGCTGTTGACTCCCTGCCGATTCGGTTCAAGTACCTGCCGAAGCAACCATGCCCCGACAGGACCTGCGTCATCCTAAAGGACAGAGAGCCGTGACGCCGCTCTAGCCACAGCCTAAATACTGGGCGAATTGCCTCCAAGGTCCACTGGCCTGCTCCTGGAACAGCCAGTCTGTTGTGCCAGATGGTAATGGCGTCATTTTTAAAATTGGCCCTTTGGCCGTCCACTTCTTGGGGTGCAGCCCGCCCGCCCGAGCGACGCACATCCTCACGCCAGTAGAAAACGGCTGAGAGGGCCCTCGCGTCTAGATCCCAGGGCAGTTGGCGAGCCAGCACACATGTCGCCTCAAAAGATATCGTACGATACCCCCGTATAGCTCGTATGGCCATCGCTCTCTGCGGCCTGCGCAGGATGGCGATAATCTGATTCTTCAGAGCGTTGGCCCATACGGGGGCCCCGTAGAGGGCAATGGATCGCACGATCCCGATGTAAAGCCTTCGACACACGTCACCGGGCCCAGATAAATTGGGCAGGATCCTACTCAGTGCGCCTGCTGTCTTCAGCAGTTTTGGCGCCATCCGCTCAAAATGGGCGCGGAAGTCTAGTCGACCGTCGAGGACTAGCCCCAGGTATTTCAGCGTCGACTCGACGTCAAGTCGGACTCCACCCACCACAATATGGGAACCAGCTGGAGGGGCTTGCCGGGGCCCGTGAAAACACAAGACCTCGGACTTGTGCAGAGCCACCTCCAGACCCAGGCGCCGAATGCGGCCCACCACATGCGCAGTTCCCGCAGTGGCTAAAAGCGCTGCTTCGCGGAACGTTTTCCCCCGAGCGGTGACCAGTGTGTCGTCTGCATAACATGTTACGCTGACACCCGGTAGATTCCCACCTCGCAGTACCCAGTCGTAACCGATGTTCCACAGGAGCGGCCCAAGGACCGATCCCTGTGGGACACCGCACGACATAGGCCGTCTGCACCATGCATCCCGCCCGGGGTACTCAACGTACCTCTCGGAGAGGTAGTCGGCAATGAGGGCCCTGAGGTACGCAGGTACCCGATGGTATTTGAGGGCCTCTCTGATGCATGCCCAGGGGATGGTGTTAAAGGCGTTGGCGATATCTAAAGATACCGCCAAAACGACCTCTCCCCGGGCTATAGCCTCCTCGACTTGGGTTTTTACTCGCAAAATGGCGTGCACAGTGGATCTGCGCCGCCGAAAGCCAAACTGGCAATCCGCCAGGTTAGGACCAACCCCTTCGATGTGCTCGACGAGACGAGCAGCGATGATTCGCTCAAAAAGTTTACCCATCTCGTCGAGCAGAACGATGGGGCGGTAAGCGGACGGAGAATCCGCCGGTCGCCCTTCCTTCTTTAACAGGACCAATTTCCCGGTCTTCCACTGCCGCGGAAACCGGCCCTGTCTGAGACAGTTTGTAAAGAAGGTCCGTAGTCTCGGGCCCAACCATTTTAGCGCAAGGGCCAAAGCACGACCCGGTATGCCGTCCAGGCCGGGCGCGGTGTTTCTCGCCCGCAGCCTCAGTACGGCTGCACCCAGTTCTTCGTCGGTGACCTGCGGCATCTCAATCGTGTCCTCATCGAGTGGGCCAGTGGAGGCCATTGGCGGCGGTGTAAAGTCACCCCTTGTTGGGAACAAGGTTACCACCACATTGTCTAGAAGCGCGGGCTCAATGCTTTCCGTTAATGGGGGGGCCCACGGCCGGAGCTTGGCCATCGCCATTCGGTATGGCCGCCCCCACGGATCACGATTGAGTGTTTGCAAAAACTCCTCCCGCGCTTCTGACTTCGCCTTGTAAATTGCCACCTTGAGTGACTTCTTCGCCTCCCGATAGACTACATAAAGGAGCGCCTCCTGCTCCTCATTTCGGTTTGCTCTGCGCCGGTGTCGGGCGTATTGGCGTCTCGCCCTTACGCAAGCGTATCTCAGCTGCGCTAGGTCTGCGGACCACCAATACACCTGGCGTTTCGCTGGAAGGGACCGGGCTCGGGGCATGGCCGCGTCACAAATATGCGACAGCGCCTCCCGAAACCACTCCGCCTCTCCTTCCACCTCAGACGGACCGTCCGGCACAGGCACCCATGCCTGGACAATGGAGGCCAACTCCAGCGCCTCCCTATCAAGGCGCTTAAGCGCCCAGCGGGGGCAGTCCCTGGTCGCGGAGATTCGGTTCGGACCGGTGTGGAGCGGCGGTGATGCGGAAACGGCAAACCGGATATACCGGTGGTCCGAGAACGTTTCCACATCCTCCACCACTCTCCAGTCCGATACACGGCGCGCAAGGGCCGGGCTCGCGAACGAAATGTCCACGATGGACCCACCCAGCTGCCGCACGCACGTGTGTACCGCACCTTGGTTAAGAACCACCAGGCCAGTGGCGATCGCCCACTCTTCCATGACAACACCTCGTGCATCAGTCGCCGGAGATCCCCACGTCAAGGATTTGGCGTTGAAATCCCCGACGACGAGCAGCTCATGGGAGCGGTTACGGGCAATCAGCGCCTCCAGCCCCGAAAGGTGGCTCTCGAATTCCGCCAGTGTTTTGTTCGGGGAAAAGTATGTCCCGACGATGAACGTTTGCCCCATGAGAGCAGCCACCCATCCGCTGCCTCGTTCGACCCTGCCAAAAAGCGGGGCACCTGCAGCAGCCTGCCTAACGATGGCGACCACTCCGTCGATATCGGCGACCCAGTTGTCCCTCTGCGGGACAAAATAGGGCTCAGCCACCACGGCGACATGCACTGACCACTGTAGAAGACTCTGGTGTAAAAGGTCCTGAGCCATTCTACAGTGGTTGAGGTTCACCTGTAAATAACTTAAAGCCATTACTAACTGGCGACCTCAGACATCTCCTCGTCCCTAATCGGAAGTGGGTGATTCGGCGGCGGCTGGGTTTTGGCCTCGGCGGCTGACTTTTTCCCTTTCTTTGGGCGTGGGGCCGAGCAAGATTTGCTGCCGACCCGGTGTCCTGCTGGCTTTTTGGCTAACGCACAAAGAGTGCAGTGAGCTGCAGCCTTGCAGTCCCTCGAAATGTGTCCGAGTTGCCCACAACGGTAGCACTGGCTACTGCGATCCACGTCGGAAGTGCAGCGCTCCCGGACATGCCCCACTTCCAGGCACCGGTAACACCGCATTTGCCGGGGCTCCAGCAATTTAACTTGGGCTGCCACCCACCCCACCAAAATACGTCGGTCGTCGGACAGTTTTTTAGCACTGGGAACAGGGCAACGTACCCAGGCCGTCCCCAGTCCCGAAAAGTCTCGCCGAATCGTGCCAATTTTTATGGCTTCAGCAGGGCAGCCACCGGATTTTGCAACCGCTGCTGTGAGTTCCTCCGCCGTCACCGATTCGTCCAATCCTGAGATACGGACTTCGGCAGTTTTTACGGGTCGGTGTATTCGCACGTCCTCTTCCCCTAGCACACCCTTTAGTTTCTCAGCCAAAGAATTGGCTTTGTCGCCGCTGGTTGCGCCAGGAACCTCGATAATAGTTGCTCCGGTGGCAGCACGCCGGAAGCGCACCGATTCTATACCGAGGCCCGACAGGTCTATTTTGGCCTTGGCTTGGCCGATCACGTTGGCATAGGTGAGCCCCCGCTTTTCAGCCTCCGGCTGCAACGTAACGACCACTGCCATGCTGCGAGGGGCGCGGATCTTAGGCGCCTTCCTCTCGTCCTTCTTCGTTGGCTTCTTGTTGGCCTGCGCAGGTTTTCGGCGCGAATCAGGTTGTTGAGGCTTAGATGTTTTGCCTCCTTCCTTGGCCTTCTTTCCCCCTTTCCCCACCTTGGTCCAGTCGTTCCTCGTAGAAGGGCGTACTGTGCCAATAGAATGGGGGTTGGTTTCTGACGTGGGCACCCAGACCATAGGGGTTGCACCATCATCGTCCACCTTCTTCTTTGCCTTTTTGGCAGCTGTCGCGCCGCGGGTGTTTTGGGGCGCTGGGGCACCTTGAGGCGGGGCCTTTGAACCCACATTCGCAGCAGCTGCTGGCGGTGGCCTGGTCTTTTGCCGAGATTGTCGCTGTGGCTGAGGCTCGGGCTGGGACGCCTGAGCAATCTCGCCTCTTACCCGGTCAGCGGCCAGCGGTGGCCTCATCCGCGGCAGCGATGGGTCTTCGCCAGAGCCGTAGCGGGCCGACATCATAGTCCCCATCCGGATTGTAAGGCTACGCTCCATCTCGTCCATTCGCTCGTGCTGCTTCTGCAGGAGGTCTTGGCGCAAATTTTGTAGTTCCGTGCCGAGGTCGTCCAACCGCTTCTGCAGCCGGGCATTTTCGCTCAGCACGCGGTCACGGTCTTGCTGGAGGACCTCGTTATCCCGTCTCAAGCGGATTGTCTCATCGGAGGCATTCAGCTTTAAAATTCTACTGCCCAGAGACTCTGCCTTGTCATGTAGGTCGTACAAAGCTCTTTGGAAAGTCCCCTTCAGATGTTTTGAGGACTTCCCGACCTTCTGGGCGACGGCAGCGATTTGCAGAAGTTCATTTCTGATGGCCTGCGGGGAATCGTCGCACTCGTCTGCCGACATGGATGACTCGCTTAGACGGGTCACGTCCACTGGACGCGCCATTGCGCGAGTCATTACTGCCAACTCCTGCTCAGCCAGCTGTTCGGCTTCTTCCCGCTCCGCGTCCTCCCTCTGCTTGAGGAAGGCGGCTTTTGTCTTCGCGAGGCCTACGTACTGGCCCGTAGTGGGCGGTCGGCCTCGGCCTCGCAGCGTCTTTATTATTTTGGGGGCCGAGACATCCTCCCCAGGGGAAGTATCTGAGCTCGCCCGGTCACTCAAAGAGCGGTGCTTCGAACGGCTCCGCCTCCGTGGCTCCCAGAGTCGGCCCTGGCCCTCATCAGCGGACAAGGGATCCGACTCCAAACGAGTCAGCCTTACGACAGGCACCTTCTCGGACCCTGTCAAAGATGACAGGGTCGTAGCCTTTTCAGGCTCCACCGTGGAGGGACTAACGGTATCGCGCACGCCTACCAACCAACCAGTGCGCACCGTATCACGGTCCTCTCCGACAGGGGTTTGAAGCTCAGCTACCTCTGAGTCTTCAACCCTATTCTCTAAAACACTATACCTATTTTTTACACTAAAACTAAAAGACGAAAAATCGGAATCCATACTTGTTCCCACGAGTATGGGGGATATAAAATGTCCATCCAGGCGGTGCCCCCTGCACCTGGGTAACCCTAATACTGCACGAGGGCGGGTGGTCTCGTGCAGTTGTCGACGCTAGCGGGTAGGCGATCTCCCATCCTACCACCTCGAGACCGAGGCGGCCGAACGTCACGTGACCAACGTCCGACCTTTTGGGGTTTTTTATTGAGGTTGTCTCCTCTCGGCCCGGGCGACCAAGCCAGGGCCCCTACTTCCCGAGGGCTGCGAGACATGTCCACAACACCCTTCGGGAGCAGGTTGCCAGACGGTTGACCGAAGTCACCCACCTAGTCGCGCAATCGCGAGTGGTGGGCCCGTCCAGCCGCAGGTCTTGAAGACCCGCCATCCCACGAGCCGAAGCTCCGCTAGTCCAGAGGACTCCACACGCAGTGTAAACTGCACGGCGACAGAACACCCACACCACAGTTGTCGCTAAAAGCGACCGCAAGCCTTGCAGGCCCACCATACCACGCCATTACAAAAGATGGCCGCTGGGCCCCGTAAGCCCCGAAAGACACTCTCGGCCCCTCTTCAGAAAGAGGAGGGAGAATACACCTCCTCGACAGTTTTGGTCCGCGCCGGCCGAAGCCGGTACCCCCTATATCTAGGGGGCATTCCCCTATCCGCCACCTGGGGACGCGCCCGATGGGAGACTGTCAAACTCCACACGGGAACCTAACCTTTTTTTTTTTTTTTTTTTTTTTTTTTTTTTTTTTTTTTTTCGCGGGGAATCCATTTACGGACATCCCGCCGCTCCGGGGGGAGAGGCGGGGGGGTGTGGGACTCCCTCACCAGACTGGTGAGAATACCCACTAAACCCCGCGGTGGCCATCTTCGCGCATGTCTCGAGTCACCGGGATTTCTACAATAGAATGCGTCCGGTGAACTCGAGTGCGCAATGCCGCTTGCACAGCCCAGCTCGGAGAGAGTGATACCTCCCTCCTAACACCATCCAGTGTTACCCGGCAATGTGAGGCCACCCCACACTGCCGTCCTCCTCGAGGCCACTTGAGACGGAGCGCACAGCCCCCGCCGTGCACTCCTAGCGACCCCGAAGGCCCCCCTATAGTCGCCTCTTACGACAGGCGGGGGGGAACCGTGGCCGTATTCTAACGCCCCGGACCACAGGGCGAAGGGGATTGCTGGGGCTTACATGCCACCACCCCGGCGTCGCCTTCTTCGCCTACTCGGATCCTCCTGCTCCCTGATCCTTTCGGCGGCCTCTTTTTGGGACATTATTGTGTCACAAAAACTGGCAACTGCCACCCACGCCGTTCGGCTGACTGACATTTTATGGATGACAGTCGGCAGCGTCACGTCCCCACCGAGGGCAGCGCTTAGCACGTTGCGCTCCTGACCCCATGCTGGGCACACTTCCAGAGTGTGCTGGGCAGTGTCCTCGGCACAGTCACAATGGTGACATCTCTCCGAGGCCTCTCTGCCGATTCGGCTCAGGTACCTGCCAAAGCAGCCATGCCCCGACAGGACCTGCGTCACCCTGTAGGACAGAGAGCCGTGACGCCGCTCGAGCCACAGCTTCAAAACTGGGCGTATCGCCTCAATACTCCAATGGCCCGCTCCTGGAGCAGCCAGTCTGTTGTGCCAGATGGTGATGGCTACGTTTAGTAAATTGGCCCTTTGGCCGTCAACTTCTTGGGGTGCTGCCCGCCCGCCCGAGAGACGCACATCCTCACGCCAGTAGAAAACGGCTGAGAGGGCCCTCGCGTCTAGATCCCAGGGCAGTTGGCGAGCCAGCACACATGCCGCCTCAAAGGAGATCGTGCGATACCCCCGTATCGATCTTATGGCCATCGCTCTCTGCGGCCTGCGCAGGATGGCGATGCTCTGAGGCTTCAGAGCGTCGGCCCATACGGGGGCCCCGTAAAGGGCAATAGATCGCACGATCCCTGTGTAGAGCTTTCTACACGTTTCACTTGGCCCAGCAGAGTTCGGCAAGATTCTGCAGAGCGCGTTTGCCGTTTTTACGATTTTTGGCGCTAGCCGCTCAAAATGAGCGCGGAAGTCCAGTCGGCCGTCAAGGACTAGCCCCAGGTATTTGAGCGTCGACTCAACGTCAAGTCGGACTCCGCCGACCACAATGTGGGAACCAGCTGGAGGGGCTTGCCGGGGTCCGTGAAAACACAAGACCTCGGACTTGTGCAGAGCCACCTCTAGTCCCAGGCACCGAATTCTACTCACTACATGCGCCGTTCCCGCAGTGGCCAAAAGCGCTGCCTCTCGGAAGGTTTTACCACGGGCGGTGACCAGTGTGTCATCTGCGTAACACGTCACGCTGACACCCGGTAAATTCCCTCCTCGCAACACCCAGTCGTAACCGATGTTCCACAGGAGCGGCCCGAGGACCGAACCCTGTGGAACACCGCACGACATAGGCCGTCTGCACCATTCGTCTCGTCCGGGGTACTCAACATACCTCTCAGTGAGGTAATTGGCGATGAGGTTCCTCAGGTACACAGGTACCCGGTGGTACTTGAGGGCCTCTGTGATGCATGCCCAGGGGATGGTGTTAAAGGCGTTGGCGATATCTAAAGATACCGCCAAGACGACCTCTCCCCGGGCTATAGCCTCCTCGGCTTGGGTTTTTACCCGCAAAATGGCGTGCACAGTGGATCTGCGCCGCCGAAAGCCAAACTGACAATCCGCCAGGTTTGGACCAACCCCTTCGATGTGCTCGACGATACGAGCAGCGATGATTCGCTCAAAAAGTTTACCCATCTCGTCGAGCAGAACGATGGGGCGGTAAGCGGACGGAGAATCCACCGGTCGCCCTTCCTTCTTCAACAGGACCAGCTTCCCGGTCTTCCACTGCCGCGGAAACCGGCCCTGTCTGAAACAGTCCGAAAAAAGGGTCCGTAGTCTTGGGCCCAACCACTTAAGTGAAAGGGCCAAGGCACGTCCCGGTATGCCATCAAGGCCGGGCGCGGTGTTTTTGGCCCGCAGCCTCAGTACGGCTGCACCAAACTCGTCCTCGGTGACCTGCGGCGTCTCGAGTTCATCCTCATTCATTGGGCCAGCGGAGGCCATTGGTGGAGGTGTAAAGTCACCCCTTGTTGGGAACAAGGTTGCCACCACATTGCCAAGAAGCGAGGGCTCAATGCTCTCCGTTAACGGGGGGGCCCACGGCCGGAGCTTGGCCATCGCCATACGGTAAGGCCGCCCCCACGGATCACGATTGAGTGTTTGCAAAAACTCCTCCCGCGCTTCTGATTTGGCCTTGTAAATAGCCACCTTCAGCGCCTTTTTGGCCTCCCGATAGGCTCCGTAAAGGAGGGCCTCCTGCTCCTCGTTTCGGTTTGCTCTGCGCCGGTGTCGGGCGTATTGGCGTCTCGCCCTTATGCACGCGTATCTCAGCTGCGCTAGGTCTGCGGACCACCAATACACCTGGCGTTTCGCTGGAAGGGACCTGGCTCGGGGCATGGCCGCGTCACAAATATGCGACAGCGCCTCCCGAAACCACTCTGCCTCTCCTTCCACCTCAGACGGACCGTCCGGCACAGGCGCCCATGCCTGGACAATGGAGGCCAACTCCAGCGCCTCCCTATCAAGGCGCTTAAGCGCCCAGCGGGGGCAGTCCCTTGTCGGGGAGATTCGGTTCGGACCGGTGTGGAGCGGCGGTGATGCGGAGACGTCAAACCGGATATACCGGTGGTCCGAGAACGTTTCCACATCCTCCACCACTCTCCAGTCCGATACACGGCGCGCAAGGGCCGGGCTCGCGAACGAAATGTCCACGATGGACCCACCCAGCTGTCGCACGCACGTGTGAACCGTGTCTCGATTTAGAACCACCAGGCCGGTGGCGATCGCCCACTCCTCCATAGCAACACCTCGCGCATCAGTCGCCGGAGATCCCCACGTCAAAGATTTGGCGTTGAAATCCCCGACGACGAGCAGCTCATGGGAGCGGTTGCGGGCAATGAGCGCCTCCAGCCCCGAAAGGTGGCTCTCAAATTCTGCCATAGTTTTGTTGGGGGAAAAATATGTACCAACTACAAACGTTTGCCCCATGAGAGCGGCCACCCATCCGCTGCCTCGCTCGACCCTGCCAAAAAGCGGGGCACCTGCAGCAGCCTGCCTAACGATGGCGACCACTCCGTCGATATCGGCGACCCAGTTGTCCCTCTGCGGGACAAAATAGGGCTCAGCCACCACGGCGACGTGCACCGACCACTGTAGAAGACTCTGATGTAAAAGGTCCTGAGCCATTCTACAGTGGTTGAGGTTCGCCTGTAGATAGCTAATAGCCATTTAACTGGCGACCTCAGACATCTCCTCGTCCCTAATCGGAGGTGGGTGAGTCGTCTGCTGCTGGGTCTTGGCCACGGCGGCAGGCTTACTCCCTTTCTTAGGGCGCGGGGCCGTGCAGGACTTGCTGCCGACCCGATGTCCTGCAGGCTTTTTGGCTAACGCACAAAGAGTGCAGTGAGCTGCAGCCTTGCAGTCCCTAGAAATGTGGCCGAGTTGCCCACAACGGTAGCATTGGCTACTTCTATCCACCTCGGAAGTGCAGCGTTCCCGCACGTGCCCTACCTCAAGGCAGCGGAAACACCGCATTTGGCGGGGCTCCAGCAGCTTGACCTGGGCTGCCACCCAGCCTACCAGAACTCGCCGATCATCTGCGAGCTTTTTGGCAACCAAGGCAGGACAACGGACCCATGCCGTGCCCAGCCCCGAAAAGTCACGGCGAATAGCGCCCGTCTTAATCTCATCAGTAGAGCAGCCTCCAGCTTTGGCCACTGCTGCTGTCAACTCCTCAACTGTGACTGACTCGTCCAATCCGGAGATGCGGACCTCTGCCGTTTTTACGGGGCGGTGCACGCGAACGTCCTCAGGTCCCAGGACACTTTTCAGCTGTTCAGCCAGGGAGTTGGCCTTATCTCCACTGGCAGTGCCTGGAACTTCAATGATTGTGGCCCCGGTAGCGGCCCGCCTGAAACGAACCGACTCTATTCCTAGGCCCGACAAGTTTATTTTGGCTTTCGCCTGCCCCAAAATGCTGGCGTAAGTCACTCCCCTCTTTTCGGCGGCCGGTTGCAGCGTGACTACCACAGCCATAGAACGGGGAGAGCGAATTTTGGGGACCTTCCTATCTTTTTTAGTGGCCTCTTTTGCCTTCTCCGGGGGACCACGTTGTGGTTTGCGGCGTGCCTGAGGTTGCGATGACTTGGCAGCCCCTTCTTTGACGCTTTTACCGCCTTTCCCCACCCTAGTCCAGTCCTGTCTAGTGGTAGGGCGCACTGAGCCAATCGAATTGGGATTGGTGTCTGATGTGGGCACCCAGACCATAGGGGTTTCACCATCATCATTCACCTTTTTCGTCTTTTTGGCAGCTGTCGCGCTGCGGGCGTTTTGGGGCGCAGAGGCACCTTGAGGCGGAGCCTTTACACCCGCGTTCACAGCAGCTGCTGGCGGCGGCCTGTTCTTTGGCCGTGATTGTCTCTGCGGCTGCGGCTCGGACTGGGACGCCTGAGCTGCCGCGTCTCTGGCTCGGTCAGCGGCCAGCGGTGGTCTCATGCGCGGCTGCGCAGGATCTTCACCCGAGCCGTAGCGAGCCGACATCATGGTCCCCATTCTGACCGTCAAACTTCGCTCCATCTCATCCATTCGCTCCTGCTGCTGTTGCAGGAGGTCTTGGCGCAAGTTCTTCATTTCATTACCGAGGTCATCCAACCGCTTCTGCAGCCGGGCATTTTCGCCCAGCACGCGGTCGCGGTCTTGCTGGAGGGCCTCGTTCTCCCGTCTCAACCTTGTGGTTTCCTCAGAAGCGTTAAGCCTCAGGATTCTGCCAGCAAGGGACTCAATATTCTCACTGGCGTCATACAAGGCTCGCTGGAACGTGCCCTTGAGGTGTTTGGACGCCTTGCCTACTTTTAGGACTACAGCGGCCACCTGCTGTAGGCTCTGCTTAATTGCAGGTGCCGAATCCGCCTCGTCATCATTTAATGACACTGACGACTCGCTAAGACGCGACACTACACCTGGCCGCGTCATTGTGCGAGTCATCACCGCCAACTCCTCCTCGGCCTGTTGTTCGGCCTCCATTTTTTCCTCCTCCTGCTGCTGCTTAAGAAAGGCAGCTTTTGTTTTTGCGAGGCCTACGTACTGGCCCGTTGTGGGCGGTCGGCCTCGGCCTCGCGGCGTCTTGATTATTTTTGGGGCTGAGACATCCTCCCCAGGGGAAGTGTCTGAGCTCGCCCGGTCACTCAAAGAGCGGTGCCTCGAACGGCTCCGCCTCCGTGGTTCCCAGAGTCGGCCCTGGCCCTCATCAGCGGACAAGGGGTCCGACTCCAAACGAGTTAGCCTTACGATAGGCACCTTCTCGGACCCCGTCAAAGGTGACGGGGTCAAAGCCTTTTCAGGCTCCACCGCGAAGGGACTAACGGTATCGCGCACGCCTGCCAACCAACCAGTGCGCACCGTATCACAGTCTCCTCCGACAGGGTTTTGAAGCTCAGCTACCTCTGAGTCTTCAACCCTATTTTCCATAACACTAAACCTGTTCTGAATACTAAAGCTAAAAGAAGAAAAATCGGAATTCATACTTGTTCCCACGAGTATGGGGGATATAAAACGTCCATCCAGGCGGTGCCCCCTGCACCTGGGTAACCCTAATACTGCACGAGGGCGGGTGGTCTCGTGCAGTTGTCGACGCTAGCGGGTAGGCGATCTCCCATCCTACCACCTCGAGACCGAGGCGGCCGAACGTCACGTGACCAACATCCGACCTTTTGGGGTTTTTTATTGAGGTTGTCTCCTCTCGGCCCGGGCGACCAAGCCAGGGCCCCTACTTCCCGAGGGCTGCGAGACATGTCCACAACACCCTTCGGGAGCAGGTTGCCAGACGGTTGACCGAAGTCACCCACCTAGTCGCGCAATCGCGAGTGGTGGGCCCGTCCAGCCGCAGGTCTTGAAGACCCGCCATCCCACGAGCCGAAGCTCCGCTAGTCCAGAGGACTCCCACACGCAGTGTAAACTGCACGGCGACAGAACACCCACACCACAGTTGTCGCTTAAAAGCGACCGCAAGCCTTGCAGGCCTGCCATACCACGCCATAACAAAAGATGGCCACTGGGCCCCGTAAGCCCCGAAAGACACTCTCGGCCCCTCTTCAGAAAGAGGAGGGAGAATACACCTCCTCGACAGTTTTGGTCCGCGCCGGCCGAAGCCGGTACCCCCTATATCTAGGGGGCATTCCCCTATCCGCCACCTGGGGACGCGCCCGATGGGAGACTGTCAAACTCCACACGGGACGGGAACCTAACCTAACCTAACCTAACCTTTTTTTTTTTTTTTTTTTTTTTTTTTTTTTGACGCGGGGAATCCATTTACGGACATCCCGCCCCCCGGGGGAGGGGCGGGGGGGTGTGGGACTCGCTCACCAGAGTGGTGAGAATACCCAAACTAAACCCCGCGGTGCTCCTACGTTGCCATTTGTCGCTGAACTGTGGGAACGCTAATGCACACCATAATTCGGCAACGGCTGTCCTTCTTCAGGGCCCATCTATCAAACTGTTCATCGTTTTTTTTTTTTTTTTTTTTTTTTTTTTTTTTTTTTTTTTTTTTTTTTTTTTTTTTTGTGGTCAAGACGTGTGAGGAGCACTCGACACGCCTTCCACCGTTTCACAGAACAACTAACAGCCCCCGCTGTTGTTGCCCGTATGTGGTCTAGTGCAGGATCTGGCGGTTGTGGTCTCGCCGTCTGCGCCCGGTTCTCTGGCGACGGAGCGGGAGAGACTCTGGGTCCTCCTCTCGGATACGCTCCGCTCCTTCCTTTCCTTCCATGACCTCCTCGCAAAAAGCGGCGAAGGCTTCCCATGAGGCTTCGCTGTCGACCACAGATTTCACTACGACGGGCAGCGATAAGTCAGGGCCTATGGCATTTACAAGCTGGTCCCTTTGTACTTGCCACTTAGGGCAGTGGATCATAGTATGCTCGGCGGTGTCTTCTTGATGGCCGCACTCATGGCAGACCATTGTCATCTCACGTTTTGCTACGTTGCACAAATACCTCCCGAAACACCCGTGCCCTGTCAGGACCTGGGTGATCCGGAAAGTGAGTCCCCCGTGCCTGCGACTTATCCAGGTGTCCAAAATAGGACGAATGGCCTCAATTGTTTTACGCCCGTATGCAGGCGACTCCAGACGTTCTTTCCATTTTTCTAGGAGTTCCTCGTGGGAAATCTCCCTCCACCTCCTGATTTCTTCTATCATAGGATGCTCTCCTCGGGCGCGTACCTCGGCACATTTGTGATAGACGTCCGCAAGGACCGCGGCATCCAAATCCCAGGGTGGGATGGCCGCTAGTACGCATGCTGCTTCGCAGGCTATGGTGCGATAGCCCCTCACTGCCCGAATGGCCAGAACCCTCTGAGGTCTTCGTAGGAGGGCCTGGTTTTGGGCACTTAATGCGTCAGCCCATATTGGAGCACCGTAGAGGGCCATCGACCGCACGACACCAGTATATAGACGACGGCACGCCACACTAGGTCCGTCGATGTTGGGAAGAAGTCTTCCTAGCGCACCGGCCGCCTTCATCAGCTTGGGAGCCAGTTGTTTGAAATGCTCCTTGAAGTGCCACTGGCTATCAAGGACAATGCCAAGGTACCGCATCGTCGACTTGATTTCGATGGTTACTCCGCCAACTATGATGTGCGCTCCTTCAGGTGGTTTGTTTTGAGGGCCATGAAAACAAAGTGCCTCCGACTTGTGAAGCGCCACCTCTAGTCCTAGGCTACGCATTCGCTGGACCACATGCGCTACCCCGGCTGTAGCCAGCACCTTCACTTGTCTGTGAGTGGGGCCGCGGGCAGTGACGAGAGTATCATCGGCGTAGCATGTCACGTCGACGCCACTAAGATTTACGCCCCGCAGCACCCAGTCGTACCCGATGTTCCACAGGAGAGGGCCGAGCACCGACCCCTGCGGAACACCACACGACATCTCTCTCCTTTTCCATTCAGTGTTCGTGGGGTAAGCCACCGCCCTCTCAGACAGATAGGATGATATTATCTGCTGGAGGTAGCGGGGCACCCTATGGTACTTCAAAGCCGCCTTGATGCATTCCCAGGGGAGAGTGTTGAATGCGTTGGCGATGTCAAGAGAGACCGCCAAAACAATCTCACCCCGAGACACAGCCTCTTGCGTCGACGCCTTCACCTTCTTTATGGCATCAACTGTGGATCGTCCTCTCCGGAATCCGAATTGGTGTTCACTCAGATCCGGACCTTCGCTTCCCATGTGCTCAATGAGGCGAGCAGCTATGATGCGCTCGAAGAGCTTGTTGACCTCATCGAGCAAAACGATGGGGCGGTATGCCGATGGCGAGTCAGGCGGACGGTTGTCCTTCCGCAGCAGAACTAGTTTGCCGACTTTCCACTGACGAGGATATCGGCCCTGTTCGAAACAGGCGCGGAAAAGATTACGTACTCGCTGTTCCCAGCCTCCTTTCTTAAGTGCGAGTACCCAGGCTTTGCCAGGAATATTGTCCGGTCCCGGGGCAGTGTTTTTGGCCTGAACACGTAGAACCGCTGCTCCCAATTCCTCCTCAGTCACCTCCAGTATCTCCTCTGCTACCGTGGTGTTACATATGTTCGGTGGTGCCATCGGAGGAGGATCAAAGTTACCTCTGGATGGAAATAACGTTTCCACGACTTGCTGTACCAGCTGCGGTTCGAGACTGCTCGTCAAAGGAGGGGCCCAAGGGCGAATCTTCTGCCTCACCAGCTTGTACGGCTTCCCCCAAGGATCTCTTTCAAGTGTTGCCAGCAGCTCTTCCCACGCATCCGATTTGGCCTTTGCAATAGCCACCTGAAGTGCTGTTGCGCACGATCTGTACGTGGCATACAGCTCAGCCTCTCTGGCCTCGTCCCGGCGACGCCTTCTGCGGGACCTGGTGTACCGGCGTCTAGCCATCACGCAGTCAGATCTCAGCCGCGTGAGATCCGGTGACCACCAGTACACCTGTTTTTTAGGCGGAAAAGGCCGGGCACGGGGCATCGCTGCATCGCATGCTTGCGACATGGCCTCGTACATCCAAGCAGCTTCCTCGTCTACGTCTACTTGTCCTTCTGGGATCGGCAACCAAGTTTGTACTATCGCCGCTTCTACAAAAAGGTCCCTGTCTAGGCGTTTTAACGCCCATCTGGGACGCTCACCGTTCAGGGGCCGGCTTTCACTAATCAGAGTATTACTTGAAATAGAAACACTGTACCGAATATAGCGATGGTCGGACAGCGTTTCAACACCCTCCAGAACCTCCCAGTTTTGAACACGGCGGGCAACGGTGGGATGTGCGAAAGTAAGATCGACGATGGATCCTCCCTGTTGCCTCACGCACGTGTGCACCGAACCACGATTCAGCACCTCCAATCCGGACATAGCCGCCCAGTCCTCGAGCACCTCACCACGTCTGTCCGTCACTGGGGACCCCCACACTGTAGACTTGGCGTTGAGATCTCCTGCCACAATAACAGATTCCGTGTGGCCGATTAACGCAGTAACACGCAGAAGGTACTGTTCAAATTCCGCGAGCGGGCGATTAGGTGAAAAGTAAACGGCGACCACCATGAATCCTCTCAAAGTAACCGCTACGCATCCCTGGCCTTTCGCTACTTTTTCGAAAGACGGGGAGCCCGCAGTAGTCTGAGTGACGACAGCCACATCACCCGAAAGATCCCCAGCCCAGTTGTCTCTCGATGGAACTGTGTAGGGCTCAGATATCACAGCCACTTGGGTCACCCACTCCGCCATGCTCTGTGTCAGGAGATCCTGAGCTCTGGCGGAGTGATTGAGATTCGCCTGCAACATGTTAATGGCCATTTATTCCGTCGCCATTGCTTCCTCCACAGCCTGTTCTGGTGGGCGAACTGACTGCGAGGGGGGCCCTGGAGCCATCGCGAGTCTTAGTCCAAGACCTACTTTTTATTTTGCCAGGTTTGGGGGCAGAGCACGACTTGCCTCCCATCCTGTGACCCGCCGGTTTGTTGGCTGCTGTGCAAAGACTGCACATTGGTATTGCAGTGCATTTTGCAGCTTTGTGTCCTAGTTGGCCACATCTGTAGCACAACTCGCTGCGGTCTGTCTCCGAAGTACAGCGCGCACTTACATGGCCTACTTCTAGGCACCGGTAGCACCTTAGAGGCCTGGGTTCGAGGACCTTGACCTGTGCTGAAACCCATCCCACCAAAAGTCGACCGTTTTCTGTCAATTTCTTGGCAGCGACAACCGGACATCGAAGCCATAAAACCCCGAGCCCATTGGTTTTGCTGCACTGGATTTCCCCACCCTTGATTGTGTCAATGGGGCATTCTCCGACACGGGCAACAGAAGCCACCACCTCTTCTACCGTTACCGAGTCATCCAGACCCGCCACCCTCACATCGACCGTTTTGACAGGCCTAGACACCTTCACATCTCTCTCATGGAGTATTTCCCGTAGTTTTGAGGCCAAGGCATCGGCTTTCACTCCGCTGGCCTCTCCTACCACTTCCAAAATCCTTCCCCCGGTCGCTGCGCATTTGATACGAAGGGGCGGTAGCCCCAGCGCAGCAATGTCCAATTTAGACTTAGCCTCCTTCATAACTGCTTCATAGGTCAGTCCTCTTTCTTCCGCGCCAGGTTGCAGCGTTAAGGTGACTGCTGCTGAGCGAGGAGGATGAAGCTTTTTCTTCTTCTGGGTAGATGGCGCAGCCGATGGTTTGCTAACGCCTGCAGTCTTGAGCTTTTTGTTGCCCTTCCCAGCTACAACACTCCATTGCTCACTCGCAGGAGCAGGTGGTGGACGCAGCATGCGTGGCTCCCGTGATTCAGGATTCGACTGAACTTTCTGAGGTTTTTGAATTGTAGCAGCTTTCAAGACGTTATTTTTGGGACTTTTGTTCTTCTTTCCCTTTGCAGGAGGTGGAACTGAGCCACTGGGAATACTATCCCCTGCTGGTTCGGCCCGGACTGGGCCGGGCTTAGCAAGAGGAGGCTTTGCAGCAGTAGATGCAGCTTCCTTTTTCTTCTCATGGGCCAGTGGCGGTCGTAAGCGCACCTCTGGTTTCCTTTCATAGGCGTCGAGTTTCGCGTCCATTTTGAGGTCGATCATCACTATGACCTGCTGGACCACGGCACTAGAAACCTTCTCGACAACCACATCAATAAGTCCTTTTAAAAACTCCTCCGACACCAATTGCCGTTCCACTTCGTTGGTCGCTGTCTCCCGCAAGGTACAGGCGGCCCCGGGGGCATATGCTGGGAGCACATCTTCTTCCATTTTATAGGGCGAAAGAGCCCTCTTTTCTTCATTCCTATATGGACTCGCCCTTGCCTTTTCCAATTCCGCTCTGAGGCGGCTGTTTTCTGCCTCTAGGGCCATGGCCTTCTCTACCAGTGGCAGCTTTTTAATCTCGTCCACACCGCTAGCGATGGTGGACTGGGCTAAATTTAAGGCACCTTTAAACGTTCCCTTCAGGTTTTTAGAGCGTTCGTTTACTCCACCCACAATTTTCGCCCCGTCGACTATCTGCTTGAGCAGATCCAGCAAAGTCTTTTCCCCTTGCTCTTCTTCATTTTGGCCCTCGGAAGACTCTGAGAGCCGCGAGACCAACTTCTTGGCTCTTGTCTCCCTGACTTCTCTCATCTGTTCGGCCATCTCCCTTTCGGCTTGGAGCTCAAGCTCTAATACTTCAGCAGCCGCTGCCCGCTCTTTGGCTTGCGCCAGTCCTATGTACTGGCCAGTGGTTGGGGGTCGCCCCCTTCCCCTCCTGGCTGAGAATACCTTTGACAGTGGCATTGCATCATTGGTCGTATCATTGAGGTTTTCCCCATACCGCTTCCGCCGATTGTCCGGGCTCCGGGCATCGCTGGTGCCATCCGACTCCAGCTCGGGTACTGAGACAAAAGATGCATTATCTGAGTCTGACGATACGCCAGTCTCTAAAACACAGTCTGTCATTGTCACCTCGTTAGAGGTCTCCTTCTCTCGCTTCTTCCGAGCTCTTGCCTCCCTCTTTGTCTCCCGAGGTTTTGTTGCTCCGCCCTTGGATTTCATCCAGTGGGCCACTCCGCCTTTTCCATTCTCATCGAGAAGCACATCATCCGGCTTTTCACGGTCGGAATCGTCCTCACTGACGATTTTGTCTACTAAAGCTCCGCTGAGCGGGCTCATCTCCAAACGAACCAGCTCAATGTTGGGCTGTCCAAGTTGGAGGAAGTCGGGTGCATCTCGCCTTTTTGCAAATTTCGCGCGTGTGACACGGGCCGATGCTGAGCCCTGGTTCTCCGTCACTGCACTCTGGTTGAAAACGGGGTTTCCCCCGGAGCAGTTTTGTGCCCCCCCCAGTATACGAACGGGGGCTGCCCCCAGATTGCTCGTGGATCCCGAAATCGGGCTCCGCGAACGCTCCAGAGGGAGGGATTCCCCACTGCCTGAGGCAATGGGACCCTCCTGGGTAGTACTTTTCAAAATTGCTGCCATTTTCATCGTTTTCCCTTAAGGGCGGGTGTCCCCTCGCTAGTATTTACCCACCTTCGGCACGGTTAGACCTCCGGCTTCGTGATTTTTATAGTGGTTGTCATCCACGCGGGTCTGATAAGGTAAAAGGATGATTGAGCTGAGAACCCCGGAGCCGTATGCAGGTGCATGAAAACCATGCACAAGCAGCCGGACCCGAAAAAAACAACTCAATAGGACAAGGGACTGGGAAAAATGGGAAGGAGAAAAAGGATAAAGAACACAGGAATTTGGGAAAAGGTAAGGAAAGGACAGACGCCCCGGTCCCAGTGCTGAAACACTACCCTTAACAGAGTGAACTCTGCTAAGCATCGTGCCCCGAATGCACTGGGATTACGGTCACATTCCCCCCCGAGAACAAAATCAACAGCAAGCGCGCCGGCCACCCCCCGAGAACAAAGAGTCTGACTCGAAACGAGACACAAAGACCCGGGGTAAGCGGCGAGCACACCGTCTGCTGACTTTGTCCTGAGTCAGGCGATACTTCCGGACCGAAGTCCGTACTAATACCACCCTCCTCCCCTGGTTTCGGTCCACGCCGGCCACTGCCGGTACCCTCCATATCTGGAGGGCGTTCCCCTATCCGCCACCCGGGGGACGCGCCTGGTAGCAGAACCATACTGCCCCAAGAACCTAACCTAACCTAACCTAACCTAACCTAACCTAACCTAACCTAACCTAACCTAACCTAACCTAACCTAACCTAACCTAACCTTTTTTTTTTTTTTTTTTTTTTTTTTTTTTTTTTTTTTTTCTCGCGGGGAATCCATTTACGGACATCCCGCCTCTCCGGGGGGAGGGGCGGGGGGGTGTGGGACTCCCTCACCAGTCCAGACTGGTGAGAATACCCACTAAACCCCGCGGTGGCCATCTTCGCGCATGACTCGAGTCACCGGGATTTCTATTGATAGAATGCATCCGGTGAACTTGAGTGCGCAATGCTGCTGGCGCAGCCCAGCTCGGGGAGAGTGATACCTCCCCCCTAACACCATCCAGTGTTACCCGGCAATGTGAGGCCACCCCACACTGCCGTCCTCCTCGAGGCCACTTGAGACGGAGCGCACAGCCCCCGCCGTGCACTCTTAGCGACCCCGAAGGCCCCCCTTTAGTCGCCTCTTACGACAGGCGGGGGGGAACCGTGGCCGTATTCTAACGCCCCGGACCACAGGGCGAAGGGGATTGCTGGGGCTTACATGCCACCACCCCGGCGTCGCCTTCTTCGCCTACTCGGATCCTCCTGCTCCCTGATCCGTTCGGCTGCCTCTTTAATAGACATTATAGTGTCGCAAAAACTGGCAACTGCCACCCACGCCGTACGGCTGACTGACATTGCTTGTATGACTGTCGGTAACGTCACGTCCCCTCCGAGGACAGCGCTTAGTTCGATGCGCTCCTGACTCCATGCTGGGCACACTTTTACAGTGTGCTGGGCAGTATCCTCGGCAGAGTCACAGTGGTGACACCTTGCTGTTGACTCCCTGCCGATTCGGTTCAAGTACCTGCCGAAGCAACCATGCCCCGACAGGACCTGCGTCATCCTAAAGGACAGAGAGCCGTGACGCCGCTCTAGCCACAGCCTAAATACTGGGCGAATTGCCTCCAAGGTCCACTGGCCTGCTCCTGGAACAGCCAGTCTGTTGTGCCAGATGGTAATGGCGTCATTTTTGAAATTGGCCCTTTGGCCGTCCACTTCTTGGGGTGCAGCCCGCCCGCCCGAGCGACGCACATCCTCACGCCAGTAGAAAACGGCTGAGAGGGCCCTCGCGTCTAGATCCCAGGGCAGTTGGCGAGCCAGCACACATGCCGCCTCAAAAGATATCGTACGATACCCCCGTATAGCTCGTATGGCCATCGCTCTCTGCGGCCTGCGCAGGATGGCGATACTCTGATTCTTCAGAGCGTTGGCCCATACGGGGGCCCCGTAGAGGGCAATGGATCGCACGATCCCGATGTAAAGCCTTCGACACACGTCACCGGGCCCAGATAAATTGGGCAGGATCCTACTCAGTGCGCCTGCTGTCTTCAGCAGTTTTGGCGCCATCCGCTCAAAATGGGCGCGGAAGTCTAGTCGACCGTCGAGGACTAGCCCCAGGTATTTCAGCGTCGACTCGACGTCAAGTCGGACTCCACCCACCACAATATGGGAACCAGCTGGAGGGGCTTGCCGGGGCCCGTGAAAACACAAGACCTCGGACTTGTGCAGAGCTACCTCCAGACCCAGGCGCCGAATGCGGCCCACCACATGCGCAGTTCCCGCAGTGGCTAAAAGCGCTGCTTCGCGGAACGTTTTCCCCCGAGCGGTGACCAGTGTGTCGTCTGCATAACATGTTACGCTGACACCCGGTAGATTCCCACCTCGCAGTACCCAGTCGTAACCGATGTTCCACAGGAGCGGCCCAAGGACCGATCCCTGTGGGACACCGCACGACATAGGCCGTCTGCACCATGCATCCCGCCCGGGGTACTCAACGTACCTCTCGGAGAGGTAGTCGGCAATGAGGGCCCTGAGGTACGCAGGTACCCGATGGTATTTGAGGGCCTCTCTGATGCATGCCCAGGGGATGGTGTTAAAGGCGTTGGCGATATCTAAAGATACCGCCAAAACGACCTCTCCCCGGGCTATAGCCTCCTCGACTTGGGTTTTTACTCGCAAAATGGCGTGCACAGTGGATCTGCGCCGCCGAAAGCCAAACTGGCAATCCGCCAGGTTAGGACCAACCCCTTCGATGTGCTCGACGAGACGAGCAGCGATGATTCGCTCAAAAAGTTTACCCATCTCGTCGAGCAGAACGATGGGGCGGTAAGCGGACGGAGAATCCGCCGGTCGCCCTTCCTTCTTTAACAGGACCAATTTCCCGGTCTTCCACTGCCGCGGAAACCGGCCCTGTCTGAGACAGTTTGTAAAGAAGGTCCGTAGTCTCGGGCCCAACCATTTTAGCGCAAGGGCCAAAGCACGACCCGGTATGCCGTCCAGGCCGGGCGCGGTGTTTCTCGCCCGCAGCCTCAGTACGGCTGCACCTAGTTCTTCGTCGGTGACCTGCGGCGTCTCAATCGTGTCCTCATCGAGTGGGCCAGTGGAGGCCATTGGCGGCGGTGTAAAGTCACCCCTTCTTGGGAACAAGGTTACCACCACATTGTCTAGAAGCGCGGGCTCAATGCTCTCCGTTAATGGGGGGGCCCACGGCCGGAGCTTGGCCATCGCCATTCGGTATGGCCGCCCCCACGGATCACTATTGAGAGTTTGTAAAAACTCCTCCCGCGCTTCTGACTTCGCCTTGTAAATTGCCACCTTGAGTGACTTCTTCGCCTCCCGATAGACTACATAAAGGAGCGCCTCCTGCTCCTCATTTCGGTTCGCTCTGCGCCGGTGTCGGGCGTATTGGCGTCTCGCCCTTACGCAAGCGTATCTCAGCTGCGCTAGGTCTGCGGACCACCAATACACCTGGCGTTTCGCTGGAAGGGACCTGGCTCGGGGCATGGCCGCGTCACAAATATGCGACAGCGCCTCCCGAAACCACTCTGCCTCTCCTTCCACCTCAGACGGACCGTCCGGCACAGGCACCCATGCCTGGACAATGGAGGCCAACTCCAGCGCCTCCCTATCAAGGCGCTTAAGCGCCCAGCGGGGGCAGTCCCTGGTCGCGGAGATTCGGTTCGGACCGGTGTGGAGCGGCGGTGATGCGGAAACGGCAAACCGGATATACCGGTGGTCCGAGAACGTTTCCACATCCTCCACCACTCTCCAGTCCGATACACGGCGCGCAAGGGCCGGGCTCGCGAACGAAATGTCCACGATGGACCCACCCAGCTGCCGCACGCACGTGTGTACCGCACCTTGGTTAAGAACCACCAGGCCAGTGGCGATCGCCCACTCTTCCATGGCAACACCTCGTGCATCAGTCGCCGGAGATCCCCACGTCAAGGATTTGGCGTTGAAATCCCCGACGACGAGCAGCTCATGGGAGCGGTTACGGGCAATCAGCGCCTCCAGCCCCGAAAGGTGGCTCTCGAATTCCGCCAGTGTTTTGTTCGGGGAAAAGTATGTCCCGACGATGAACGTTTGCCCCATGAGAGCAGCCACCCATCCGCTGCCTCGTTCGACCCTGCCAAAAAGTGGGGCACCTGCAGCAGCCTGCCTAACGATGGCGACCACTCCGTCGATATCGGCGACCCAGTTGTCCCTCTGCGGGACAAAATAGGGCTCAGCCACCACGGCGACGTGCACCGACCACTGTAGAAGACTCTGATGTAAAAGGTCCTGAGCCATTCTACAGTGGTTGAGGTTCGCCTGTAGATAGCTCATAGCCATTTAACTGGCGACCTCAGACATCTCCTCGTCCCTAATCGTAGGTGGGTGAGTCGTCTGCTGCTGGGTCTTGGCCACGGCGGCAGGCTTACTCCCTTTCTTTGGGCGCGGGGCCGTGCAGGACTTGCTGCCGACCCGATGTCCTGCAGGCTTTTTGGCTAACGCACAAAGAGTGCAGTGAGCTGCAGCCTTGCAGTCTCTCGAAATGTGGCCGAGTTGCCCGCAACGGTAGCATTGGCTACTTCTATCCACCTCGGAAAAGCAGCGTTCCCGCACATGCCCTACCTCAAGGCAGCGGAAACACCGCATTTGGCGGGGCTCAAGCAGCTTGACCTGGGCTGCCACCCAACCTACCAGAATCCGTCGGTCGTCGGACAGTTTTTTAGCACTGGGAACAGGGCAACGTACCCAGGCCGTCCCCAGTCCCGAAAAGTCTCGCCGAATCGTGCCAGTTTTTATGGCTTCAGCAGGGCAGCCACCGGATTTTGCCACCGCTGCTGTAAGTTCCTCCGCCGTCACCGATTCGTCCAATCCTGAGATACGGACTTCGGCAGTTTTTACGGGTCGGTGTATTCGCACGTCCTCCTCCTCTAGCACACCCTTTAGTTTCTCAGCCAAAGAATTGGCTTTGTCGCCGCTGGTTGCGCCAGGAACCTCGATAATAGTTGCTCCGGTGGCAGCACGCCGGAAGCGCACCGATTCTATACCGAGGCCCGACAGGTCTATTTTGGCCTTGGCTTGGCCGATCACGTTGGCATAGGTGAGCCCCCGCTTTTCAGCCTCCGGATGCAACGTAACGACCACTGCCATGCTGCGAGGGGCGCGGATCTTAGGCGCCTTCCTCTCGTCTTTCTTCGTTGGCTTCTTGTTGGCCTGCGCAGGTTTTCGGCGCGAATCAGGTTGTTGAGGCTTAGATGTTTTGCCTCCTTCCTTGGCCTTCTTTCCCCCTTTCCCCACCTTGGTCCAGTCGTTCCTCGTAGAAGGGCGTACTGTGCCAATAGAATGGGGGTTGGTTTCTGACGTGGGCACCCAGACCATAGGGGTTGCACCATCATCGTCCACCTTCTTCTTTGCCTTTTTGGCAGCTGTCGCGCCGCGGGTGTTTTGGGGCGCTGGGGCACCTTGAGGCGGGGCCTTTGAACCCACATTCGCAGCAGCTGCTGGCGGTGGCCTGGTCTTTTGCCGAGATTGTCGCTGTGGCTGAGGTTCGGGCTGGGACGCCTGAGCAATCTCGTCCCTTACCCGGTCAGCGGCCAGCGGTGGCCTCATCCGCGGCAGCGTTAGGTCTTCGCCAGAGCCGTAGCGGGCCGACATCATGGTCCCCATCCGGATTGTGAGGCTACGCTCCATCTCGTCCATTCGCTCGTGCTGCTTCTGCAGGAGGTCTTGGCGCAAATTTTGTAGTTCCGTGCCGAGGTCGTCCAACCGCTTCTGCAGCCGGGCATTTTCGCTCAGCACGCGGTCACGGTCTTGCTGGAGGACCTCGTTATCCCGTCTCAAGCGGATTGTCTCATCGGAGGCATTCAGCTTTAAAATTCTACTGCCCAGAGACTCTGCCTTGTCATGTAGGTCGTACAAAGCTCTTTGAAAAGTCCCCTTCAGATGTTTTGAGGACTTCCCGACCTTCTGGGCGACGGCAGCGATTTGCAGAAGTTCATTTCTGATGGCCTGCGGGGAATCGTCGCACTCGTCTGCTGACATGGACGACTCGCTTAGACGGGTCACGTCCACTGGACGCGCCATTGCGCGAGTCATTACTGCCAACTCCTGCTCAGCCAGCTGTTCGGCTTCTTCCCGCTCCGCGTCCTCCTTCTGCTTGAGGAAGGCGGCTTTTGCCTTCGCGAGGCCTACGTACTGGCCCGTAGTGGGCGGTCGGCCTCGGCCTCGCAGAGTCTTTATTATTTTGGGGGCCGAGACATCCTCCCCAGGGGAAGTGTCTGAGCTCGCCCGGTCACTCAAAGAGCGGTGCTTCGAACGGCTCCGCCTCCGTGGTTCCCAGAGTCGGCCCTGGCCCTCATCAGCGGACAAGGGATCCGACTCCATTCGAGTAAGCCTAACAACAGGCACCTTCTCGGACCCTGTCAAAGATAACGGGGTCATAGCCTTTTCAGGCTCCACCGTGGAGGGACTAACGGTATCGCGCACGCCTACCAACCAACCAGTGCGCACCGTATCACGGTCCTCTCCTACAGGGTTTTGAAGCTCAGCTACCTCTGAGTCTTCCACCCTATTCTCCAAAACACTAAAACTAAAAGACGAAAAATCGGAATCCATATTTGTTCCCACGAGTATGGGGGATCTAAAAAGTCCACCCAGGCGGAGCCCCCTGCACCTGGGTAACCCTAATACTGCACGAGGGCGGGTGTTCTCGTGCAGGTGTCGCGCTAGCGGGTAGGCGTTAACCCATCCTACCACCTCGAGACCGAGGCGGCCGACCGTCACGCGACTAACGGCCAACCTTTTGGGGTTTTTTATTGAGGTTGACTCCTCTCGGCCCGGGCGACCAAGCCAAGGCCCCTACTTCCCGAGGGCTGCGAGACATGTCCACAACACCCTACGGGAGCAGGTTGCCAGACGGTTGACCGAAGTCACCCACCTAGTCGCGCAATCGCGAGTGGTGGGCCCGTCCAGCCGCAGGTCTTGAAGACCCGCCATCCCACGAGCCGAAGCTCCGCTAGTCCAGAGGACTCCCACACGCAGTGTAAACTGCACGGCGACAGAACACCCACAGCACAGTTGTCGCTTTAAAGCGACCGCAAGCCTTGCAGGCCTGCCATACCACGCCATCACAAAAAATGGCCGCTGGGCTCCGTAAGCCCCGAAAGACACTCTCGGCCCCTCTTCAGAAAGAGGAGGGAGAATACACCTCCTCGACAGTTTTGGTCCGCGCCGGCCGAAGCCGGTACCCCCCATATCTGGGGGGCATTCCCCTATCCGCCACCTGGGGACGCGCCCGATGGGAGACTGTCAAACTCCACACGGGAACCTAACCTTTTTTTTTTTTTTTTTTTTTTTTTTTTTTGCGTCAGGAAATGCATTTAGGCATTCCCAAGGCCCTGGGTTCGGGACACCTGGGATATGTGGGACTCGGAACTCCTGGGAAAACAGAGACCCCTACCCACTAAAACCTGACGGTGGTCATCTTCGGCGCAGAATGGAAGGGACCCGGGATCCCCAACGAGGGAGAGACTCCTCGCAGGACCCTTCGGCGCGCAAGGCCGCCTGGCAGCCAGCCTCGGGAGGAGCAAGCTCAACTCCAGTGCACGATAACACAGACCACTGTGTCCGAAGACACGCGTTACCGTCTTCCTCGGGATCGCAAACCGAAACACACGCAGGCCCCCCCGCGTGCGCTTCGCGACCCCAAGGGCCCTTTTAGTCGCCTCTTACGACAGGCAGGGATACCTCGGTAGTATTCTCGTCCCCTAACCGCAGGGAACCGCCGGGATTACGCACCACCATCCCGGCGGCCTCGCCTCCGACGTCGGGCGGGATTGTCCAGCTCGCGCTGGCGCTCGGCGCTCTCCTTCTGCGACACAACGGCGTCGCAGAAGGAGAGCACCGCATCCCACGAGCTCGCGCTCGCCACCATGGCAGAAACCACGGATGGCAGCGAGAGGTCGCGCCCGATCGAGGCGGTGAGCGTCTCGCGCTCGTTTGCCCAAGCTGGGCACACCTCCAGCGTGTGCTGAGCCGTGTCCTCGCTGGCGTCACAGTGGTGACAGGCATCGCTAGCCTCCCGTCCGATCCGGCACAGATAACTCCCGAAGCAGCCGTGCCCCGTGAGTATCTGCGTCAGACGGTACGTTACGGCGCCGTGACGCCGATTCAACCACTGCGTGAGGACAGGGCGGATCGCCTGGATCGTGCGATGGCCCGATCCGGGATCCGCGAGCCGCACATCCCAGAGCTCCACAGCAAGTGTGCGGAACTCTTCCAGCCAAGATGACACCTGGCTTGGGGTAACCCCGTGGACTGTGGACCGACGCGCCTCCTCTCGGTAGTGAAACACCGCCGAGAGGGTCCTCGCATCAAGGTCCCAGGGGAGTGTGCCGGCCAGCACACAGGCCGCCTCGTAAGAGATTGTGCGGTAGCCCCGTATGATCCTGACTGCCATCGCCCGCTGCGGTCTCCGCAGTTCGGCGATACACTGGCTTGTCAGGGTGTCGGCCCAGACAGGTGAGCCGTACAGGGCCATGGACCGCACAACTCCCGCGTAAAGCTTCCGGCATGAAGCCTTCGGCCCCGCGATGTTGGGTAGCAAGCTACCTAACGCGGCCGCCGTTCGCACCAGTTTAGGCGCCAAGCGCTTAAAGTGGGCGTGAAAGTTCCAGCGACTGTCGAGGACCAATCCCAGGTACTTCATGGTCGACTCGACACGGATCTGGACTCCACCCACCTGGATGCTCGAACCGGCTGGAGGTCCTCTCCGAGGCCCGTGGAAACAGGTCGCCTCGGATTTTTCTAGGGCCACGTGTAGCCCTAGGCGTCGGATTCTACCGACGACTTCCGCCACGCCTGCTGTGGCAAGGACGGCTGCATCCCGGAAGTTGTTCCCTCTCGCCGTTACCAGGGTATCGTCGGCGTAACAAGTTACTTCGACGCCCTGGAGGTTGACTTCGCGCAGCACCCAGTCATAACCAATGTTCCACAGGAGCGGCCCAAGAACCGAACCCTGTGGGACACCGCACGACATGGGATGACGCTGCCAGTCATCGCGCCCCGGGAACTCGACATACCTCTCTGTCAGGTAGTCTTCCAGGATGAGCCGTAGATAAAGGGGGACACTGTGGTGCCGTAGTGCCTCCTTTATGCAGGTCCACGGCAGGGTGTTGAAGGCGTTAGCTATATCGAGAGATACCGCTAACACCACTTGACCCTGCGACATCGCCTCCCTGGCGATGTCCTTCACGCGGAGGATCGCGTGAACCGTGGACCGACGACGCCTAAAGCCGTACTGGCAGTCTGCCAAGTCCGGCCCCACCTCCTCGAGGTGCCCAATCAGGCGGCCAGCGATTATGCGCTCGAGAAGTTTCCCAACCTCGTCGAGCAGCACAATCGGGCGGTAGGCCGAGGGGGAGTCAGATGGTCGACCCTCCTTCCTCAGTAGAACGAGCTTCCCCGTTTTCCACTGGCGCGGAAAACGTCCCTGCGACAGACAGGCCGAATACAGGCTCTGCAGTCTCGGCCCCAGCCACTCGAGGGACAGAACCCAAGCGCGGCCGGGTATGCCGTCTAGACCAGGAGCCGTACTCTTGGCCCGTAGCCGCGAGACTGCCGCATCAAACTCAACGTCGGACACGGCAGGGACCTCGTCTACACCTACTCTCACACCTGAGGGTGGCGTCATCACTGGCGGAGTGTGCTCTCCTCGGGTCGGAAACAGAGCCTGGACGACGTCGTGGAGCAAGGGAGGAGAGAGACTCTGCGTAACCGGGGGTGCCCAGGGGCGGAGCTTACTCAACGCCAACCTGTACGGCCTACCCCACGGATCCGCATTAAGAGTCTCAAGAAACTCCTCTCTTGCCCTGGACTTAGCTCTATTGATCGCGACCTTGAGCGCCTTTTTCGCCTCTCTATAGGCGTCATAAAGGCGGGCCTCATCGTCCTCAATCCGGGTGCGTCTGCGACGGTACCGGGAATACTGGCGTCTCGCCCTCACGCACGCAAAGCGCAAGCTCGCGAGGTCTGCGGACCACCAGTATACCTGCCGCTTAGGAGGGATAGGCCCGGCCCGGGGCATGGCCGCGTCGCAAATTTGCGACAGCGCCTCCCGGAACCATTCGGCCTCATCCTCCACCTCAGCAGGCCCATCCGGCACAGGCACCCATGCCTGGACGATAGCCGCACACTCCAACTTCTCGCGGTCGAGTCGCTTCAAAGCCCATCTCGGACTGTCTCTATGCCGGGTAGAACGGCTTGGACCGGTATGAATTGCCGGAAGCGTAGAAACGTCGAACCGGATATACCGGTGGTCCGACAACGTCTCCACACCCTCCAGCACTTCCCAGCCCTGGACACGTCGTGCTAGCGAAGGAGTCGCGAACGTCAAGTCCACGATGGACCCTCCCCGCATGCGCACACAGGTGTCTACCGAACCCCGATTCAAGACAGTCATGCCAGAAGCGACTGCCCACTCCTCGAGCGCCTCTCCACGCACATCTGTCGCTGGAGATCCCCATACCAAGGACTTGGCATTGAAATCCCCAGCGACCAGCACTTGGAGCGAACGATTGCGACCGATCACAGCCTCCAACTCGGAGAGAAAACTCTCGAATTGAGCGAGAGGCCGGTTAGGAGAGAAATACACCCCGATAACCAGGGTGTCTCCCAACTCAGCCGCAACCCATCCGTGCCCCTTTTCAATCCTCTGAAAAGGGGGGGCGCCGTTGGCCACTCGGGTGGCAATGGCCGCTGTGCCGTCCACATCCGAAACCCAATCGGGCGGGATGTAGTACGGCTCAGCCACTACCGCTATGGCTATCAACCTCTCCGCCAGACTCTGGACCCACAGGTCCTGAGCTCTGGCGCAGTGGTTGAGATTCCCTTGCAGGAATCTGAGAGCCATATTTAAGGAGATACAATTTGCATCTCCTCATCCGCGAGTGGCTCGGAGTGGGCCGGCTGCGACCGGGCCGTGGCCTCGGTAGCAGCTTGCCGACCGCGGTTTTTTGGTTTGGAGGCCTTGCAGGCTGGGCCCCCAACCTTGTGACTGGCATTTCTGCCGGCCACTGCGCACACCGTGCAGTGTGGCGCCGCCTCACAGGCACGTGCCAGATGGCCTAGCTGACCGCAACGGTAGCACTGACTGCTACGGTCAACTTCCGAGCCGCACTTGCTCCTGACGTGTCCCTTTTCGAGACACCGGAAACAGCGTAGCTCTCTGGCCTCCAGCAGTTTGACCCGCGCCGATGTCCAACCGACCAGCAGACGAGCACCGTCCACCAGCTTTTTGGCCACCGCCACGGGGCAACGTGCCCAGCAGGCGCCTTGCCCCCTCCTGTCTCGGCGGATCTCGCCCGTCTTCACGGAATCCACCGAGCACGCCCCAGTCTTAGCGACAGCGGCTGCGACTCCCTCTGCGGTGACGGAGTCATCCAACTCAGAAATGCGCAATTCTGCACACTTCACAGGTCGGGAAACTCGAACGTCTTCCGCCTTGAGGACCTCCCTTAGCTTGGAAGCCAGAGAGTCCGCCCTGCCGTCTGTCTCTGCGGCGCCCGGCAGCTCCAAAATGGCGCCTCCGGTAGCCGCTCGCCTAAAGCGCACTGACTCAATCCCAAGGCTTGCCAAGCTAATGCTGGCTTTGGCCTGTGAGATGACGTCACTGTACGTCACGCCCCGCTTCTCGGCTTCTGGCTGTAGCGTGATCACTACTGCCGCCGAGCGTGCGGGACGGAGATTCGGCACTTTAGGTTGCCTCGTCTGGGGTTTCGGGGGGGGCTTCACTGCTGCTGCAGCTTGTGCACCCTTGCTCTTGCCCTTGCGGCCGGTCACGAGGTTCCACGGTAACTCCATGGTCTCGGGGGCCGGCGGCAAAGGGCGGGGCTCCCTTGGGGGCGGGGCAGCGTTAGCCGCCTTGCCCTTCTTGGCCGACTTCCTTCCCTTCTTCCCCTTGGGAGGATTCCCTCGGGATTCGGGGTTGGGCGGCGCTGGAGCCTTAGGCTTCGGCGCAGCTGCAGCCGGTGTGCTGCGAGCAGGGGGCGGCTGAGTCGCCCTCGTGCTCGCGGACGTCTTGTCCGGGGTTTTTTTTGTCTTGTCCGGGTGTGGCGCGGCCGGCTCAGTAGCCGGCGGCGGCGCGTTCTTGGAGCGCATGTCGGCAGCCAGAGGAGGCCGAAGCCGCTCCAGAGGCAACCGAGCCTCGATAGCCTCGAACCGAGCGTTGACATAGGCAATGACATTACTGTCGTCACCCACGCCAGCCGCTCGGGGCGTTTGCCCGTTGAGGCTCTCTCGGAGACTGTCCATCTCCTTACGGAGTTTGGCCAGCTCCTCTCCCTGCCGAGAGACCGCGGAGAGCAGGCGGTGGTTCACCACCCGCAGCTTCTCGGTCTCTTCGGAGACTGTGCGCTTGTACAGCACTGGAGCTAAAAGCTCCCAGTCTCCGACTGCCGTTTTCAGCGCCTTCTGAAATGTGCCTTTCAGATGTCCGGAGGTCGCAATGACTTTCCGGACTATGGCTGCGGACATTTCCATGCGCTCCTTTAGCGCGGAGGCGGTCAATTCCCGCTGGTCGGCCTCGCCCTGGGACGAGTCTGACAAGTGGGATGTCCTCGCCTGAGCTTGGAGCAAAGCGCGATCCATCTCCGCAACCTCTTGCTCGGACCGCAGCTTCGCCTCCACTCTCTCGTCGTCGCGCCCTAGGCGCATAAATTTCTCCCGGGCCTCCGCCATGCAGGCGTTAGCGCCGGGTGCGGGGGTACCGCCTCTTCCTCGTCGGGCCGTAGGCTTTCCGGAAGCAGAACTACGTCCACTTCTGGCACTCCTGTCGGAACCCGACTCGCCGGTTTTTGAGTACGGCCGCTTCCGTCTGCCCCAGAGTTTGCCGAGTTCCTCCCCGGAGGAAGGATCTACGGTCATCAGGCTAGTGCCCGAATCCGACCCCTGAGCAGACGGAGAGCGCGACCGCTCCGCTGCTGCACTTGTGCGGCCGCTGCGCATAACGCAGTCAGCCGCCGCCGAAGTTGATGGCTCCGGCGTCACAGCTTTAAGCTCTGAAGAGCTCAAGCGGGTAAGCCTGACTACAGGCTCCCGCACCACCTCCAAGCCAGCTTCACGCTGCGACTTCGATGTTATCGTCGCAGCCTGTGACGGCTCCACCTCCAGGGAACTAGCGTCCGTGCGTACTCCTGCCAACCAACCTGTACGCGACGCATTCTCGTCCTCCCTGGCGACCAAAACAGAAGAAGAAGTAAAAGATTCCATTTTTAGTCCCACGAGTATGGGGGATATAAAAAGTCCACCCAGGCGTCGCCCCCTGCACCTGGGTAACCCTAATACTGCACGAGGGCGGGTGTTCTCGTGCAGGTGTCGCGCTAGCGGGTAGGCGTTAACCCATCCTACCACCTCGAGACCGAGGCGGCCGACCGTCACGCGACTAACGGCCAACCTTTTGGGGTTTTTTATTGAGGTTGACTCCTCTCGGCCCGGGCGACCAAGCCAAGGCCCCTACTTCCCGTGGGCTGCGAGACATGTCCACAACACCCTACGGGAGCAGGTTGCCAGACGGTTGACCGAAGTCACCCACCTAGTCGCGAAATCGCGAGTGGTGGGCCCGTCCAGCCGCAGGTCTTGCAGACCTGCCATCCACCGAGCCGAAGCTCCACTAGTCCTTAAGGACTCCCACACACAGCCAAAGCTGCCCGGCGACAAAGCGCCCACACCTCGCTTTTTAAAGAGGTTGTCCTCCTCGCGACCCTGCCGAAGCAAAGTCCCCGGCCCGCTCAGTGCGGGTTACGGGTGATTTTTTATAGAGGTTTTCATCCTCGCAGCCCTGCTAGGCAAGACCCCCGGTCCGCGACTGCGGATTACGGTTGCCCGACGGTGGCCGAAGCCAGTGTCCGCCAGTCGTGCAAGCACAACCAGTAAGACCCGCCGCGCCGTGAAGAAGGCGTTTCCGCCCCCTTCTGGTGTTTTTTATAGAGGTTTTCTCCTCGTGACCCTGCGAACAGAGTCCCCGGTCCGCAAAATGCGGATTACGGTTTGCCTGGCGGGGGTCCGTTATCCGTGAAAGCACGAATAATCGGATGGCCACCAAGCGGCCACATCTTCGCATCATCTGCTCAGCAGAGGAATACGAAGAGCGGCCCCACCTCTTCAGTTTTGGTCCGCGCCGGCCGTAGCCGGTACCCCCCATATCTGGAGGGCGTTCCCCTATCCGCCACCCGGGGGACGCGCCCGATAGAAGACTGAAAACTCCCACGGGACGGGAACCTAACCTAACCTAACCTAACCTAACCTAACCTAACCTTTTTTTTTTTTTTTTTTTTTTATTAGCGTGGGGAAATCCTCATGGATACCTCGTCGCTCGGGGGAACGACGAGGTTATGTCGGACTTCTACCGACTAAAACCCCACGGTACTCGACCTCAACACTTCAGCGGCGAGGCGGGGTCCCTAAAAAGTTTCACAACGCCCCGACGCCAGTGTTTCCCCGTATTGGGGCCCCCTCCAGCCGACCCCCCAATGAAGGGGGGAGGCCACGGAAGTACCTGGAGCACGCAAGTACTTCCGCCGTCGGGGTGAAAGCCGTGCATTGCGGGCAAAAGCACCCCCGTACTCAAGCCCGCTGGCTCCCACCGTACGCGGACCCTACTAGGTCCGCAACCACGATCCACCTAAAAGGTGGATCCGCTGCCACATCTGGCGGTGCGGCCCCGCCGAGTCGCAGTGCACAGGGGGGGCCAGCCGCGGATCACTGACCCCCTCCAAACGGTTGTGCACCGCGGCTCCCACCTCGCGCCCTAAGGCGCTGCGCCCGTGGGCGCCCCTTTGGGCGGGCAGTGGTAGCACCATACCACCACCACGCCCGGCGGCAGGCAATGGGTGGGTGGGAAGTCCACCGCATTGCCATGCCTGAGCCCTCTTAGCTTCCCGGTGGTTCCACCTACCACCAGTACTAAGCCCCCCCGCCACGACAAGGCGAAGGCTCATGGGGGGGAACCTAACCTTTTTTTTTTTTTTTTTTTTTTTTTTTTTTTTTTTTTTTTTTTTTAACGGGGTAAAAATGCATTACGCACTATCCCACCGCCAGGGTGAGCGGTGGGGGAGTGTGGGACTCTCCGCCGGTGAAGCCGGCGGCATACCCACTAAAAATACCCCGGTGTATCTCCGCTTTGCTTTTAGCGGGACGATGTGGGATTCCCTGAGAATATCAGCCACGTCGTCCCAAGCGGTCGGCCCAGCCACTGCCGGGCCTCCTCACGCCACGGGGGGGTAACCTGATACACGACAGATACCCCCCAGACAGGGACACCATGCAATGCGAGCGAGACCCCCCAGTCTCACCCGCTGGTGTCCTAGGGAACTGGGAGAAGGCGGGCGAACCGCCTTCTCCGGGCTCCCAGCCGTCTGCGTCGGAGAGGGGCCGCCAGAGGATCGTCCTCCCTGGCCCTCTCCGCGGTCTCCTTCTGTGTCATAACCTCTTCACAGAAGGAGACCATCGCCTCCCACGACCTCTCGCTCTCGAGCATACCTCGAACTACCTTCGGTAGCGAGAGGTCCCGGCCTATTGCAGCCACCAAATTGTGGCGCTGCGACTCCCAGGCCGGGCACACCTCGAGGGTGTGCTGGGCGTCATCTTCGAGTGCGCCACATTCGTGGCACACGGGGGTTGGCTCTCTTCCGGCTATCTGGTGCAGGTATTGGCCGAAACAGCCATGCCCAGAGAGCACCTGCACCAGCCGGAAGGTGAGTGCGCCGAACCCCCTCTGACACCACCTATGAAGGAGGGGCCTGATGGCATCTATGGTACGAATGCCGTACCTAGGCGCCTCCAGGTCCTCCTTCCATCGCCAAATCAGCTCATTCTGAGCTAAGCGCCGCACCCTCTCAACCTCGTCGAAGGCGCGGCGCTGTCCTCTGGTCCTCGCTGCTGCGCGGTATTCGTATACCGCAGCGAGGACCCCGGCCTCTAGCTCCCACGGGGGCGTACCGGCCAAAACGCAGGCAGCCCCCATGGAAATGGTGCGGTACCCCCGCACCGCCCTGGTCGCCACCACACGCTGCGCCCTCCGCAGCATGCGCTTGTTGGTGACGTTTAGGGCATCTGCCCACACAGGTGCGCCATAGAGGGCGATACTCCGTACAATGCCGGCGTAAAGTCGCCGGCATGTAGTATCGGGGCCGCCTTTGTTGGGTAGAAGGCGGCCCAAGGCACTCGCGGCACTGACGAGGCGGGGGGCGAGCCTGCTGAAGTGCTCGCCAAAACGCCACCGCCCGTCAAGTTGGAGGCCCAAATACTTCATTTGGGCCCCCACCCTCACCTCCACGCCATCGAGACGTATTTTCGCCCCGGGGGGAGGTCCCCTCCGAGGCCCGTGGAAAAGAAGGGCCTCGGTTTTTTGTAGGGCGACCTTCAACCCCAGCGCCTCTATCCGTCCCACAATAAGGCTGGTGGCGACCTCTGCCAGCCTTGCTGCCTCATTGTAGGTACCTCCACGGGCTACGACCAGGGTGTCGTCTGCATAACAAAGGACACGCGTCCGTGGAAGGAGCGTGCCCCGCAGAACCCAGTCGTAGCCCATATTCCATAGAAGGGGTCCCAAAACGGACCCCTGAGGAACCCCACACTTCATTGCCCGGCGGACGATGTTTCCGTCGGGGCCCACATAGAGCACCTCACGATCTGTGAGGTAACTCATTATTAGCCGCCCTATATACGGTGGCACGTTAAAGTGGCGTAGTGCCTCCTTTATCGTGCCATAGGGCAGGCTATTAAAGGCATTGGCGATGTCCAGCGACACCGCCAATGACCTATCCCCGCTCGCGGACGCCTCTTGCGTCTCGGTTTTCAGGGCCTGGACAGCATCAATGGTTGATCGCCCGGCCCTGAATCCGAACTGGTTGCCGGACAGATCTGGCCCAGCGTCCGTCATGTGCTGGATGATCCGCGATGCAATGATGCGTTCAAATAGTTTCGCAGATTCATCCAGCAGGACAATCGGGCGATAGGCCCCCGCTGTGTCCGGCGACCGCCCCTCTTTCTGCAAGAGGCATAGGCGACCCTCCTTCCATACTTTAGGGAACTGTCCAAGTGCAATCGCAACATTGAACAGTTCCCGCAGCTGCTCGTCCATTTGACGGAGCGCGACCCCCAAGACTTTGCCCGGGACACCGTCGGGACCAGGGGCCTTCTTTTTAAGCCGGAGGCTTGCAGCCGCCGTCCCCAGTTCCTCTTCAGTGACGGGCGGTGCGGAAAGCTCGGCTTCATCCGGCCTCCCAGTGGGAGGAGCCATGGGTGGTGGGAAGTGTTCCTGACAATCAGGAAACAGCTCCTGCACCACCCTTTCAAGCAATTCGGGCTGGAGGGTTTCGATGACCGGGGGGCCTTGGTTTCGCAACTTGTTGCGAGCTGCGCGATAAGGCCTCCCCCATGGGTCGCGATTTAAACCCTCCAGAAGCTCCTCCCTAGCCTGGGCCTTGGCTTGGCTGATGGCCAGCTGCAGCGCCTTTCTGTTAGAACAGTAGGTGGCATACAGCTGGCCCTCCACCTCTGGGTCTCGGTTGGCCCGACGTCGACTGCGGCCGTATGCCCTCCTTGAACGCTGGCAGGTGCTCCGAAGGTCCGCGATTTCTGCGGACCACCAGTACACCTGCCGCCGAGGTGCTGCAGCCTTCACCCTCGGCATGGAGGCGTCACAAATCTCCCTCAGAGAGGCCCGAAAGGCGTTGGCTGCCTCATCAACATCTGACGAGATTGGGGCCGAACACCACGCCTGAACAATGGCGGCCTCTTCCGCTAACTCTTGGTCGAGCTTGGTCAGGGCCCACCGCGGGAAAGAGGCCTGCCCTTGCCGCCGGGCTAAGGCCGCTGTATCAGGTGAGGTGGAGATCTCAAATTGGATGTATTTGTGATCCGATAGAGTCTCCACCTCACTGAGTACCCGCCAACACCGGACGTGACGTGCAATAGAAGGGGTGGCAAACGAAATGTCCACCACGGACCCCCCATTCCATCGCACGCACGTGTGTTCTGTCCCTCGATTTAAAAGGGACAGTCCGGCATCGGCCGCCCAGCTTTGGACGGTGCGGCCCCAAGAATTGGTGGTCACACTTCCCCATGAGGTGGACCAAGAATTGAGGTCCCCCATCAATAAAATAGGGAGGGGGGCCATCCGCTGCACAACCTGACCTAGGGTGTCCAGTAACACCTCTAGGTTTGCCAGAGTGCCATTGGGGGAGAAATATACACCAATTATGGCGTATTCTCTCCCCCAAGTGGCTGCCACATAGCCCGACCCCCTTTCTTTTACAATGAGGGGGCGGGCAGCGCTGCCCGTCTTAGCGACTATGGCGACGGAGCCATTGACATCCCCAGCCCAGTGAGGTTGGGGAGATACAAAGTAGGGCTCCGCCACGACCGCAATATCCACTTGCCACTGCGCCATTGCTTGAACAAAAAGGTCCTGGGCTCCGGCGCAGTGGTTAGTGTTAGTCTGTAGGAAATTGTAATGTCGGCTTACACTCATTCCGACATTACAATTTCCTCCGTCGCCGACTTATGGCGCACTCCCGCACTTGTAGAGGCCTGGGTCCTGGGGGCCAATGTTCCTCTCTTGGGGGTAGGAACACATTTCCTTCCCCCCATTGCATGCCCTGACGGCTTCCCCTCATCAGCACAGATTGCACAGCGAGGTGTTTCTGTGCATTTTTCAGCCTTATGCCCCGATCGCCCACACCGGAAGCATAAATCGCTCCGGTCCTTTTGCGAGGGGCATGTCTGGCGGGTGTGGCCCGTGCCCATGCACTTGAAACAGCGCAAGGGCAGGGCACCTAGGGCACGCACCTGAGCCGAGGTCCAGCCGATGAGGAGGCGTCCCGCTTCCACCACTATTTTGGCCGCTGCCACCGGACATTTAATGGTGATGGACCCCATGCCTCCAGGGCCGGAGCGGATCTCCCCAGCCCTAACTAGTTCCACGGCACAGCCGCCCTTTGCCGCAATAGCAGCAACCACTTCCTCCTTTGCAACTGAGTCGTCGAGGCCCCTGACAAGAAGATCCACACACTTTGTGGGCCTCGCGACGGTGGCGACGTCTTTTAATACCTCGCGGATCTTCTCCGCGAGGTTATCAGCCTTGTCCCCGCTTTGGGAGCCAGACAACTCGAGCATTCTGGCTCCCGTAGCTGTGGTGCGGGTTTTGATACTGGCAATGCCAAGCTCATTCAGCGCTATGCTCCCCTTTGCCTGGTTAAGGGCCATAGCGTACGTCATCCCTTTCTCCAGTGCCTCCGGCTGCAGCGTGATTATCACAGCTGAAGATTTTGGCGGTGAAAGTTTCACCACTTGTTTTGGCGCCTTCTTTTTGTTTGCCGCATTTTTAGGTGCAACAGCCGATACGGAGGGTTGAGCAGGGGTTCGGGCTGTGGCGGGCGTAGAGACCTTCCCCTTGCCTTTGCCTTTCCCTTTATTCCCAACCACCACATTCCATTGTCCCTCGCTGGTGGCAGGGGCAGCCGGAGTCACCGCGGACGACGGGCCGGCAACAGCGAGGGGTGCTTGTTGTGGACCCACCCTAGCTTTGCCCTTCCGAGTCCGTTTCGGCTTAGGAGCCGCAGTAGGCAGAGGCTGGGCAGGCGCAGGCGCAGATGAGGCAACCGCAGCCCTGGCTGCCTCCTCTCGCTTCTTGTCGGCGGCAAGCGGAGGCCGCACGATTTTTGCGGGAGGAAGGCGCTCCTCAACGACCGCCAAGCGGGCGTTCACCATATCGCCGAAGGTTCGGCACATGGAGGCCTTCAATTCCTCCGCCATATCTTTGACCATTTTGGACATCTCGGCCATCAAGTCAGTGGCCGAGTTGCCCACAGGGTCTTGGGAGGGAGGGGCTGGCCGCGCCGGGGATTTGTCCCTCTGGGAGAAATCCCGGCGCATAGCCTTCACCTCTTTCTCGAGGTCCTCCACTTGGCGGCGAAGTCTTCGGTTTTCGAGACTGAGCCGCCGTGTCTCATCCGAGATCGTCCGCTCCGCAATCGTCTCGACAATCTCATGGTATTCCGTTGCGTGGTTTTTTAGGTCACGCACGTACTCACCCTTAAGATTGCCGGACTTTCTGGCAATTTGGAAGATCATCGACCTCAGATTACCCGCCCGGGCACGCAACGTCTCGGTGTCGACGGCTGCGTCCAACTCCGCGAGTGAGCATTCCTCGGGGAGTGGGTTCCTCGTGAAGTCGACAGGCTCGTCGGCCTCCACCTCCTGTGCATCTTCGCGAGATGCGTTGGAGTTAGACTCAAGGCGGGTCATGGCGACTTGCGCGGCCTTGGCCCTCAAAAATTCGGCCGCAGTGGCAACTGCCGCCTTTTTGGCCGCCGCCTTTTTGGCCGCAGGGCCAGACGCCGCCTTTTTAGGCTTTTTGGCTACGACCTTTTTGGCCGTAGCCTTTTTCGGTGCCGACGACCGTGTTGTCGTGGCTACCTCCTCACTGTCTGAGACCGAAGCCTCAGACGCAAAAATGGGCGAACCCGCCGGCCTCTTAGGCCGTTGGCTACGCAACGCCCGCGTAACCATTTGGTCCAGCTCATCGGCCAAGTTTTCCTCGACTGCGAGACCCTCGAGTGAGTTGGCTGAATTACGCCGGGTAGACATAATTGCAGACAAAACGAAAACACAAAAAAGAATAAAGTCACAACAAAGAGTGCGTTATTAGGCCACGCTCAACCTGCAACCGGAGATACCTCGACGGCCAGGGAGCTGAGAACACTAATAATCAAAGAGTGTTGATTTTCTAGAAAGAAAATCACCTCGCGAGAAGCCTATTAGAGCCCGCTCGACCTGAAACCGGAGATACCTCGACGGCCAGGGAGCTGGGAACACTAGTAAGCAAAAACCGCAAGGTTGCCCCAGAGTATCTAGATTTGGTCACCAGCCTGGCACTGCGTTACCGTAACCAGGACTGGGAGAGCCAGGGGAGACGACGGGGACGTACTAGATACTCGTAAAAACACTCATGGGGCCTCCCCCGGGGGAACCTAACCTAACCTAACCTTTTTTTTTTTTTTTTTTTTTTTTTTTTTTTTTCATGTCAGGGAAAATCCCTCATGGATACCACATGCCCGGGGGGGCAATGTGGTTATGTGAGACTCCTACTCACTAAAAAACCTGACAGTGTACCCTCTACCACTTATATAAAAAACGGACGGTACGGGATTATTACACTCGCCGTACCGCCCAGTGGTAGGTCAGGCCAGATGGTTGGCCCAACGTCCTTCGCTGGGAGGGATGCCCGGGTACACCTGGGCACCCCTCAGACAGGTGGTACCGTGCAATGCAGGTTGGGGCCCCCCGACCCCTCCCCGCTAGTACTACTTAGACCGCTAGGACCTCTGCGTTTCATGTCCTCTAGTCTTTTTGAATTCGCAAAACTGCTGCGGTCAAATATCGCTGGTCTCGGCCGTGTGGGAGGTGGGTTACATTCTCGACCTCCCATGACATGCTTAGCCGGCAAGTTTGCCTCAGCGCAGTGTGCGCAGTGCGCTGTTGCCTGGCAATCTGCTGCCTTGTGTCCCTCCTTTCCGCACCTAAAACAAAGGCCGGTCCGGTCTCGAGGAGCTGGGCAGCGCGGGCTTGTGTGCCCCACGCCCATACACTTATAGCAGCGCATGGGACGCGGGGTTAAGGCCCGGACCTGAGCGCTGCTCCACCCTATTTTTAGGTGGCCGTCCTTCAGCAACATCTTTGCCGTGGCTACAGGGCAGCGGACAAAGCAGGCCCCGACACCTCTCGGCCCAGGGCGGACATCTCCGACTCTTATGGCCTTCACGTCACAACCACCACGGGCTGCTATCGCTGAGGCCACCTCGCTGCTAGATAGCGAGTCGTCCAGCCCACACAAACGAAGATCTATTGTTTTGGTGGGTCTGGCGACTTTTGCTAAATTCTCAAGGGTCGCTTGTGCAGCGACCTTGAGTTTTTCGGCCTTTTCTTCATGTTCTGGGCCGGGAATTTCCAAAATTCGCGACCCTGTTTGGCCCACCCGCATGTTGACCCGGTCAATGCCTAGTTCGGAGAGCTTTATCTCTTCTTTCAGTCTCTCCATGACGATCTTGTAGGTGAAACCCATCCGTAACGCTTCCGGGTCCAACGTTATCGTGACTGCAGCGGATCGGGGTTCGGAGAGCTTTGGCTTGCGGCTTCTCTTCTTCGGTAGTGACTTGGCGGGTGGTTTGCCGTTTGATTTCTTCGCAGCCGTTGTCGTATCATCGTTAGTTTTCCTTATGCCACCCTTGCCCTTCGTAGCCTTGGCGTACGTTTTTGGCGCGGGTGGAGAAGCCGTATCAGGCTTTGAGCCTTCTTTTTGCTGGGAAGCCGGCGGTGCGGGTGGTGTTGCTGCCGGTGATGCAGTTTGCTTTCCCTTCTCTTTCTTCTTTTTGGTCTTTCCCCCTGGTCTGACCTCGGTCCAGTCACCGTCCATTGGTTCGGGTGGTGGTTGTACTTCTTGGCTTTGAGCCGCCACGGTTGCCAAAGCGACAAAAGCCGCTGCTTTCTTGGCTTCCGCTGCCTTTTTTCGGTCTGCCGCAAGCGGGGGACGGACTGCCTCCGTCGTCAAACCCGCTATCTTCGCGTCGACCATAAAACCCACTTGGCGGAGAATGGAAGGCTCAAACTCCGACCGAAGCCATTCCTTCAGCGCATCTGCAGTAGCCGGAGGGTCCGATTTGGCAAGAGGGGCCAAAGCAGCCTTCGCCTTGAGCTCATCCAGCTCTGTTCGCATGCGGGCCATCTCGGCTTTCAGCCGGTGCGTTTCGTCATTTTGGGTGCGACGTGCCAGACTGTCAACTGCGTCGACGAAAATCTTTGCGCAGTCTTTCATGTCCTTAATAAAGGTGCCCTTCAGGTTTTTGCTTTTGTTGCAAATTTCATATAACTTCAGGGCGCTTTTACCTGAAAGGGCCCTTACTTCCTCAGCATTCAAGTCGTCCATATTGGGTGGAACTACTATGGTGAGATCTTCTTCCGATGGGGCGTGCCCCTTGCGGATAGCGCGTCTCTTCAGTTGAGCGTCAACTTCGGCTTTGGTGGCCGCAGCCGACAGCTTCTTGAGTTTGCGCTCCGCCTGTCGAAGGCCAACCTTGTGTTGTATTGGTCCTTTCTGTCTCTTCGATTTGAGCTGACTGGTCGATAATTGTTCCGAGTCGCTGGTAATGTCGTCAGAGTCCGGAGTGTGAAGGACTTCTGAGTCTGACAGGTCGTACACGAAGTCAGGCAGGTACGCATAAGGGTGCGGCCGCTTGAACCCCGTGTCCGAGGTCTCTTCTTCAGTGTCGTCTTTGGAGGCGACTGTGGTCTTCAGGGCTCCGCTAAGCGGGCCTGTCTCCAGCCGGGATAAAACTACCATCGGTTGGAGAGGAGAACTGGTTGCATCTCGCGTGCTTGACGCGCGTGTGACACGGGTCGATGCTGAACCCTGGGTCTCCGTCACTGCGCTTGGAACAAAAACGGGGTTTCCCCCGGAGCATTTTTGTGCCCCCCCCAGACTACGAACGGGGGCTGCCCCCAGATCGCCCGTGGAACCCGAAATCGGGCTCCGCGAGCGCTCCAGAGGGAGGGATTCCCCACTGCCGCAGGCAATGGGACCCTCCTGGGTAGTCTTTTCCAAAGATGCGTCCATTTCATTTTGTTTCCCTTAAGGGCGGGTAACCCCTCGCTCGCATTTACCCACCTTCGGCACGGTTAGACCTCCGGCTTCGTGATTTTTTATAGTGGTTGTCATCCACGCGGGTCTGGTAAGGTAAAGGATGATTGAGCTGAGAACCCCGGCGCCGGATGCAGGTGCATGAAAACCATGCACAAGCAGCCGGAACCGAAACAAACAACTCAATAGGACAAGGGACTGGGAAAAATGGGAAGGAGAAAAAGGATAAAGGAACACAGGAATTTGGGAAAAGGATAGGAAAGGACAGACGCCCCGGTCCCAGTGCTGAAACACTATCCATAACAGAGTGAACTCTGCTAAGCATCGTGCCCCGAGTGCACTGGGATTACGGTCACATTCCCCCCCGAGAACAAAATCAACAGCAAGCGCGCCGGCCACCCCCCGAGAACAAAGAGTCTGACTCGAAACGAGACTCAATGACCCGGGGTAAGCGGCGAGCACACCGTCTGCTGACTTTGCCCTGAGTCAGGCGATACTTCCGGACTGAAGTCCGTACTAATACCACCCTCCTCCCCTGGTTTCGGTCCACGCCGGCCACTGCCGGTACCCTCCATATCTGGAGGGCGTTCCCCTATCCGCCACCCGGGGGACGCGCCTGGTAGCAGAACCATACTGCCCCAAGAACCTAACCTAACCTAACCTTTTTTTTTTTTTTTTTTTTTTTTTTTTTTTTTTTTTTTTTTAACGAGGTAAAAATGCATTACGCACTATCCCACCGCCTGGGTGGGCGGTGGGGGAGTGTGGGACTCTCCGCCGGTAAAGCCGGCGGCATACCCACTAAAAATACCCCGGTGTATCCCGCTTCGCTTTTAGCGGGACGATGTGGGATTCCCTAAGGATTTCGGCCACATCGTCCCAAGCGGTCGGCCCAGCCACTGCCGGGCCTCCTCACGCCACGGGGGGGTAACCTGATACACGACAGATACCCCCCAGACAGGGACACCGTGCAATGCGAGTGAGACCCCCCGGTCTCACCCGCTGGTGTCCTAGGGAACTGGGAGAAGGTGGGCGAACCGCCTTCTCCGGGCACCCCGCCGTCTGCGTCGGAGAGGGGCCGCCAGAGGGTCGTCCTCCCTGGCCCTCTCCGCGGTCTCCTTCTGTGTCATAACCTCTTCACAGAAGGAGACCATCGCCTCCCACGACCTCTCGCTCTCGAGCATAGCTAGAATTACTCTTGGGAGCGAGAGGTCCCGGCCTGTTGCAGCAACTAGTGTGCTGCGCTGCACCTCCCAGGCCGGACACACCTCGAGGGTGTGCTGGGCGTCATCCTCAGGTGCGCCACATTCGTGGCACACGGGGGTTGGCTCTCTTCCGGCTATCTGGTGCAGGTATTGGCCGAAACAGCCATGCCCAGAGAGCACCTGCACCAGCCGGAAGGTGAGCGCGCCGAACCCCCTACGACACCACCTATGGAGGACTGGTCTGATGGCGTCAATAGTGCGTGCACCAAACCGTGGCGCCTCCAAGTCGTCCTGCCAACGCCAAATAACCTCATTTTGGGCTATGCGCCTCACCCTCTCAACCTCGTCGAAGGTGGGGCGCTGTCTTCTGGCCCTCGCTGCTGCACGGTATTTGTATACCGCAGCGAGGACCCCAGCCTCTAGCTCCCATGGGGGCGTGCCGGCCAAAACGCAGGCAGCCCCCATGGAAATGGTGCGGTAACCCCGCACCGCCCTGGTTGCCACCACACGCTGTGCTTTCCTCAGCATGCGTTTATTGGTGGCGTTCAGGGCGTCCGCCCACACTGGCGCTCCATAAAGAGCGATGCTCTTCACGATGCCGGCGTAGAGTCGCCGGCATGTGGTATCAGGGCCGCCTTTGTTGGGAAGAAGGCGGCCCAAGGCACTCGCGGCACTGACAAGGCGGAGGGCGAGCCTGCTGAAGTGCTCCCCAAAACGCCACCGCCCGTCCAGTAGGAGGCCCAAATACTTCATTTGGGCCCCCACCCTCACCTCTACGCCATCGAGGCGTATTTTAGCGCCGGAGGGAGGTCCCCTCCGAGGCCCATGGAAGAGAAGGGCCTCGGTTTTTTGCAGGGCGACCTTCAGCCCCAGCGCCTCGATGCGCTCCACCACAAGGCTTGTGCCCACTTCGGCCCGTCTGGCCGCCTCATCGTAAGTCCCCCCTCGGGCTATGACTAGGGTGTCATCAGCATAACACAGGACACGCATCCCGGGAAGGAGCGTGCCCCGCAGCACCCAGTCATAGCCCATATTCCAAAGTAGGGGTCCTAAGACGGACCCCTGGGGGACCCCACATGTCATCGCCCGCCGAACAGTGCTGCCGTCCGGGCCCACATAAAGCACCTCACGGCCAGTGAGGTAGCTTTTGATTAGCCGCGCTAAATAAGGGGGCACATCAAAATATCGCAGCGCCTCCTCAATTGTGCCATAGGGAAGGCTGTTAAAGGCATTGGCGATGTCTAGTGACACCGCCAGTGACCTCTCCCCTATGGCAGATGCCTCCTTTGTCGTTGACTTCAGGGCCTGGAGGGCATCGACTGTAGACCGACCAGCCCTGAAGCCAAACTGGTTGTCGGACAGGTTGGGCCCAACGTCCGTCATATGCTGGATGATCCGCGACGCTATTATGCGTTCGAATAATTTCGCGGATTCATCCAGCAGGACTATCGGACGGTAGGCTCCAGCAGTGTCCGGCTGCCGTCCTTCTTTTTGAAGGAGGCATAACCTTCCCTCTTTCCATTGTTTAGGGAATTGTCCACGCGCGATGGCGACGTTGAACAATTCCCGTAAGCTCTCGTCTAGGTGCCTAATGGCAAGACCCAGAACTTTCCCCGGAACCCCGTCGGGGCCTGGAGCTTTCTTTTTTAGCCGAAGGCCTGCCGCTGCTATCTCCAACTCCTCTTTTGTGACTGGAGGTGGAGGTAGTTCACCCTCATCTGGCCTCCTAGTGGGAGGAGCCATGGGTGGTGGGAAGTGCTCTCGGGAGTCCGGGAACAGCTCCTGCACCACCCTTTCCAACAGTTCGGGTTGGAGGGTCTCGATGACCGGGGGGCCTTGATAGCGCAGCTTATTGCGCGCTGCGCGATAGGGCCTCCCCCATGGGTCACGGTTTAACCCCTCTAAAAGCTCCTCCCGAGCCTGAGCCTTGGCTTGGCTGATGGCCAGCTGTAGCGCCTTTCTGTCGGAACAGTATGTGGCATACAGCTGGCCCTCCACCACCAAGTCGCGGCTGGCACGACGCCGACTGCGGCCATATGCCCTCCTTGACCGTTGGCAGGTGCCCCGGAGGTCCGCGATTTCTTCGGACCACCAGTACACCTGCCGCCGAGGTGCTCCAGCCTTCACCCGCGGCATGGAGGCGTCGCACACCTCCTTGAGGGAGGCCTGAAAGGCACCGGCCGCTTCGTCGACCTCTAAGGACATAGGGGCCGAGCACCATGCCTGAACTATGGCGGCCTCTTCCGCTAGCTCTTTGTTGAGCTTGGTCAAAGCCCAACGCGGGAAAGAGGCCTGCCCTTGCTGCCGGGCTAGGGCCGCTGTGTCAGGTGAGGTGGAGATCTCGAATCGGATGTATTTATGATCCGAAAGAGTCTCCACCTCGCTGAGAACACGCCAACACCGGACGTGACGTGCGATAGAAGGGGTGGCGAACGAAATGTCCACCACGGACCCCCCATTCCATCGCACGCACGTATGTTCTGTCCCCCGGTTCAAGAGGGACAATCCGGTATCGACCGCCCAGTTCTGGACGGTGCGGCCCCACGAGTTGGTGGTGGCACTTCCCCACGAGGAGGACCAAGAATTAAGGTCCCCCATAAGTAAAATTGGGAGGGGTGCCATCCGCTGCAAGACATGCCCCAACGTGTCTAGTAGCACTTCCAGACCGGCCAGAGTGCCATTGGGGGAGTAGTATACACCAATGATGGCGTATTCTCTCCCCAAAGTGGCAGCCACATAACCTGACCCCCTCTCTTTGACATTGAGAGGGCGGGCAGCGCTTCCCGTCTTGACTGTGATAGCTACGGAGCCATCCGTATCCCCAGCCCAGTGTGGTTGAGGAGGTACAAAATAAGGCTCCGCCACGACCGCAACATCCACTTCCCACTGCGCCATTGCTTGAACCAAAAGGTCCTGGGCTCCAGCGCAGTGGTTGGCGTTAGTCTGTAAGAAATTGTAATGCCGACTTACACTCATACCGACATTACAATTTCCTCTGTCGCCGCTTCACGGCGCACATCCGCATTTGTGGAGGCCTGGGTCCTGGCGGCCAAAGTTCCTCTTTTAGGGGGAGGAGCGCATTTCCTACCCCCCATTACGTGTCCTGAGGGCTTCCCAGCCTCGGAGCAGATGGCGCAGCAGATTGCTCCCGTGCACTTTTCTGCCTTATGTCCGGCATGCCCGCAGCGGAAACATAGGTCGCTGCGGTCCTTTGGCGAGGGACACGTCTGTCTGGTGTGGCCTGTGCCCATGCATTTAAAACAGCGCATGGGCTGGGCATCTAAGGCACGCACCTGGGCTGAGCTCCAGCCGATTAGGAGGCGGCCGGTTTCCACCACGGTTTTCGCAGCCGCCACCGGGCACTTGACTGTGATGGAGCCCGTACCAGAAGGGCCAGAGCGAATTTCTCCGGCCCGCACGAGCTCCGGACCACAGCCTCCCTTTGCTGCAATCGCAGCAATCACCTCCTCTTTTGTGATGGAGTCATCGAGGCCCCGCACCAGGAGATCCACACACTTTGTTGGCCTTGCGATGGTTGCGACATCTTTTAAAACCTCGCGGATTTTCTCCGCGAGGTTGTCCGCCTTGTCCTTGCATTGGGAACCAGACAGCTCGAGCATTCTGGCTCCCGTAGCTGTGGTGCGAGTTTTTATGTTGGCAATGCCAAGCTCGGGTAGAGCTATGCTCTCCCTTGCCTGGTTCATTACCATCGCGTATGTTACGCCCTTCTCGATTGCCTCCGGCTGTAATGTAATTATCACAGCCGAGGACTTTGGCGGTGTAAGTTTCGCCGCCTTTTTTTTAGGTGCCGTCTTCTTCTTAGCCCCATTTGTGGGTGCAGCGGCAGATACTGGGGGTTGAGCAGGGGTTTGGGCTAGGGCGGGCTTGGAGGTTTTCCCCTTGCCTTTCCCTTTCCCTTGCTTCTTACCCACAACACTCCACTCATCACGAGGGACAGGGATCGACGGAGGCAATGCTGATGACGGGCCGGCAACAGCGGGAGGTGCCTGTTGCGGAACCACCTTCGCTCTGCCCTTCCTGGTCCGCTTTGGCTTTGGGGCCGCAGCGGGCTGAGGCTGAGTCGGAGCAGTTGGGGAAACCACAGCTTTGGCTGCCTCCTCCCGTCTTTTATCGGCGGCAAGTGGTGGCCGCATGATCGGTGCGGGTGGGAGGCGCTCCTCAACCACTGCCAAGCGGGCGTTAATCATGTCGCCGACCGTGCGGCACATCGATGCTTTTAATTCCTCCGCCATGTCCTTCACCATCTTGGACATCTCGCCCATCAGGTGATTTGCCGAGATGCCCACAGGGTCTTGAGAGGGAAGGGCTGGCCGCGCCGGGGACTTGTCCCTCTGGGAGAAATCCCGGCGCATAGCCTTCACCTCTTTCTCAAGGTCCTCCACTTGGCGGCGAAGTCTGCGGTTCTCGAGACTGAGCCGCCTTGTCTCATCGGAGATCGTCCTCTCTGCGATCGTCTCGACAATCTCATGGTATTCCGTGGCGAAGTTCTTCAGGTCGCGCACGTACTCCCCCTTGAGATTGCCGGACTTGCGGGCAATGTTGAAAATCAGGGACCTCAGATTACCCGCCCGGGCACGCAACGTCTCCGTGTCGACGGCTGCGTCCAACTCCGCGAGTGAGCATTCCTCGGGGAGTGGGTTCCGCGTGAAGTCGACAGGCTCGTCGGCTTCCACCTCTTGCGCATCTTCGCGAGATGCGTTCGAGTTCGACTCCAGGCGGGTCAGGGCGACTTGCGCCGCCTTGGCCCTCAGAAATTCGGCCGCAGTGGCAACTGCCGCCTTTTTGGCCGCCGCCTTTTTGGCCGCAGGGCCAGACGCCGCCTTTTTAGCTTTTTTAGCTACGACCTTTTTGGCCGTAGCCTTTTTAGGTGCCGACGACCGTGTTGTCGTGGCCACCTCCTCACTGTCTGAGACCGAAGCCTCAGACGCAAAAATGGGCGAACCCGCTGGCCTCTTAGTGCGTGAGCTGCGCAACGCCCGTGTGACCATCTGGTCCAGCTCGTCCGCCGAGTTTAGCTCGACTGCGATACCCTCAAGTGAATTATGTCGGGTAGACATAATTGCAAATAATAATAATTATAAAAACACAAAACAAGAAACAAACTACAACAAAAGAGCGCGTTATTAGGCCCCGCTCAACCTGCAACCGGAGATACCTCGACGGCCAGGGAGCTGAGAACACTAATATACACGAAAAAATCAAAACACGAGAGTCTTGATTTAACCTCACGAGAAGCCTATTAGGGCCCGCTCGACCTGAAACCGGAGATACCTCGACGGCCAGGGAGCTGGGAACACTAGTAAGCAAAAACCGCAAGGTTGCCCCAGAGTATCTAGATTTGGTCACCAGCCTGGCACTGCGTTACCGTAACCAGGACTGGGAGAGCCAGGGGAGACGACGGGGACGTACTAGATACTCGTAAAAACACTCATGGGGCCTCCCCCAACCTAACCTAACCTAACCTTTTTTTTTTTTTTTTTTTTTTTTTTTTTTTTTTTTTTTTTTTTTTTTTCATGTCAGGGAAAATCCCTCATGGATACCACACCGCCCGGGGGGGCAATGTGGTTATGTGAGACTCCTACTCACTAAAAAACCTGACAGTGTACCCTCTACCACTTGTTATAAATATCGAACGACACGGGATCATTATATATTCACCGCGCCACCCGAGTGGTATGGTCGAACCTGATGGTAAGTTCGACCCCGTCATTGGAAGGGATGCCCGGGTACACCTGGGCACCCCTCAGACTGGTGGATCCGTGCAATGCAGGTTGGGGCCCCCCGACCCCTTCCCGCTGGATCCACTAGGAGCAGAGACAGGACCTCTGCGTCTCATTTCCTCTAGCCTTTTTGAACTGGCAAAGCTGCTCTTGTCCAAAATGGCACTCTTCGGCTTCGAGGGGGGAGGGTTGCATTTCCGACCCCCCATGATGTGATTGGCTGGCCGGGAGTTACTTGCACATAGTGTGCAGTGCATCTCCGCCCTGCAGTCCACCGCTTTGTGGTCTTCATTGCCGCAGCGAAAGCACTGCTGCGTTCTGTCTTCCGGAGTAGGGCATCGCTGGCGGGTATGACCCACGCCCATACATTTGTAGCAACGCATCGGACGCGGGTCTAGCGTCCGGACTTGGGCACTACTCCATCCCACCGTTAGGTGGCCTTCTCGTACGAGAGCTTTCGCCGCGGCCACAGGGCAGCGGACAAAGCACGCTCCGACTCCTCTCGGTCCAGGGCGAACCGCTCCAACTTTTATAGTGCTCTTGCCGCACTTACCGCTGGTCGCTATCGCGGCAGCTACATCCTCGCTGGTGGTAGTGTCGTCTAGCCCAACCAAGCGCAGATGGACGCACTTGGTGGGTCTAGTCACTAGGGCAGCACTCTCCAGGGCATTTTGTAAGGCCGCCTGGAGCTTGTCCGCTTTTTCGGCACTCTCTGGACCGGAAATCTCCATGATTCGCGCCCCTGATTGCCCCATTCTGAGGTTGACTCTTTCGATGCCAAGGTCACTCAGCTTTACGTCTTCTTTTACTTTTTCTAGGGCCATTTTGTAAGTGAACCCCATCTGCAGCAATTCAGGGCTAATCGTGATTGCCACGGCTGCAGAACGGGGTTCTTTGATCTTCAGGACGCGTTTGCGGTTGTTCTGCGTTGGCGTCTTTGTTGCTGCCTTTTTCGAGGTTGTAGCAGCGGCAGTCCCGTCTTTGGGCTTCTTTTTAGCACCCTTGCCTGTTGCAGCCGAAGCGTAAGTTTTCGGCTCGGGTGGAGAAGTCGTTTCCGGCTTTTGGCCGGTCGTTGGCTGGGAAGCCGGCTGTGCAGGTGGAGTTGCTGCCGGAGCTGTGGATTTCTTCCCTTTAGGCTTCTTCTTCTTCTTACCTCCGGGGCCAACCTCAACCCAATCGCCGTCCATCGGCTCGGTTCGAGGAGGAAGTGTCCGTTCTTGGGCAGGTGGTGCTGAAAGTGCTTTGAGAGCAGCCTCAGCCGTCGCTTTTTTAAGGTCTGCTGCAAGCGAGGGACGCTTAGCCTCCCTTGAAAGCCCTGCTATTTTGGCGTCCATCATAGTGCCGACTTGTCTTAAGATGGACGGTTCGAACTCAGTTCTGAGCCAGTCCTTGACGGCCTCCGTGGTCTCCTTCGGGTTCTTAGTTTTAAGCGGATTCAGAGCGGCCTGCGCCTTGAAATCATCGAGCTCTGCCCGCATGCGGGCCATCTCCGCTCTCAGTCGGTGCGTCTCATCCGTTGACGTGCGTCGAGCTAGGCTGTCCACAGCGTCAATGAGTATTTTCGCCACATCTTTTATATCACGTATAAAGGTGCCCTTAAGGTTTTTGCTCTTTGCGCATATGTCGTAGAGTTTAAGGGCACCTCGGCCGGAAATAGCCCTGACGTCCTCTGCGTTGAGGTCGTCCATGTTGGGCGGAACGTCAATGTTTATTTTTTCCGGGGGAGCGTGTCCCTTCCGGATTGCTCGTTTCGTCAGGAAAGCCTCGACTTCGGCTTTGGAGGCTGCGGCCGACATCTTTTTGAGCTTCTTCTCACGAATGAGGCCAGTGGAATGAGCCGCTACGCCTTTCGGCCTTTTTGCCGATGACACAGTCGACGATTCGCTTTCAGTCGTGTAATCATCAGAGTCCACTGGAAGGACCTCTGGGTCTGACAGTTCATGATAGTTGTCGGGCACCAGGGCGTAAGGATGTGGACGCTTGAAACCTGTGTCCGACTTTTCTTCCTCAGAGTCATCTTTCAAACTGAGACTTTGTGCTGAGGCTCCGTGAAGCGGGCCTATCTCTAAACGGGTCAGCAAGACCTTAGGCTGTCCCATTAGGCGTACGTCGGTGGTGACATCTAGCATTTTATCGACTGATGCCCGCGTGACACGGGCCGATGTCGAGCCCTGGGTTTCCGTCACGCTGCTATTGAGATCAAAATCGGGGTTTCCCCCGGAGCGCCTTTTAGCCCCCCCCAGAACACGAATGGGGGCTGCCCCCAGATCACTCGTGCAACCCGAAATCGGGCTCCGCGAGCGCTCTAGAGGGAGGGATTCCCCACTGCCGCCGGCAATGGGACCCTCCTGGGTAATATTTTCTAAAAGCTTCTCCATCATTTTGAGTTTTCCCTTAAGGGCGGGTGGCCCCTCGCTCACATTTACCCACCATCGGCGCGGTTAGACCTCCGGCTTCGTGATTTTTATAGTGGTTGTCATCCACGCGAGTCTGATGAGGTTAAAGGATAATTGAGCTAAGAACCCCGGCGCCGGGTGCAGGTGCATGAAAACCATGCGCAAGCATCCGGAACCGAAACAAACAACTCAATAGGACAAGGGACTGGGAAAAAATGGGAAGGAGAAAAGGATAAAGGAACACAGGAATTTGGGAAAAGGAAAGGAAAGGACAGACGCCCCGGTCCCAGTGCTGAAACACTATCCTTAACAGAGTGAACTCTGCTAAGCATCGTGCCCCGAGTGCACTGGGATTACGGTCACATTCCCCCCCGAGAACAAAATCAACAGCAAGCGCGCCGACCACCCCCCGAGAACAAAGAGTCTGACTCGAAACGAGACTCAATGACCCGGGGTAAGCGGCGAGCACACCGTCTGCTGACTTTGTCCTGAGTCAGGCGATACTTCCGGACCGAAGTCCGTACTAATACCACCCTCCTCCCCTGGTTTCGGTCCACGCCGGCCACTGCCGGTACCCTCCATATCTGGAGGGCGTTCCCCTATCCGCCACCCGGGGGACGCGCCTGGTAGCAGAACCATACTGCCCCAAGAACCTAACCTAACCTAACCTAACCTAACCTAACCTAACCTAACCTAACCTTTTTTTTTTTTTTTTTTTTTTTCGCGGGGAATCCATTTACGGACATCCCGCCGCTCCGGGGGGAGAGGCGGGGGGGTGTGGGACTCGCTCACCAGAGTGGTGAGAATACCCACTAAACCCCGCGGTGGCCATCTTCGCGCATGTCTCGAGTCACCGGGATTTCTACAATAGAATGCGTCCGGTGAACTCGAGTGCGCAATGCCGCTTGCACAGCCCAGCTCGGAGAGAGTGATACCTCCCTCCTAACACCATCCAGTGTTACCCGGCAATGTGAGGCCACCCCACACTGCCGTCCTCCTCGGGGCCACTTGAGACGGAGCGCACAGCCCCCGCCGTGCACTCCTAGCGACCCCGAAGGCCCCCCTTTAGTCGCCTCTTACGACAGGCGGGGGGGAACCGTGGCCGTATTCTAACGCCCCGGACCACAGGGCGAAGGGGATTGCTGGGGCTTACATGCCACCACCCCGGCGTCGCCTTCTTCCCCTACTCGGATCCTCCTGCTCCCTGATCCTTTCGGCGGCCTCTTTTTGTGACATTACTGTCTCGCAGAAATTGGCAACTGCCGCCCACGACGTACTGCTTACTGATATTGTCTGCAGAACAGTCGGCAACGTCACGTCCCCACCGAGGACAGCGCTTAGTTTATCGCGCTCCTGACCCCATGCTGGGCACACTTCCAGAGTGTGCTGGGCAGTATCCTCGGCACAGTCACAATGGTGACATCTCTCCGTGGCCTCTCTGCCGATTCGGCTTAGGTACCTGCCAAAGCAGCCATGCCCCGACAGAACCTGTGTCACCCTGTAGGACAGAGAGCCGTGACGCCGCTCAAGCCACAGTTTGAAAACTGGGCGAATTGCCTCCAAGATCCACTGGCCGGCTCCTGGAGCAGCCAGTCTGTTGTGCCAGATGGTATTGGCATCATTTAGGAAATTGGCCCTTTGGCCGTTAACCTCTTGGGGTGCTGCCCGGCCGCCCGAGGAACGCACATCCTCACGCCAGTAAAAAACGGCTAAGAGGGTCCTCGCGTCTAAATCCCAGGGCAGTTGGCGGGCTAGCACACATGCCGCCTCGAAGGAGATCGTGCGATACCCCCGTATTAATCGTATGGCCATCGCTCTCTGCGGCCTGCGAAGGATGGCGATGCTCTGAGGCTTCAGAGCGTCGGCCCATACGGGGGCCCCGTAGAGGGCAATGGATCGCACGATCCCAATGTATAGCTTCCTACACAAGTCACCTGGCCCAGATGAATTAGGCAGGATTCTGCTCAGCGCGCCTGCTGTCTTCAGCAGTTTCGGTGCCAGCTGCTCAAAGTGGGCGCGGAAATCCAGACGCCCGTCAAGGACTAGTCCGAGGTATTTTAGAGTCGACTTGACATCCAGGCAGACTCCACCCACCACAATATGGGAACCAGCTGGAGGGGCTTGCCGGGGCCCGTGAAAACACAAGACCTCGGACTTGTGCAGAGCCACCTCCAGTCCCAGGCACCGAATTCTTTTCACCACATGCGCCGTTCCCGCAGTGGCCAAAAGCGCTGCCTCTCGGAAGGTTTTACCACGGGCGGTGACCAGTGTGTCATCTGCGTAACACGTCACGCTGACACCCGGTAAATTCCCTCCTCGCAACACCCAGTCGTAACCGATGTTCCACAGGAGCGGCCCGAGGACCGAACCCTGTGGAACACCGCACGACATAGGCCGTCTGCACCATTCGTCCCGCCCGGGGTACTCAACGTACCTCTCGGAGAGGTAGTCAGCAATGAGGGTCCTCAGGTACACAGGTACCCGGTGGTATTTGAGGGCCTCTCTGATGCATGCCCAGGGGATGGTGTTAAAGGCGTGAGTGTTTGCAAAAACTCCTCCCGCGCTTCTGATTTGGCCTTGTAAATAGCCACTTTCAGCGCCTTTTTGGCCTCCCGATAGGATCCGTAAAGGAGGGCCTCCTGCTCCTCATTTCGGTTTGCTCTGCGCCGGTGTCGGGCGTATTGGCGTCTCGCCCTAACGCAAGCGTATCTTAGCTGCGCTAGGTCTGCGGACCACCAATACACCTGGCGTTTCACTGGAAGGGACCTGGCTCGGGGCATGGCCGCGTCACAAATATGCGACAGCGCCTCCCGAAACCACTCTGCCTCTCCTTCCACCTCAGACGGGCCGTCCGGCACAGGCCCCCAAGCCTGGACAATGGAGGCTAACTCCAATGCCTCCCTATCAAGGCGCTTAAGCGCCCAGCGGGGGCAGTCCCTGGTCAGAGAGATTCGGTTCAGACCGGTATGGAGCGGCGGTGATGCGGAGACGTCAAACCGGATATACCGGTGGTCCGAGAACGTTTCCACATCCTCCACCACTCTCCAGTCCGATACACGGCGCGCAAGGGCCGGGCTCGCGAACGAAATGTCCACGATGGACCCACCCAGCTGTCGCACGCACGTGTGAACCGTGCCTCTATTCAAAACCACCAGGCCGGTGGCGATCGCCCACTCCTCCATAGCAAGACCTCGTGCGTCAGTCGCCGGAGATCCCCACGTCAAGGATTTGGCGTTGAAATCCCCGACGACGAGCAGCTCATGGGAGCGGTTGCAGGCAATCAGCGCCTCCAGCCCCGAAAGGTGGCTCTCAAATTCCGCCAGCGTTTTATTGGGGGAAAAGTAGCTCCCGACGATGAACGTTTGCCCCATGAGAGCAGCCACCCATCCGCTGCCTCGCTCGACCCTGCCAAAAAGCGGGGCACCAGCAGCAGCCTGCCTAACGATGGCGACCACTCCGTCGTTATCGGCGACCCAGTTATCCCTCTGCGGAACAAAGTATGGCTCAGCCACCACGGCGACGTGCACCGACCACTGTAGAAGACTCTGATGTAAAAGGTCCTGAGCCATTCTACAGTGGTTGAGGTTCGCCTGTAAATAGCTAATAGCCATTTAGCTGGCGACCTCAGACATCTCCTCGTCCCTGATCGGAGGTGGGTGAGTCGTCTGCTGCTGGGTCTTGGCCACGGCGGCAGGCTTACTTCCTTTCTTAGGACGCAGGGCCGTGCAGGACTTGCTGCCGACCCTGTGCCCAGCGGGCTTTTTTGCAACTGCACAAAGTGTACAATGGGCTGCAGCCCGGCAGTCGCTTGCTTTGTGGCCTAATTGACCACAGCGGTAACATTGACTACTGCGGTCAACCTCAGATGTGCAGCGTTCCCGCACGTGCCCAACCTCTAGGCAGCGGAAACACCGCATTTGGCGGGGCTCCAGCAGCTTGACCTGGGCTGCCACCCAACCCACCAGAACTCGCCGTTCTTCTGCTAGTTTTTTGGCGACTGTGACAGGACAGCGGACCCATGCCGTGCCTAGCCCTGAAAGGTCGCGGCGAATAGCGCCCGTCTTAATTCCCTCTGCAGAACAGCCGCCAGCTTTGGCCAACGCTGCAGTCAGCTCCTCGGCTGTTACTGACTCGTCCAGGCCGGAAACGCGAACCTCCGCCGTTTTCACAGGGCGGTGCACGCGAACGTCCTCAGGTCCCAGAACACTTTTTAGTTGTTCAGCCAGAGAGTTGGCCTTTTCCCCACTTGCAGTGCCTGGGACTTCAATGATCGTGGCCCCGGTAGCGGCCCGCCTGAAACGGACCGACTCTATGCCGAGGCCCGAAAGGTCTATTTTAGCTTTGGCCTGACCCAAAATGTTGGCGTAAGTCACTCCCCTCTTTTCGGCGTCCGGCTGCAGCGTGACCACCACAGCCATTGAACGGGGGGAGCGAATTTTGGGGGCCTTCTTTTCCTTTTTATTGGCCTCCTTGGTATTGGCCTTCTCCCGAGGACCACGTTGTGGTTTGCGGCGTGCCTGGGGTTGCGATGACTTGGCAGCCCCTTCTTTGACGCTTTTACCGCCTTTCCCTACCTTGGTCCAGTCATTCCTCGTGGAAGGGCGTAGTGTGCCAATCGAGTGAGGGTTGGTGTCTGATGTGGGCACCCAGATCATAGGGGTAACACCATCATCGTTTGCCTTCTTTGCTTTTAAGGCAGCTGTCGCGCCGCGAGTGTTTTGGGGCGCAGGGGCACCTCGAGGCGGAGCCTTAACACCCGCGTTCACAGCAGCTGCTGTTGGCGGCGGCCTGTTCTTTGGCCGTGATTGTCTCTGCGGCTGTGGCTCGGACTGGGACGCCTGAGCTGCCGCGTCTCTGGCACGGTCAGCGGCCAGCGGTGGTCTCATGCGTGGCTGCGTAGGATCTTCGCCGGAGCCGTAGCGAGCTGACATCATGGTCCCCATTCTGACCGTCAAGCTTCGCTCCATCTCATCCATTCGCTCCTGCTGCTGTTGCAGGAGATCTTGGCGCAAATTCTTTAACTCGTTGCCGAGGTCGTCTAACCGTTTCTGCAGCTGAGCATTTTCGCCGAGCACGCGGTCGCGCTCCTGCTGAAGGGCCTCGTTCTCCCGTCTCAACCTTGCGGTTTCCTCAGAAGCGTTAAGCCTCAGGATTCTGCTGGCAAGGGACTCGATGTTTTCACTGGCGTCGTACAGGGCTCGCTGGAACGTGCCCTTGAGGTGTTTGGACGCCTTGCCTACTTTTAACACCACAGCGGCCACCTGCTGTAGGCTCTGTTTGATGGCAGGTGCCGAATCCGCCTCGTCATCATTAAGTGACACTGACGACTCGCTGAGACGCGACACTACACCTGGCCGCGTCATTGTGCGAGTCATCACCGCCAACTCCTCCTCGGCCTGTTGTTCGGCCTCCATTTTTTCCTCCTCCTGCTGCTGCTTAAGGAAGGCAGCTTTCGTTTGCGCGAGGCCCACGTACTGGCCCGTAGTGGGCGGTCGGCCTCGGCCTCGCGGCGTCTTTATCATTTTGGGGGCTGAGACACCCTCCCCAGGGGAAGTGTCTGGGCTCGCCCGGTCACTCAAAGAGCGATGCCGCGAACGGCTCCGCCTCCGTGGCTCCCAGAGTCGGCCCTGGCCCTCATCAGCGGACAAGGAATCCGACTCCATTCGAATAAGCCTCACAACAGGCACCTTCTCAGACCCTGTCAAAGATGACGGGGTCGTAGCCTTTTCAGGCTCCACCGTGGAGGGACTAACGGTATCGCGCACGCCTACCAACCAACCAGTGCGCACCGTATCATGGTCCTCTCCGACAGGGTTTTAAAGCTCAGCTACTGAGTCTTCAGCCCTGTTTTCTAAAACATCATACCTATTCTTAACACTAAAACTAAAAGATAAAGGATCCATACTTGTTCCCACGAGTATGGGGGATCTAAAAAGTCCACCCAGGCGGAGCCCCCTGCACCTGGGTAACCCTAATACTGCACGAAGGCGGGTGTTCTCGTGCAGGTGTCGCGCTAGCGGGTAGGCGTTAACCCATCCTACCACCTCGAGACCGAGGCGGCCGACCGTCACGCGACTAACGGCCAACCTTTTGGGGTTTTTTATTGAGGTTGACTCCTCTCGGCCCGGGCGACCAAGCCAGGGCCCCTACTTCCCGAGGGCTGCGAGACATGTCCACAACACCCTACGGGAGCAGGTTGCCAGACGGTTGACCGAAGTCACCCACCTAGTCGCGCAATCGCGAGTGGTGGGCCCGTCCAGCCGCAGGTCTTGAAGACCCGCCATCCCACGAGCCGAAGCTCCGCTAGTCCAGAGGACTCCCACACGCAGTGTAAACTGCACGGCGACAGAACACCCACACCACAGTTGTCGCTTAAAAGCGACCGCAAGCCTTGCAGGCCTGCCATACCACGCCATCACAAAAGATGGCCGCTGGGCCCCGTAAGCCCCGAAAGACACTCTCGGCCCCTCTTCAGAAAGAGGAGGGAGAATACACCTCCTCGACAGTTTTGGTCCGCGCCGGCCGAAGCCGGTACCCCCTATATCTAGAGGGCATTCCCCTATCCGCCACCTGGGGACGCGCCCGATGGGAGACTGTCAAACTCCACACGGGAACCTTTTTTTTTTTTTTTTTTTTTTTTTTTTTTTTTTTTTTTTTTTTTTTTTTTTTTTTTTTTTTGCGGGGGAAAAAATGCATTACGCACTATCCCGCTGCCTGGGTGGGGCAGCGGGGGAGTGTGGGACTCTCCGTCACTGAAGGTGACGGCATACCCACTAAAAAGACCCCCGGTATACCTCATCGCCTTGACGGGACGACATGGTGCCTAGTTCGGATTACCATGCCGTCCCTGGCGGACGGCCCAGCCTTCACGCCGGGCCTCCTCACGCAGCAGGGGCGTCCCGGTATACGGGGACACCCCCAGACAGGAGCACCGTGCAATGGGGTGAAAGCCCCCCGACTTTCACCCCGGTGCTGCTTTCAGGGAGCGGGGAGAAGGCGTGCAAACCGCCGTCTCCTCACTCCCCGCCGTCTGCGTCGGAGGGGGCCCGCCTGAGGATCTTCCTCCCGGGCCCTCTCCGCTGTCTCCTTCTGCGACATCACCTCTTCGCAGAAGGAGACCATCGCCTCCCATCCACTCTCGCTCGCCAGCATGGCCCGTATCAGGGCCGGGAGCGAGAGGTCGGTGCCGACCACATCCACAAGTGTGCGACGCTGCACCGCCCAAGCAGGGCACACCTCAAGGGTGTGCTGGGCGGTGTCCTCCTCGGCGTCGCACTGGTGGCACCTCGGGGTGGGCTCCCTCCGGGCGATGTTATGCAGGTACTTCCCGAAACAGCCGTGTTCCACACGGGAACCTAACCTAACCTAACCTAACCTAACCTAACCTAACCTAACCTTTTTTTTTTTTTTTTTTTTTTTTTTTTTTTTTTTTTTTTTTTTTTTTTTGCGTCAGGAAATGCATTTAGGCATTCCCAAGGCCCTGGGTTCGGGACACCTGGGATATGTGGGACTCGGAACTCCTGGGAAAACAGAGACCCCTACCCACTAAAACCTGACGGTGGTCATCTTCGGCGCAGAATGGAAGGGACCCGGGATCCCCAACGAGGGAGAGACTCCTCGCAGGACCCTTCGGCGCGCAAGGCCGCCTGGCAGCCAGCCTCGGGAGGAGCAAGCTCAACTCCAGTGCACGATAACACAGACCACTGTGTCCGAAGACACGCGTTACCGTCTTCCTCGGGATCGCAAACCGAAACACACGCAGGCCCCCCCGCGTGCGCTTCGCGACCCCAAGGGCCCTTTTAGTCGCCTCTTACGACAGGCAGGGATACCTCGGTAGTATTCTCGTCCCCTAACCGCAGGGAACCGCCGGGATTACGCACCACCATCCCGGCGGCCTCGCCTCCGACGTCGGGCGGGATTGTCCAGCTCGCGCTGGCGCTCGGCGCTCTCCTTCTGCGACACAACGGCGTCGCAGAAGGAGAGCACCGCATCCCACGAGCTCGCGCTCGCCACCATGGCAGAAACCACGGATGGCAGCGAGAGGTCGCGCCCGATCGAGGCGGTGAGCGTCTCGCGCTCGTTTGCCCAAGCTGGGCACACCTCCAGCGTGTGCTGAGCCGTGTCCTCGCTGGCGTCACAGTGGTGACAGGCATCGCTAGCCTCCCGTCCGATCCGGCACAGATAACTCCCGAAGCAGCCGTGCCCCGTGAGTATCTGCGTCAGACGGTACGTTACGGCGCCGTGACGCCGATTCAACCACTGCGTGAGGACAGGGCGGATCGCCTGGATCGTGCGATGGCCCGATCCGGGATCCGCGAGCCGCACATCCCAGAGCTCCACAGCAAGTGTGCGGAACTCTTCCAGCCAAGATGACACCTGGCTTGGGGTAACCCCGTGGACTGTGGACCGACGCGCCTCCTCTCGGTAGTGAAACACCGCCGAGAGGGTCCTCGCATCAAGGTCCCAGGGGAGTGTGCCGGCCAGCACACAGGCCGCCTCGTAAGAGATTGTGCGGTAGCCCCGTATGATCCTGACTGCCATCGCCCGCTGCGGTCTCCGCAGTTCGGCGATACACTGGCTTGTCAGGGTGTCGGCCCAGACAGGTGAGCCGTACAGGGCCATGGACCGCACAACTCCCGCGTAAAGCTTCCGGCATGAAGCCTTCGGCCCCGCGATGTTGGGTAGCAAGCTACCTAACGCGGCCGCCGTTCGCACCAGTTTAGGCGCCAAGCGCTTAAAGTGGGCGTGAAAGTTCCAGCGACTGTCGAGGACCAATCCCAGGTACTTCATGGTCGACTCGACACGGATCTGGACTCCACCCACCTGGATGCTCGAACCGGCTGGAGGTCCTCTCCGAGGCCCGTGGAAACAGGTCGCCTCGGATTTTTCTAGGGCCACGTGTAGCCCTAGGCGTCGGATTCTACCGACGACTTCCGCCACGCCTGCTGTGGCAAGGACGGCTGCATCCCGGAAGTTGTTCCCTCTCGCCGTTACCAGGGTATCGTCGGCGTAACAAGTTACTTCGACGCCCTGGAGGTTGACTTCGCGCAGCACCCAGTCATAACCAATGTTCCACAGGAGCGGCCCAAGAACCGAACCCTGTGGGACACCGCACGACATGGGATGACGCTGCCAGTCATCGCGCCCCGGGAACTCGACATACCTCTCTGTCAGGTAGTCTTCCAGGATGAGCCGTAGATAAAGGGGGACACTGTGGTGCCGTAGTGCCTCCTTTATGCAGGTCCACGGCAGGGTGTTGAAGGCGTTAGCTATATCGAGAGATACCGCTAACACCACTTGACCCTGCGACATCGCCTCCCTGGCGATGTCCTTCACGCGGAGGATCGCGTGAACCGTGGACCGACGACGCCTAAAGCCGTACTGGCAGTCTGCCAAGTCCGGCCCCACCTCCTCGAGGTGCCCAATCAGGCGGCCAGCGATTATGCGCTCGAGAAGTTTCCCAACCTCGTCGAGCAGCACAATCGGGCGGTAGGCCGAGGGGGAGTCAGATGGTCGACCCTCCTTCCTCAGTAGAACGAGCTTCCCCGTTTTCCACTGGCGCGGAAAACGTCCCTGCGACAGACAGGCCGAATACAGGCTCTGCAGTCTCGGCCCCAGCCACTCGAGGGACAGAACCCAAGCGCGGCCGGGTATGCCGTCTAGACCAGGAGCCGTACTCTTGGCCCGTAGCCGCGAGACTGCCGCATCAAACTCAACGTCGGACACGGCAGGGACCTCGTCTACACCTACTCTCACACCTGAGGGTGGCGTCATCACTGGCGGAGTGTGCTCTCCTCGGGTCGGAAACAGAGCCTGGACGACGTCGTGGAGCAAGGGAGGAGAGAGACTCTGCGTAACCGGGGGTGCCCAGGGGCGGAGCTTACTCAACGCCAACCTGTACGGCCTACCCCACGGATCCGCATTAAGAGTCTCAAGAAACTCCTCTCTTGCCCTGGACTTAGCTCTATTGATCGCGACCTTGAGCGCCTTTTTCGCCTCTCTATAGGCGTCATAAAGGCGGGCCTCATCGTCCTCAATCCGGGTGCGTCTGCGACGGTACCGGGAATACTGGCGTCTCGCCCTCACGCACGCAAAGCGCAAGCTCGCGAGGTCTGCGGACCACCAGTATACCTGCCGCTTAGGAGGGATAGGCCCGGCCCGGGGCATGGCCGCGTCGCAAATTTGCGACAGCGCCTCCCGGAACCATTCGGCCTCATCCTCCACCTCAGCAGGCCCATCCGGCACAGGCACCCATGCCTGGACGATAGCCGCACACTCCAACTTCTCGCGGTCGAGTCGCTTCAAAGCCCATCTCGGACTGTCTCTATGCCGGGTAGAACGGCTTGGACCGGTATGAATTGCCGGAAGCGTAGAAACGTCGAACCGGATATACCGGTGGTCCGACAACGTCTCCACACCCTCCAGCACTTCCCAGCCCTGGACACGTCGTGCTAGCGAAGGAGTCGCGAACGTCAAGTCCACGATGGACCCTCCCCGCATGCGCACACAGGTGTCTACCGAACCCCGATTCAAGACAGTCATGCCAGAAGCGACTGCCCACTCCTCGAGCGCCTCTCCACGCACATCTGTCGCTGGAGATCCCCATACCAAGGACTTGGCATTGAAATCCCCAGCGACCAGCACTTGGAGCGAACGATTGCGACCGATCACAGCCTCCAACTCGGAGAGAAAACTCTCGAATTGAGCGAGAGGCCGGTTAGGAGAGAAATACACCCCGATAACCAGGGTGTCTCCCAACTCAGCCGCAACCCATCCGTGCCCCTTTTCAATCCTCTGAAAAGGGGGGGCGCCGTTGGCCACTCGGGTGGCAATGGCCGCTGTGCCGTCCACATCCGAAACCCAATCGGGCGGGATGTAGTACGGCTCAGCCACTACCGCTATGGCTATCAACCTCTCCGCCAGACTCTGGACCCACAGGTCCTGAGCTCTGGCGCAGTGGTTGAGATTCCCTTGCAGGAATCTGAGAGCCATATTTAAGGAGATACAATTTGCATCTCCTCATCCGCGAGTGGCTCGGAGTGGGCCGGCTGCGACCGGGCCGTGGCCTCGGTAGCAGCTTGCCGACCGCGGTTTTTTGGTTTGGAGGCCTTGCAGGCTGGGCCCCCAACCTTGTGACTGGCATTTCTGCCGGCCACTGCGCACACCGTGCAGTGTGGCGCCGCCTCACAGGCACGTGCCAGATGGCCTAGCTGACCGCAACGGTAGCACTGACTGCTACGGTCAACTTCCGAGCCGCACTTGCTCCTGACGTGTCCCTTTTCGAGACACCGGAAACAGCGTAGCTCTCTGGCCTCCAGCAGTTTGACCCGCGCCGATGTCCAACCGACCAGCAGACGAGCACCGTCCACCAGCTTTTTGGCCACCGCCACGGGGCAACGTGCCCAGCAGGCGCCTTGCCCCCTCCTGTCTCGGCGGATCTCGCCCGTCTTCACGGAATCCACCGAGCACGCCCCAGTCTTAGCGACAGCGGCTGCGACTCCCTCTGCGGTGACGGAGTCATCCAACTCAGAAATGCGCAATTCTGCACACTTCACAGGTCGGGAAACTCGAACGTCTTCCGCCTTGAGGACCTCCCTTAGCTTGGAAGCCAGAGAGTCCGCCCTGCCGTCTGTCTCTGCGGCGCCCGGCAGCTCCAAAATGGCGCCTCCGGTAGCCGCTCGCCTAAAGCGCACTGACTCAATCCCAAGGCTTGCCAAGCTAATGCTGGCTTTGGCCTGTGAGATGACGTCACTGTACGTCACGCCCCGCTTCTCGGCTTCTGGCTGTAGCGTGATCACTACTGCCGCCGAGCGTGCGGGACGGAGATTCGGCACTTTAGGTTGCCTCGTCTGGGGTTTCGGGGGGGGCTTCACTGCTGCTGCAGCTTGTGCACCCTTGCTCTTGCCCTTGCGGCCGGTCACGAGGTTCCACGGTAACTCCATGGTCTCGGGGGCCGGCGGCAAAGGGCGGGGCTCCCTTGGGGGCGGGGCAGCGTTAGCCGCCTTGCCCTTCTTGGCCGACTTCCTTCCCTTCTTCCCCTTGGGAGGATTCCCTCGGGATTCGGGGTTGGGCGGCGCTGGAGCCTTAGGCTTCGGCGCAGCTGCAGCCGGTGTGCTGCGAGCAGGGGGCGGCTGAGTCGCCCTCGTGCTCGCGGACGTCTTGTCCGGGGTTTTTTTTGTCTTGTCCGGGTGTGGCGCGGCCGGCTCAGTAGCCGGCGGCGGCGCGTTCTTGGAGCGCATGTCGGCAGCCAGAGGAGGCCGAAGCCGCTCCAGAGGCAACCGAGCCTCGATAGCCTCGAACCGAGCGTTGACATAGGCAATGACATTACTGTCGTCACCCACGCCAGCCGCTCGGGGCGTTTGCCCGTTGAGGCTCTCTCGGAGACTGTCCATCTCCTTACGGAGTTTGGCCAGCTCCTCTCCCTGCCGAGAGACCGCGGAGAGCAGGCGGTGGTTCACCACCCGCAGCTTCTCGGTCTCTTCGGAGACTGTGCGCTTGTACAGCACTGGAGCTAAAAGCTCCCAGTCTCCGACTGCCGTTTTCAGCGCCTTCTGAAATGTGCCTTTCAGATGTCCGGAGGTCGCAATGACTTTCCGGACTATGGCTGCGGACATTTCCATGCGCTCCTTTAGCGCGGAGGCGGTCAATTCCCGCTGGTCGGCCTCGCCCTGGGACGAGTCTGACAAGTGGGATGTCCTCGCCTGAGCTTGGAGCAAAGCGCGATCCATCTCCGCAACCTCTTGCTCGGACCGCAGCTTCGCCTCCACTCTCTCGTCGTCGCGCCCTAGGCGCATAAATTTCTCCCGGGCCTCCGCCATGCAGGCGTTAGCGCCGGGTGCGGGGGTACCGCCTCTTCCTCGTCGGGCCGTAGGCTTTCCGGAAGCAGAACTACGTCCACTTCTGGCACTCCTGTCGGAACCCGACTCGCCGGTTTTTGAGTACGGCCGCTTCCGTCTGCCCCAGAGTTTGCCGAGTTCCTCCCCGGAGGAAGGATCTACGGTCATCAGGCTAGTGCCCGAATCCGACCCCTGAGCAGACGGAGAGCGCGACCGCTCCGCTGCTGCACTTGTGCGGCCGCTGCGCATAACGCAGTCAGCCGCCGCCGAAGTTGATGGCTCCGGCGTCACAGCTTTAAGCTCTGAAGAGCTCAAGCGGGTAAGCCTGACTACAGGCTCCCGCACCACCTCCAAGCCAGCTTCACGCTGCGACTTCGATGTTATCGTCGCAGCCTGTGACGGCTCCACCTCCAGGGAACTAGCGTCCGTGCGTACTCCTGCCAACCAACCTGTACGCGACGCATTCTCGTCCTCCCTGGCGACCAAAACAGAAGAAGAAGTAAAAGATTCCATTTTTAGTCCCACGAGTATGGGGGATATAAAAAGTCCACCCAGGCGTCGCCCCCTGCACCTGGGTAACCCTAATACTGCACGAGGGCGGGTGTTCTCGTGCAGGTGTCGCGCTAGCGGGTAGGCGTTAACCCATCCTACCACCTCGAGACCGAGGCGGCCGACCGTCACGCGACTAACGGCCAACCTTTTGGGGTTTTTTATTGAGGTTGACTCCTCTCGGCCCGGGCGACCAAGCCAAGGCCCCTACTTCCCGTGGGCTGCGAGACATGTCCACAACACCCTACGGGAGCAGGTTGCCAGACGGTTGACCGAAGTCACCCACCTAGTCGCGAAATCGCGAGTGGTGGGCCCGTCCAGCCGCAGGTCTTGCAGACCTGCCATCCACCGAGCCGAAGCTCCACTAGTCCTTAAGGACTCCCACACACAGCCAAAGCTGCCCGGCGACAAAGCGCCCACACCTCGCTTTTTAAAGAGGTTGTCCTCCTCGCGACCCTGCCGAAGCAAAGTCCCCGGCCCGCTCAGTGCGGGTTACGGGTGATTTTTTATAGAGGTTTTCATCCTCGCAGCCCTGCTAGGCAAGACCCCCGGTCCGCGACTGCGGATTACGGTTGCCCGACGGTGGCCGAAGCCAGTGTCCGCCAGTCGTGCAAGCACAACCAGTAAGACCCGCCGCGCCGTGAAGAAGGCGTTTCCGCCCCCTTCTGGTGTTTTTTATAGAGGTTTTCTCCTCGTGACCCTGCGAACAGAGTCCCCGGTCCGCAAAATGCGGATTACGGTTTGCCTGGCGGGGGTCCGTTATCCGTGAAAGCACGAATAATCGGATGGCCACCAAGCGGCCACATCTTCGCATCATCTGCTCAGCAGAGGAATACGAAGAGCGGCCCCACCTCTTCAGTTTTGGTCCGCGCCGGCCGTAGCCGGTACCCCCCATATCTGGAGGGCGTTCCCCTATCCGCCACCCGGGGGACGCGCCCGATAGAAGACTGAAAACTCCCACGGGACGGGAACCTAACCTTTTTTTTTTTTTTTTTTTTTTTGCGTCAGGAAATGCATTTAGGCATTCCCAAGGCCCTGGGTTCGGGACACCTGGGATATGTGGGACTCGGAACTCCTGGGAAAACAGAGACCCCTACCCACTAAAACCTGACGGTGGTCATCTTCGGCGCAGAATGGAAGGGACCCGGGATCCCCAACGAGGGAGAGACTCCTCGCAGGACCCTTCGGCGCGCAAGGCCGCCTGGCAGCCAGCCTCGGGAGGAGCAAGCTCAACTCCAGTGCACGATAACACAGACCACTGTGTCCGAAGACACGCGTTACCGTCATCCTCGGGATCGCAAACCGAAACACACGCAGGCCCCCCCGCGTGCGCTTCGCGACCCCAAGGGCCCTTTTAGTCGCCTCTTACGACAGGCAGGGATACCTCGGTAGTATTCTTGTCCCCTAACCGCAGGGAACCGCCGGGATTACGCACCACCACCCCGGCGGCCTCGCCTCCGACGTCGGGCGGGATTGTCCAGCTCGCGCTGGCGCTCGGCGCTCTCCTTCTGCGACACGACGGCATCGCAGAAGGAGAGCACCGCATCCCACGAGCTCGCGCTCGCCACCATGGCAGAAACAACGGATGGCAGCGAGAGGTACGGGAACCTAACCTAACCTAACCTAACCTAACCTAACCTAACCTTTTTTTTTTTTTTTTTTTTTTTTTTTTTCGCGGGGAATCCATTTACGGACATCCCGCCGCTCCGGGGGGAGGGGCGGGGGGGTGTGGGACTCCCTCACCAGACTGGTGAGAATACCCACTAAACCCCGCGGTGGCCATCTTCGCGCATGACTCGAGTCACCGGGATTTCTACAATAGAATGCGTCCGGTGAACTCGAGTGCGCAATGCCGCTTGCGCAGCCCAGCTCGGGGAGAGTGATACCTCACCCCTAACACCTTCCAGTGATACCCGGCAATGTGAGGCCACCCCACACTGCCGTCCTCCTCGGGGTCACTTAAGACAGAGCGCACAGCCCCCGCCGTGCACTCTTAGCGACCCCGAAGGCCCCCCTTTAGTCGCCTCTTACGACAGGCGGGGGGGGAACCGTGGCCGAATTCTAACGCCCCGAACCACAGGGCAAAGGGGATTGCTGGGGCTTACATGCCACCACCCCGGCGTCGCCTTCTTCGCCTACTCGGATCCTCCTGCTCCCTGATCCGTTCGGCTGCCTCTTTAATAGACATTATAGTGTCGCAAAAACTGGCAACTGCCACCCACGCCATACGGCTGACTGACATTGCTTGTATGATTGTCGGTAACGTCACGTCCCCTCCGAGGACAGCGCTTAGTTCGATGCGCTCCTGACTCCATGCTGGGCACACTTCTACAGTGTGCTGGGCAGTATCCTCGGCAGAGTCACAGTGGTGACACCTTGCCGTTGACTCCCTGCCGATTCGGTTCAAGTACCTGCCGAAGCAACCATGCCCCGACAGGACCTGCGTCATCCTAAAGGACAGAGAGCCGTGACGCCGCTCTAGCCACAGCCTAAATACTGGGCGAATTGCCTCCAAGGTCCACTGGCCTGCTCCTGGAACAGCCAGTCTGTTGTGCCAGATGGTAATGGCGTCATTTTTAAAATTGGCCCTTTGGCCGTCCACTTCTTGGGGTGCAGCCCGCCCGCCCGAGCGACGCACATCCTCACGCCAGTAGAAAACGGCTGAGAGGGCCCTCGCGTCTAGATCCCAGGGCAGTTGGCGAGCCAGCACACATGCCGCCTCAAAAGATATCGTACGATACCCCCGTATAGCTCGTATGGCCATCGCTCTCTGCGGCCTGCGCAGGATGGCGATACTCTGATTCTTCAGAGCGTTGGCCCATACGGGGGCCCCGTAGAGGGCAATGGATCGCACGATCCCGATGTAAAGTTTTCGACACACGTCACCGGGCCCAGATAAATTGGGCAGGATCCTACTCAGTGCGCCTGCTGTCTTCAGCAGTTTTGGCGCCATCCGCTCAAAATGGGCGCGGAAGTCTAGTCGACCGTTGAGGACTAGCCCCAGGTATTTCAGCGTCGACTCGACGTCAAGTCGGACTCCACCCACCACAATATGAGAACCAGCTGGAGGGGCTTACCGGGGCCCGTGAAAACACAAGACCTCGGACTTGTGCAGAGCCACCTCCAGACCCAGGCGCCGAATGCGGCCCACCACATGCGCAGTTCCCGCAGTGGCTAAAAGCGCTGCTTCGCGGAACGTTTTCCCCCGAGCGGTGACCAGTGTGTCGTCTGCATAACATGTTACGCTGACACCCGGTAGATTCCCACCTCGCAGTACCCAGTCGTAACCGATGTTCCACAGGAGCGGCCCAAGGACCGATCCCTGTGGGACACCGCACGACATAGGCCGTCTGCACCATGCATCCCGCCCGGGGTACTCAACGTACCTCTCGGAGAGGTAGTCGGCAATGAGGGCCCTGAGGTACGCAGGTACCCGATGGTATTTGAGGGCCTCTCTGATGCATGCCCAGGGGATGGTGTTAAAGGCGTTGGCGATATCTAAAGATACCGCCAAAACGACCTCTCCCCGGGCTATAGCCTCCTCGACTTGGGTTTTTACTCGCAAAATGGCGTGCACAGTGGATCTGCACCGCCGAAAGCCAAACTGGCAATCCGCCAGGTTAGGACCAACCCCTTCGATGTGCTCGACGAGACGAGCAGCGATGATTCGCTCAAAAAGTTTACCCATCTCGTCGAGCAGAACGATGGGGCGGTAAGCGGACGGAGAATCCACCGGTCGCCCTTCCTTCTTCAACAGGACCAGCTTCCCGGTCTTCCACTGCCGCGGAAACCGGCCCTGTCTGAGACAGTCCGAAAAAAGGGTCCGTAGTCTTGGACCCAACCACTTAAGTGAAAGGGCCAAAGCACGTCCCGGTATGCCGTCCAGGCCGGGCGCGGTGTTTCTCACCCGCAGCCTCAGTACGGCTGCACCTAGTTCTTCGTCGGTGACCTGCGGCGTCTCAATCGTGTCCTCATCGAGTGGGCCAGTGGAGGCCATTGGCGGCGGTGTAAAGTCACCCCTTGTTGGGAACAAGGTTACCACCACATTGTCTAGAAGCGCGGGCTCAATGCTCTCCGTTAATGGGGGGGCCCACGGCCGGAGCTTGGCCATCGCAATTCGATATGGCCGCCCCCACGGATCACTATTGAGAGTTTGTAAAAACTCCTCCCGCGCTTCTGACTTCGCCTTGTAAATTGCCACCTTGAGTGACTTCTTCGCCTCCCGATAGACTACATAAAGGAGCGCCTCCTGCTCCTCATTTCGGTTCGCTCTGCGCCGGTGTCGGGCGTATTGGCGTCTCGCCCTTACGCAAGCGTATCTCAGCTGCGCTAGGTCTGCGGACCACCAATACACCTGGCGTTTCGCTAGAAGGGACCTGGCTCGGGGCATGGCCGCGTCACAAATATGCGACAGCGCCTCCCGAAACCACTCTGCCTCTCCTTCCACCTCAGACGGACTGTCCGGCACAGGCACCCATGCCTGGACAATGGAGGCCAACTCCAGCGCCTCCCTATCAAGGCGCTTAAGCGCCCAGCGGGGGCAGTCCCTGGTCGCGGAGATTCGGTTCGGACCGGTGTGGAGCGGCGGTGATGCGGAAACGGCAAACCGGATATACCGGTGGTCCGAGAACGTTTCCACATCCTCCACCACTCTCCAGTCCGATACACGGCGCGCAAGGGCCGGGCTCGCGAACGAAATGTCCACGATGGACCCACCCAACTGCCGCACGCACGTGTGTACCGCACCTTGGTTAAGAACCACCAGGCCAGTGGCCATCGCCCACTCTTCCATGGCAACACCTCGTGCATCAGTCGCCGGAGATCCCCACGTCAAGGATTTGGCGTTGAAATCCCCGACGACGAGCAGCTCATGGGAGCGGTTACGGGCAATCAGCGCCTCCAGCCCCGAAAGGTGGCTCTCGAATTCCGCCAGTGTTTTGTTCGGGGAAAAGTATGTCCCGACGATGAACGTTTGCCCCATGAGAGCAGCCACCCATCCGCTGCCTCGTTCGACCCTGCCAAAAAGCGGGGCACCTGCAGCAGCCTGCCTAACGATGGCGACCACTCCGTCGTTATCGGCTACCCAGTTGTCCCTCTGCGGGACAAAATAGGGCTCAGCCACCACGGCGACATGCACTGACCACTGTAGAAGACTCTGGTGTAAAAGGTCCTGAGCCATTCTACAGTGGTTGAGGTTCGCCTGTAAACAACTTAAAGCCATTACTAACTGGCGACCTCAGACATCTCCTCGTCCCTAATCGGAAGTGGGTGATTCGGCGGCGGCTGGGTGTTGGCCGCAGCGGCAGACTTTTTCCCTTTCTTTGGGCGTGGGGCCGAGCAAGACTTGCTGCCGACCCGGTGTCCTGCTGGCTTTTTGGCTAACGCACAAAGAGTGCAGTGAGCTGCAGCCTTGCAGTCCCTTGAAATGTGGCCGAGTTGCCCACAACGGTAGCACTGGCTACTGCGATCCACGTCGGAAGTGCAACGCTCCCGGACATGCCCCACTTCCAGGCACCGGTAACACCGCATTTGCCGGGGCTCCAGCAATTTAACTTGGGCTGCCACCCACCCCACCAAAATACGACGGACGTCGGACAGTTTTTTAGCTATGGGAATAGGGCAACGCACCCAGGCCGTCCCCATTCCCGAAAAGTCTCGCCGGATTGTGCCAGATTTTATGGCTTCAGCAGGGCAGCCACCGGATTTTGGAACCGCTGCTGTGAGTTCCTCCGCCGTTACCGATTCGTCCAATCCGGAGATACGAACTTCGGCAGTTTTAACGGGTCGGTGTATACGCACGTCCTCCTCCCCTAGCACACCCTTTAGTTTCTCAGCCAATGAATTGGCTTTGTCGCCGCTAGTTGTGCCAGGAATCTCGATTATGGTTGCCCCGGTAGCAGCACGCCGAAAGCGCACCGATTCTATACCGAGGCCCGACAAGTCTATTTTGGCCTTGGCTTGACCAATCACGTTGGCATAGGTGAGCCCCCGCTTTTCAGCCTCCGGCTGCAACGTGACGACCACTGCCATGCTGCGAGGGGCGCGGATCTTAGGTGCCTTCCTCTCGTCTTTCTTTGTTGGCTTATTGTTGGCCTGCGCAGGTTTTCGGCGCGAATCAGGTTGTTGAGGCTTAGATATTTTGCCTCCTTCCTTGGCCTTCTTTCCCCCTTTCCCCACCTTGGTCCAGTCGTTCCTCGTAGAAGGGCGTACTGTGCCAATAGAATGGGGGTTGGTTTCTGACGTGGGCACCCAGACCATAGGGGTTGCACCATCATCGTCCACCTTCTTCTTCGCCTTTTTGGCAGCTGTCGCGCCGCGGGTGTTTTGGGGCGCTGGGGCACCTTGAGGCGGGGCCTTTGAACCCGCATTAGCAGCAGCTGCTGGCGGTGGCCTGGTCTTTTGCCGAGATTGTCGCTGCGGCTGAGGCTCGGGCTGGGACGCCTGAGCAATCTCGCCTCTTATCCGGTCAGCGGCCAGCGGTGGCCTCATCCGCGGCAGCGTTGGGTCTTCGCCAGAGCCGTAGCGGGCCGACATCATAGTCCCCATCCGGGTTGTAAGGCTACGCTCCATCTCGTCCATTCGCTCCTGCTGCTTCTGCAGGAGGTCTTGGCGCAAATTTTGGAGTTCCGTGCCGAGGTCGTCCAACCGCTTCTGCAGCCGGGCATTTTCACTCAGCACGCGGTCACGGTCTTGCTGGAGGACCTCGTTCTCCCGTCTCAAGCGGATTGTCTCATCGGAGGCATTCAGCTTTAAAATTCTACTGCCCAGAGACTCTGCCTTGTCATGTAGGTCGTACAAAGCTCTTTGGAAAGTCCCCTTCAGATGTTTTGAGGACTTCCCGACCTTCTGGGCGACGGCAGCTATTTGCAGAAGTTCATTTCTGATGGCCTGCGGGGAATCCTCGCACTCGTCTGCCGACATGGACGACTCGCTTAGACGGGTCACGTCCACTGGACGCGCCATTGCGCGAGTCATTACTGCCAACTCCTGCTCAGCCAGCTGTTCGGCTTCTTCCCGCTCCGCGTCCTCCCTCTGCTTGAGGAAGGCGGCTTTTGTCTTCGCGAGGCCTACGTACTGGCCCGTAGTGGGCGGTCGGCCTCGGCCTCGCAGCGTCTTTATTATTTTGGGGGCCGAGACATCCTCCCCAGGGGAAGTGTCTGAGCTCGCCCGGTCACTCAAAGAGCGGTGCTTCGAACGGCTCCGCCTCCGTGGTTCCCAGAGTCGGCCCTGGCCCTCATCAGCGGACAAGGGATCCGACTCCATTCGAGTAAGCCTAACAACAGGCACCTTCTCGGACCCTGTCAAAGATGACGGGGTCGTAGCCTTTTCAGGCTCCACCGTGGAGGGACTAACGGTATCGCGCACGCCTACCAACCAACCAGTGCGCGCCGTATCACGGTCCTCTCCGACAGGGTTTTGAAGCTCAGCTACCTCTGAGTCTTCAACCCTATTCTCCAAAACACTAAACCTATTTTTTATTTGTTCCCACGAGTATGGGGGATCTAAAAAGTCCACCCAGGCGGAGCCCCCTGCACCTGGGTAACCCTAATACTGCACGAGGGCGGGTGTTCTACTACTACTAGCTCCGCTAGTCCAGAGGACTCCCACACGCAGTGTAAGCTGCACGGCGACAGAACACCCACACCACAGTTTTCGCTTAAAAGCGACCGCAAGCCTTGCAGGCCTGCCATACCACGCTATCACAAAAGATGGCCGCTGGGCCCCGTAAGCCCCGAAAGATACTCTCGGCCCCTCTTCAGAAAGAGGAGGGAGAATACACCTCCTCGACAGTTTTGGTCCGCGCCGGCCGAAGCCGGTACCCCCTATATCTAGGGGGCATTCCCCTATCCGCCACCTGGGGACGCGCCCGATGGGAGACTGTCAAACTCCACACGGGAACCTAACCTAACCTTTTTTTTTTTTTTTTTTTTTTTTTTTTTTCGCGGGGAATCCATTTACGGACATCCCGCCGCTCCGGGGGGAGGGGCGGGGGGGTGTGGGACTCCCTCACCAGACTGGTGAGAATACCCACTAAACCCCGCGGTGGCCATCTTCGCGCATGACTCGAGTCACCGGGATTTCTACAATAGAATGCGTCCGGTGAACTCGAGTGCGCAATGCCGCTTGCGCAGCCCAGCTCGGGGATAGTGATACCTCCCTCCTAACACCATCCAGTGTTACCCGGCAATGTGAGGCCACCCCACACTGCCGTCCTCCTCGGGGCCACTTGAGACGGAGCGCACAGCCCCCGCCGTGCGCTCCTAGCGACCCCGAAGGCCCCCCTTTAGTCGCCTCTTACGACAGGCGGGGGGGAACCGTGGCCGTATTCTAACGCCCCGGACCACAGGGCGAAGGGGATTGCTGGGGCTTACATGCCACCACCCCGGCGTCGCCTTCTTCGCCTACTCGGATCCTCCTGCTCCCTGATCCTTTCGGCGGCCTCTTTTTGGGACATTATTGTGTCACAAAAACTGGCAACTGCCACCCACGCCGTTCGGCTGACTGACATTTTATGGATGACAGTCGGCAGCGTCACGTCCCCACCGAGGGCAGCGCTTAGCACGTTGCGCTCCTGACCCCATGCTGGGCACACTTCTACAGTGTGCTGGGCAGTGTCCTCGGCAGAGTCACAGTGGTGACATCTTGCTGTTGACTCCCTGCCAATTCGGTTCAAGTACCTGCCGAAGCAACCATGCCCCGACAGGACCTGTGTCACCCTGAATGACAGGGAGCCGTGACGCCGCTCTAGCCACAGCCTAAATACTGGGCGAATTGCCTCCAAGGTCCACTGGCCTGCTCCTGGAACAGCCAGTCTGTTGTGCCAGATGGTAATGGCGTCATTTTTGAAATTGGCCCTTTGGCCGTTAACCTCTTGGGGTGCTGCCCGGCCGCCCGCGGAACGCACATCCTCACGCCAGTAGAAAACGGCTGAGAGGGCCCTCGCGTCTAGATCCCAGGGCAGTTGGCGAGCCAGCACACATGCCGCCTCAAAGGAGATCGTGCGATACCCCCGTATCGATCTTATGGCCATCGCTCTCTGCGGCCTGCGCAGGATGGCGATGCTCTGAGGCTTCAGAGCGTCGGCCCATACGGGGGCCCCGTAGAGGGCAATGGATCGCACGATCCCGATGTATAGTTTCCTACACACGTCACCTGGCCCAGATGAATTAGGCAGGATTCTGCTCAGCGCGCCTGCTGTCTTCAGCAGTTTCGGCGCCAGCTGCTCAAAATGAGCGCGGAAATCCAGACGCCCGTCAAGGACTAGTCCGAGGTATTTTAGAGTCGACTTGACATCCAGGCGGACTCCACCCACCACAATATGGGAACCAGCTGGAGGGGCTTGCCGGGGCCCGTGAAAACACAAGACCTCGGACTTGTGCAGAGCCACCTCCAGACCCAGGCGCCGAATGCGGCCCACTACATGCGCCGTTCCCGCAGTTGCCAAAAGCGCTGCCTCTCGGACCGTTTTACCACGGGCAGTGACCAGTGTGTCATCTGCGTAGCAGGTTACGCTGACATCTGGTAAATTAGCTCCCCGCAACACCCAGTCGTAACCGATGTTCCACAGGAGCGGCCCGAGGACCGAACCCTGTGGAACACCGCACGACATAGGCTGTCTGCACCATGCATCTCGCCCAGGATACTCAACGTACCGCTCAGAGAGGTAGTGGGCGATGAGGCTCCTCAGGTACACAGGTACCCGGTGGTACTTCAAAGCCTCTATGATGCATGCCCAGGGGATGGTGTTAAAGGCGTTGGCGATATCTAAAGATACCGCCAAGACGACCTCTCCCCGGGCTATAGCTTCCTCAGCTTGTGTCTTCACCCGTAAAATGGCGTGCACAGTGGATCTGCGCCGCCGAAAGCCAAACTGGCAATCCGCCAGGTTTGGACCAACCCCTTCGATGTGCTCGACGAGACGAGCAGCGATGATTCGCTCAAAAAGTTTACCCATCTCGTCGAGCAGAACGATGGGGCGGTAGGCGGACGGAGAATCCGCCGGTCTCCCTTCCTTCTTTAACAGGACCAATTTCCCGGTCTTCCACTGCCGCGGAAACCGGCCCTGTCTGAGACAGTTTGTAAAGAAGGTCCGTAGTCTCGGGCCTAACCATTTTAGCACAAGGGCCAAAGCACGACCCGGTATGCCGTCCAGGCCGGGCGCGGTGTTCTTCGCCCGCAGCCTCAGTACAGCTGCACCAAACTCGTCCTCGGTGACCTGCGGCATCTCAATTTCATCCTCATCTAGTGGGCCAGCTGAGGCCATTGGTGGAGGGGAAAACTCACCCCTTGTTGGGAACAAGGTTTCCACCACATTTCCAAGAAGCGAGGGCTCCATGCTCTCCGTTAACGGGGGGGCCCACGGCCGGAGCTTGGCCATCGCCATACGGTAAGGCCGCCCCCACGGATCACGATTAAGAGTTTGTAAAAACTCCTCCCGCGCTTCTGACTTCGCCTTGTAAATTGCCACCTTGAGTGACTTCTTCGCCTCCCGATAAACTACATAAAGGAGCGCCTCCTGCTCCTCATTCCGGTTCGCTCTGCGCCGGTGTCGGGCGTATTGGCGTCTCGCCCTTACGCAAGCGTACCTCAGCTGCGCTAGGTCTGCGGACCACCAATACACCTGGCGTTTCGCTGGAAGGGACCTGGCTCGGGGCATGGCCGCGTCACAAATATGCGACAGCGCCTCCCGAAACCACTCTGCCTCTCCTTCCACCTCAGACGGACCGTCCGGCACAGGCACCCATGCCTGGACAATGGAGGCCAACTCCAGCGCCTCCCTATCAAGGCGCTTAAGCGCCCAGCGGGGGCAGTCCCTGGTCGCGGAGATTCGGTTCGGACCGGTGTGGAGCGGCGGTGATGCAGAAACGGCAAACCGGATATACCGGTGGTCCGAGAACGTTTCCACATCCTCCACCACTCTCCAGTCCGATACACGGCGCGCAAGGGCCGGGCTCGCGAACGAAATGTCCACGATGGACCCACCCAGCTGTCGCACGCACGTGTGTACTGCACCTTGGTTAAGAACCACCAGGCCAGTGGCGATCGCCCACTCTTCCAGGGCAACACCTCGTGCATCAGTCGCCGGAGATCCCCACGTCAAGGATTTGGCGTTGAAATCCCCGACGACGAGCAGCTCATGGGAGCGGTTTTGGGCAATCAGCGCCTCCAGCCCAGAAAGGTGGCTCTCGAATTCCGCCAGCGTTTTATTGGGGGAAAAGTATGTCCCGACAATGAACGTTTGCCCCATGAGAGCAGCCACCCATCCGCCGCCTCGCTCGACCCTGCCAAAAAGCGGGGCACCTGCAGCAGCCTGCCTAACGATGGCGACGACTCCGTCGATATCGGCGACCCAGTTGTCCCTCTGCGGGACAAAATAGGGTTCAGCCACCACGGCGACGTGTACCGACCACTGTAGAAGACTCTGATGTAGAAGGTCCTGAGCCATTCTACAGTGGTTGAGGTTCGCCTGCAGATAGCTGATAGCCATTTAACTGGCGACCTCAGACATCTCCTCGTCCCTAGTCGGAGGTGGGTGAGACGTCTGCTGCTGGGTCTTGGCCACGGCGGCAGGCTTACTCCCTTTCTTTGGGCGCGGGGCCGTGCAGGACTTGCTGCCGACCCGATGTCCTGCAGGCTTTTTGGCTAACGCACAAAGAGTGCAGTGAGCTGCAGCCTTGCAGTCCCTCGAAATGTGGCCGAGTTGCCCACAACGGTAGCACTGGCTACTGCGATCCACGTCGGAAGTGCAGCGCTCCCGGACATGCCCCACTTCCAGGCACCGGTAACACCGCATTTGCCGGGGCTCCAGCAATTTAACTTGGGCTGCCACCCACCCCACCAAAATACGACGGTCGTCGGACAGTTTTTTAGCAATGGGAACAGGGCAACGTACCCAGGCCGTCCCCAGTCCCGAAAAGTCTCGCCGAATCGTGCCAGTTTTTATGGCTTCAGCAGGGCAGCCACCGGATTTTGCCACCGCTGCTGTGAGTTCCTCCGCCGTCACCGATTCGTCCAATCCGGAGATACGGACTTCGGCAGTTTTTACGGGTCGGTGTATACGCACGTCCTCCTCCCCTAGCACATCCTTTAGTTTTACAGCCAATGAATTGGCTTTGTCGCCGCTAGTTGCGCCAGGAATCTCGATAATGGTTGCTCCGGTTGCAGCACGCCGGAAGCGTACCGATTCTATACCAAGGCCCGACAAGTCTATGTTGGCCTTGGCTTGGCCAATCACGTTGGCATAGGTGAGCCCCCGCTTTTCAGCCTCCGGCTGCAACGTGACGACCACTGCCATGCTGCGAGGAGCGCGGATCTTAGGCGCCTTCCTCTCGTCCTTCTTCGTTGGCTTCTTGTTGGCCTGCGCAGGTTTTCGGCGCGAATCAGGTTGTTGAGGCTTAGATGTTTTGCCTCCTTCCTTGGCCTTCTTTCCCCCTTTCCCCACCTTGGTCCAGTCATTCCTCGTAGAAGGGCGTACTGTGCCAATAGAATGGGGGTTGGTTTCTGACGTGGGCACCCAGACCATAGGGGTTGCACCATCATCGTCCACCTTCTTCTTTGTCTTTTTGGCAGCTGTCGCGCCGCGGGTGTTTTGGGGCGCTGGGGCACCTTGAGGCGGGGCCTTTGAACCCACATTCGCAGCAGCTGCTGGCGGTGGCCTGGTCTTTTGCCGAGATTGTCGCTGTGGCTGAGGGTCGGGCTGGGACGCCTGAGCAATCTCGTCTCTTACCCGGTCAGCGGCCAGCGGTGGCCTCATCCGCGGCAGCGTTGGGTCTTCGCCAGAGCCGTAGCGGGCCGACATCATCGTCCCCATCCGGATTGTAAGGCTACGCTCCATCTCGTCCATTCGCTCGTGCTGCTTCTGCAGGAGGTCTTGGCGCAAATTTTGGAGTTCCGTGCCGAGGTCGTCCAACCGCTTCTGCAGCCGGGCATTTTCGCTCAGCACGCGGTCACGGTCTTGCTGGAGGACCTCGTTCTCCCGTCTCAAGCGGATTGTCTCATCGGAGGCATTCAGCTTTAAAATTCTACTGCCCAGAGACTCTGCCTTGTCATGTAGGTCGTACAAAGCTCTTTGGAAAGTCCCCTTCAGATGTTTTGAGGACTTCCCGACCTTCTGGGCGACGGCAGCGATTTGCAGAAGTTCATTTCTGATGTCCTGCGGGGAATCATCGCACTCGTCTGCCGACATGGACGACTCGCTTAGACGGGTCACGTCCACTGGACGCGCCATTGCGCGAGTCATTACTGCCAACTCCTGCTCAGCCAGCTGTTCGGCTTCTTCCCGCTCCGCGTCCTCCCTCTGCTTGAGGAAGGCGGCTTTTGTCTTCGCGAGGCCTACGTACTGGCCCGTAGTGGGCGGTCGGCCTCGGCCTCGCAGCGTCTTTATTATTTTGGGGGCCGAGACATCCTCCCCAGGGGAAGTGTCTGAGCTCGCCCGGTCACTCAAAGAGCGGTGCTTCGAACGGCTCCGCCTCCGTGGTTCCCAGAGTCGGCCCTGGCCCTCATCAGCGGACAAGGGATCCGACTCCATTCGAGTAAGCCTAACAACAGGCACCTTCTCGGACCCTGTCAAAGATGACGGGGTCGTAGCCTTTTCAGGCTCCACCGTGGAGGGACTAACGGTATCGCGCACGCCTACCAACCAACCAGTGCGCACCGTATCACGGTCCTCTCCGACAGGGGTTTGAAGCTCAGCTACCTCTGAGTCTTCAACCCTATTCTCCAAAACACTAAACCTATTTTTTACACAAAAACTAAAAGAAGAAAAATCGGAATCCATACTTGTTCCCACGAGTATGGGGGATATAAAATGTCCATCCAGGCGGTGCCCCCTGCACCTGGGTAACCCTAATACTGCACGAGGGCGGGTGGTCTCGTGCAGTTGTCGACGCTAGCGGGTAGGCGATCTCCCATCCTACCACCTCGAGACCGAGGCGGCCGAACGTGACGTGACCAACGTCCGACCTTTTGGGGTTTTTTATTGAGGTTGTCTCCTCTCGGCCCGGGCGACCAAGCCAGGGCCCCTACTTCCCGAGGGCTGCGAGACATGTCCACAACACCCTTCGGGAGCAGGTTGCCAGACGGTTGACCGAAGTCACCCACCTAGTCGCGCAATCGCGAGTGGTGGGCCCGTCCAGCCGCAGGTCTTGAAGACCCGCCATCCCACGAGCCGAAGCTCCGCTAGTCCAGAGGACTCCCACACGCAGTGTAAACTGCACGGCGACAGAACACCCACACCACAGTTGTCGCTAAAAGCGACCGCAAGCCTTGCAGGCCTGCCATACCACGCCATCACAAAAGATGGCCGCTGGGCCCCGTAAGCCCCGAAAGCCACTCTCGGCCCCTCTTCAGAAAGAGGAGGGAGAATACACCTCCTCGACAGTTTTGGTCCGCGCCGGCCGAAGCCGGTACCCCCTATATCTAGGGGGCATTCCCCTATCCGCCACCTGGGGACGCGCCCGATGGGAGACTGTCAAACTCCACACGGGAACCTAACCTAACCTAACCTAACCTTTTTTTTTTTTTTTTTTTTAGCGTCAGGAAATGCATTTAGGCATTCCCAAGGCCCTGGGTTCGGGACACCTGGGATATGTGGGACTCGGAACTCCTGGGAAAACAGAGACCCCTACCCACTAAAACCTGACGGTGGTCATCTTCGGCGCAGAATGGAAGGGACCCGGGATCCCCAACGAGGGAGAGACTCCTCGCAGGACCCTTCGGCGCGCAAGGCCGCCTGGCAGCCAGCCTCGGGAGGAGCAAGCTCAACTCCAGTGCACGATAACACAGACCACTGTGTCCGAAGACACGCGTTACCGTCATCCTCGGGATCGCAAACCGAAACACACGCAGGCCCCCCCGCGTGCGCTTCGCGACCCCAAGGGCCCTTTTAGTCGCCTCTTACGACAGGCAGGGATACCTCGGTAGTATTCTCGTCCCCTAACCGCAGGGAACCGCCGGGATTACGCACCACCACCCCGGCGGCCTCGCCTCCGACGTCGGGCGGGATTGTCCAGCTCGCGCTGGCGCTCGGCGCTCTCCTTCTGCGCCACGACGGCGTCGCAGAAGGAGAGCACCGCATCCCACGAGCTCGCGCTCGCCACCATGGCAGAAACCACGGATGGCAGCGAGAGGTCGCGCCCGATCGAGGCGGTGAGCGTCTCGCGCTCGTTTGCCCAAGCTGGGCACACCTCCAGCGTGTGCTGCGCCGTGTCCTCGCTGGCGTCGCAGTGGTGACAGGCATCGCTAGCCTCCCGTCCGATCCGGCACAGGTAACTCCCGAAGCAGAACCTAACCTTTTTTTTTTTTTTTTTTTTTTAACGGGGTAAAAATGCATTACGCACTATCCCACCGCCTGGGTGAGCGGTGGGGGAGTGTGGGACTCTCCGCCGGTGAAGCCGGCGGCATACCCACTAAAAATACCCCGGTGTATCCCGCTTCGCTTTTAGCGGGACGATGTGGGATTCCCTAAGGATTTCGGCCACATCGTCCCAAGCGGTCGGCCCAGCCACTGCCCGGCCTCCTCACGCCGCGGGGGGGTATCTTGATACACAACAGATACCCCCCAGACAGGGACACCGTGTAATGCGAGTGACCCCCCGGTCTCACCCGCTGGTGTCCTAGGGAACTGGGAGAAGGTGGGCGAACCGCCTTCTCCGGGCTCCCAACCGTCTGCGTCGGAGAGGGGCCGCTAGAGGATCGTCCTCCCTGGCTCTCTCCGCGGTCTCCTTCCGTGTCATAACCTCTTCACAGAAGGAGACCACCGCCTCCCACGACCTCTCGCTCTCGAGCATAGCTGGAATTACTTTTGGAAGCGAGAGGTCCCGGCCTGTTGCAGCAACCAGTGTGCTGCGCTGCACCTCCCAGGCCGGACACACCTCGAGGGTGTGCTGGGCATCGTCCTCGAGTGCGCCACATTCGTGGCACACGGGGGTTGGCTCTCTTCCGGCTATCTGGTGCAGGTATTGGCCGAAACAGCCATGCCCAGAGAGCACCTGCACCAGCCGGAAGGTGAGTGAGCCGAACCCCCTCTGACACCACCTATGAAGGACGGGCCTGATGGCGTCGATGGTACGTGTACCAAATCGTGACGCCTCCAGGTCCTCCTTCCACCTCCAAATAAGCTCATCGTGAGCCATGTGCCTCACCCTCTCAACCTCGTCGAGGGCGGGGCGCTGTCCTCTGGCCCTCGCTGCTGCACGGTATTCGTACACCGCAGCGAGGACCCCGGCCTCTAGCTCCCACGGGGGCGTGCCGGCCAAAACGCAAGCAGCCCCCATGGATATGGTGCGGTATCCACGAACCGCCCTGGTCGCCACCACACGCTGCGCCCTCCGCAGCATGCGTTTATTGGTGACGTTCAGGGCGTCCGCCCACACTGGCGCTCCATAAAGAGCGATGCTCCTTACAATGCCGGCGTAAAGTCGCCGGCATGTAGTATCAGGGCCGCCTTGGTTGGGAAGAAGGCGGCCCAAAGCACTTGCAGCACTGACAAGGCGGGGGGCGAGCCTGCTGAAGTGCTCGCCAAAGCTCCACCGCCCGTCAAGCAGGAGGCCCAAATACTTAATGTGGGCCCCCACCTTCACTTCGACGCCATTGAGGCGTATTTTTGCACCGGGGGGAGGTCCCCTCCGAGGCCCGTGGAAAAGAAGGGCCTCGGTTTTTTGCAGGGCGACCTTCAACCCCAGCGCCTCTATGCGCCCCACAACAAGACTGGTGGCTACCTCTGCCAGTCTTGCTGCCTCATTGTAGCATCCTCCGCGGGCTACGACTAGGGTGTCGTCTGCGTAACACAGGACACGCGTCCGTGGAAGGAGCGTGCCCCGCAGAACCCAGTCGTAGCCCATATTCCATAGAAGGGGTCCCAGAACGGACCCCTGAGGAACCCCACACTTCATTGCCCGGCGGACGATGTTTCCGTCGGGGCCCACATAGAGTACCTCACGATCTGTGAGGTAGCTCATTATTAGCCGCCCTATATATGGTGGCACGTTAAAGTAGTGTAGCGCCTCCTTTATCGTGCCATAGGGCAGGCTATTGAAGGCATTGGCGATGTCCAGTGACACCGCCAGTGACCTGTCCCCACTCGCGGAGGCCTCGAGCGTCTCGGCTTTCAGGGCCTGGACAGCGTCAATAGTTGATCGCCCGGCCCTGAATCCGAACTGGTTGCCGGACAGATCTGGCCCAACGTCCGTCATGTGCTGGATGATCCGCGACGCAATGATGCGTTCAAAGAGTTTCGCGGATTCATCCAGCAGGACAATCGGGCGATAGGCCCCCGCAGTGTCTGGAGATCGCCCCTCTTTTTGTAAAAGACAGAGGCGGCCCTCCTTCCATATTTTGGGGAACTGTCCACGTACAATAGCAACGTTGAACAGTTCCCGCAGCTGCTCGGTCATGTGCCGGAGCGCCAACCCCAAAACTTTTCCTGGGACCCCGTCTGGGCCAGGAGCCTTCTTTTTAAGCCGCAGGCTTGCAGCCGCCGTCCCCAATTCCTCTCCGGTGACGGGCGGTGCGGGAGGCTCGCCTTCATTTGACCTCCCCGTGGGAGGAGCCATGGGCGGTGGGAAGTGTTCTTGAGAGTCAGGGAACAACTCCTGCACCACCCTTTCCAACAATTCGGGCTGGAGGGTCTCGATGACCGGGGGGCCTTGATTGCGCAGCTTATTTCGTGCTGCGCGATATGGCCTGCCCCATGGGTCACGGTTTAAGCCCTCCAGAAGCTCCTCCCGAGCCTGAGCCTTGGCTTGGCTGATACCCAGCTGTAGTGCCTTTCTGTGGACCTAACCTTTTTTTTTTTTTTTTTTTCGCGGGGAATCCATTTACGGACATCCCGCCGCTCCGGGGGGAGAGGCGGGGGGGTGTGGGACTCCCTCACCAGACTGGTGAGAATATGTATATGTATGGTGACATCTCTCCGAGGCCTCTCTGCCGATTCGGCTCAGGTACCTGCCAAAGCAGCCATGCCCCGACAGGACCTGCGTCACCCTGTAGGACAGAGAGCCGTGACGCCGCTCGAGCCACAGCTTCAAAACTGGGCGTATCGCCTCAATACTCCAATGGCCCGCTCCTGGAGCAGCCAGTCTGTTGTGCCAGATGGTGATGGCGTCGTTTAGTAAATTGGCCCTTTGGCCGTCAACTTCTTGGGGTGCTGCCCGCCCGCCCGAGAGACGCACATCCTCACGCCAGTAGAAAACGGCTGAGAGGGCCCTCGCGTCTAGATCCCAGGGCAGTTGGCGAGCCAGCACACATGCCGCCTCAAAGGAGATCGTGCGATACCCCCGTATCGATCTTATGGCCATCGCTCTCTGCGGCCTGCGCAGGATGGCGATGCTCTGAGGCTTCAGAGCGTCGGCCCATACGGGGGCCCCGTAAAGGGCAATAGATCGCACGATCCCAGTGTACAGCTTTCTACACGTTTCACTTGGCCCAGCAGAGTTCGGCAAGATTCTGCAGAGCGCGTTTGCCGTTTTTACGACTTTCGGCGCTAGCCGCTCAAAATGAGCGCGAAAGTCCAGTCGGCCGTCAAGGACTAGCCCCAGGTATTTGAGCGTCGACTCAACGTCAAGTCGGACTCCGCCGACCACAATGTGGGAACCAGCTGGAGGGGCTTGCCGGGGTCCGTGAAAACACAAGACCTCGGACTTGTGCAGAGCCACCTCTAGTCCCAGGCACCGAATTCTACTCACTACATGCGCCGTTCCCGCAGTGGCCAAAAGCGCTGCCTCTCGGAAGGTTTTACCACGGGCGGTGACCAGTGTGTCATCTGCGTAACACGTCACGCTGACACCCGGTAAATTCCCTCCTCGCAACACCCAGTCGTAACCGATGTTCCACAGGAGCGGCCCGAGGACCGAACCCTGTGGAACACCGCACGACATAGGCCGTCTGCACCATTCGTCTCGTCCGGGGTACTCAACATACCTCTCAGTGAGGTAATTGGCGATGAGGTTCCTCAGGTACACAGGTACCCGGTGGTACTTGAGGGCCTCTGTGATGCATGCCCAGGGGATGGTGTTAAAGGCGTTGGCGATATCTAAAGATACCGCCAAGACGACCTCTCCCCGGGCTATAGCCTCCTCGGCTTGGGTTTTTACCCGCAAAATGGCGTGCACAGTGGATCTGCGCCGCCGAAAGCCAAACTGACAATCCGCCAGGTTTGGGCCAACCCCTTCGATGTGCTCGACGATACGAGCAGCGATGATTCGCTCAAAAAGTTTACCCATCTCGTCGAGCAGAACGATGGGGCGGTAAGCGGACGGAGAATCCACCGGTCGCCCTTCCTTCTTCAACAGGACCAGCTTCCCGGTCTTCCACTGCCGCGGAAACCGGCCCTGTCTGAAACAGTCCGAAAAAAGGGTCCGTAGTCTTGGGCCCAACCACTTAAGTGAAAGGGCCAAGGCACGTCCCGGTATGCCATCAAGGCCGGGCGCGGTGTTTTTGGCCCGCAGCCTCAGTACGGCTGCACCAAACTCGTCCTCGGTGACCTGCGGCGTCTCGAGTTCATCCTCATTCATTGGGCCAGCGGAGGCCATTGGTGGAGGTGTAAAGTCACCCCTTGTTGGGAACAAGGTTGCCACCACATTGCCAAGAAGCGAGGGCTCAATGCTCTCCGTTAACGGGGGGGCCCACGGCCGGAGCTTGGCCATCGCCATACGGTAAGGCCGCCCCCACGGATCACGATTGAGTGTTTGCAAAAACTCCTCCCGCGCTTCTGATTTGGCCTTGTAAATAGCCACCTTCAGCGCCTTTTTGGCCTCCCGATAGGCTCCGTAAAGGAGGGCCTCCTGCTCCTCGTTTCGGTTTGCTCTGCGCCGGTGTCGGGCGTATTGGCGTCTCGCCCTTATGCACGCGTATCTCAGCTGCGCTAGGTCTGCGGACCACCAATACACCTGGCGTTTCGCTGGAAGGGACCTGGCTCGGGGCATGGCCGCGTCACAAATATGCGACAGCGCCTCCCGAAACCACTCTGCCTCTCCTTCCACCTCAGACGGACCGTCCGGCACAGGCGCCCATGCCTGGACAATGGAGGCCAACTCCAGCGCCTCCCTATCAAGGCGCTTAAGCGCCCAGCGGGGGCAGTCCGTTGTCGGGGAGATTCGGTTCGGACCGGTGTGGAGCGGCGGTGATGCGGAGACGTCAAACCGGATATACCGGTGGTCCGAGAACGTTTCCACATCCTCCACCACTCTCCAGTCCGATACACGGCGCGCAAGGGCCGGGCTCGCGAACGAAATGTCCACGATGGACCCACCCAGCTGTCGCACGCACGTGTGAACCGTGCCTCGATTTAGAACCACCAGGCCGGTGGCGATCGCCCACTCCTCCATAGCAACACCTCGCGCATCAGTCGCCGGAGATCCCCACGTCAAAGATTTGGCGTTGAAATCCCCGACGACGAGCAGCTCATGGGAGCGGTTGCGGGCAATGAGCGCCTCCAGCCCCGAAAGGTGGCTCTCAAATTCTGCCATAGTTTTGTTGGGGGAAAAATATGTACCAACTACAAACGTTTGCCCCATGAGAGCGGCCACCCATCCGCTGCCTCGCTCGACCCTGCCAAAAAGCGGGGCACCTGCAGCAGCCTGCCTAACGATGGCGACCACTCCGTCGATATCGGCGACCCAGTTGTCCCTCTGCGGGACAAAATAGGGCTCAGCCACCACGGCGACGTGCACCGACCACTGTAGAAGACTCTGATGTAAAAGGTCCTGAGCCATTCTACAGTGGTTGAGGTTCGCCTGTAGATAGCTAATAGCCATTTAACTGGCGACCTCAGACATCTCCTCGTCCCTAATCGGAGGTGGGTGAGTCGTCTGCTGCTGGGTCTTGGCCACGGCGGCAGGCTTACTCCCTTTCTTAGGGCGCGGGGCCGTGCAGGGCTTGCTGCCGACCCAATGTCCTGCAGGCTTTTTGGCTAACGCACAAAGAGTGCAGTGAGCTGCAACCTTGCAGTCCCTAGAAATGTGGCCGAGTTGCCCACAACGGTAGCATTGGCTACTTCTATCCACCTCGGAAGTGCAGCGTTCCCGCACGTGCCCTACCTCAAGGCAGCGGAAACACCGCATTTGGCGGGGCTCCAGCAGCTTGACCTGGGCTGCCACCCAGCCTACCAGAACTCGCCGATCATCTGCGAGCTTTTTGGCAACCAAGGCAGGACAACGGACCCATGCCGTGCCCAGCCCCGAAAAGTCACGGCGAATAGCGCCCGTCTTAATCTCATCAGTAGAGCAGCCTCCAGCTTTGGCCACTGCTGCTGTCAACTCCTCAACTGTGACTGACTCGTCCAATCCGGTGATGCGGACCTCTGCCGTTTTTACGGGGCGGTGCACGCGAACGTCCTCAGGTCCCAGGACACTTTTCAGCTGTTCAGCCAGGGAGTTGGCCTTATCTCCACTGGCAGTGCCTGGAACTTCAATGATTGTGGCCCCGGTAGCGGCCCGCCTGAAACGAACCGACTCTATTCCTAGGCCCGACTTGCCCCCAGACTTGACCCCAAGGCTTGCCAAGCTGATGCTGGCTTTGGCCTGTGAGATGACGTCACTGTACGTCACGCCCCGCTTCTCGGCTTCTGGCTGTAGCGTTACCACTACTGCCGCCGAGCGTGCGGGACGGAGATTCGGCACTTTAGGTTGCCGCGTCTGGGGTTTTGGGGGGGGCTTCACTGCTGCTGCAGCTTGTGCACCCTTGCTCTTGCTCTTGCGGCCGGTCACGAGGTTCCACGGTAACTCCATGGTCTCGGGGGCCGGCGGCAAAGGGCGGGGCTCCCTTGGGGGCGGGGCAGCGTTAGCCGCCTTGCCCTTCTTGGCCGACTTCCTTCCCTTCTTCCCCGCGGGAGGATTCCCTCGGGATTCGGGGTTGGGCGGCGCTGGAGCCTTAGGCTTCGGCGCAGCTGCAGCCGGTGTGCTGCGAGCAGGGGGCGGCTGAGTCGCCCTCGTGCCCGCGGACGTCTTGTCCGGGGTTTTTTTCGTCTTGTCCGGTGTTGGCGCGGCCGGCTCAGTAGCCGGCGGCGGCGCGTTCTTGGAGCGCATGTCGGCAGCCAGAGGGGGCCGTAGCCGCTCCAGGGGCAGCCGAGCCTCTATGGCCTCGAACCGAGCGTTGACGTAGGCAATGACATTACTGTCGTCACCCACGCCAGCCGCTCGGGGCGTTTGCCCGTTGAGGCTCTCTCGGAGACTGTCCATCTCCTTACGGAGTTTGGCCAGCTCCTCCCCCTGCCGAGAGACCGCGGAGAGCAGGCGGTGGTTCACCACCCGCAGCTTCTCGGTCTCTTCGGAGACTGTGCGCTTGTACAGCACTGGAGCTAAAAGCTCCCAGTCTCCGACTGCCGTTTTCAGCGCCTTCTGAAACGTGCCTTTCAGATGCCCGGAGGTCGCAATGACTTTCCGGACTATGGCCGCTGACAGTTCCATGCGCTCCTTCAGCGCGGAGGCGGTCAATTCCCGCTGGTCGGCCTCGCCCTGGGACGAGTCCGACAAGCGGGACGTCCTCGCCTGAGCTTGGAGCAAAGCGCGATCCATCTCCGCAACCTCTTGCTCGGACCGCAGCTTCGCCTCCACTCTTTCATCATCGCGCCCGAGGCGCATGAATTTCTCCCGGGCCTCCGCCATACAGGCGTTAGCGCCGGGTGCGGGAGTACCGCCTCTTCCTCGTCGGGCCGCAGGCTTTCCGGAAGCAGAACTACGTCCACTTCTGGCACTCCTGTCGGAACCCGACTCGCCGTTTTTGGAGTACGGCCGCTTCCGTCTGCCCCAGAGTCGGCCGAGCTCCTCCCCGGAGGAAGGATCTACGGTCATCAGGCTAGTGCCCGAATCCGACCCCTGAGCAGACGGAGACCGCGACCGCTCCGCTGCTGCACTTGTGCGACCGCTGCGCATAACGCAACCGGCCGCCGCCGAAGTTGATGGCTACGGCGTCACAGCTTTGAGCTCTGAAGAGCTCAAGCGGGTAAGCCTGACTACAGGCTCCCGCACCACCTCCGAGCCAGCTTCACGCTGCGACTCAGATGTTACTGTCGCAGCCTGTGACGGCTCCACCTCCAGGGGACTAGCGTCCGTGCGCACTCCAACCAACCTACCTGTGCGCGACGCATTCTCGTCCTCCCTGGCAACCAAAAAAGAAAGAGTAGAATTATCCATTTCAGTCCCACGAGTATGGGGGATATAAAAAGTCCACCCAGGCGTCGCCCCCTGCACCTGGGTAACCCTAATACTGCACGAGGGCGGGTTTTCTCGTGCAGGTGTCGCGCTAGCGGGTAGGCGTTAACCCATCCTACCACCTCGAGACCGAGGCGGCCGACCGTCACGCGACTAACGGCCAACCTTTTGGGGTTTTTTATTGAGGTTGACTCCTCTCGGCCCGGGCGACCAAGCCAAGGCCCCTACTTCCCGAGGGCTGCGAGACATGTCCACAACACCCTACGGGAGCAGGTTGCTAGACGGTTGACCGAAGTCACCCACCTAGTCGCGAAATCGCGAGTGGTGGGCCCGTCCAGCCGCAGGTCTTGCAGACCTGCCATCCACCGAGCCGAAGCTCCACTAGTCCTTATGGACTCCCACACACAGCCAAAGCTGCCCGGCGACAGAGCGCCCACACCTCGCTTTTTAAAGAGGTTGTCCTCCTCGCGACCCTGCCGAAGCAGAGTCCCCGGCCCGCTCAGTGCGGGTTGCGGGTGATTTTTTATAGAGGTTTTCATCCTCGCAGCCCTGCTAGGCAAGACCCCCGGTCCGCGACTGCGGATTACGGTTGCCCGACGGTGGCCGAAGCCAGTGTCCGCCAGTCGTGCAAGCACAACCAGTCAGACCCGCCGCGCCGTGAAGAAGGCGTTTCCGCCTCCTCCTGGTGTTTTTTATAGAGGTTTTCTCCTCGTAACTCTGCAAGCAGAGTCCCCGGTCCGCAAAATGCGGATTACGGTTTGCTTGGCGGGGGTCCGTTAGCCGTGAAAGCACGGAAAATCGGATAGCCGCCAAGCGGCCACATCTTCGCATCATCTGCTTGGCAGAGGACTACGAAGAGCGGCCCCACCTCTTCAGTTTTGGTCCGCGCCGGCCCTAGCCGGTACCCCCCATATCTGGAGGGCGTTCCCCTATCCGCCACCCGGGGGACGCGCCCGATAGAAGACTGAAAACTCCCACGGGAACCTAACCTAACCTAACCTAACTTTTTTTTTTTTTTTTTTTTTTTTTTTTTTTTTTTTTTTTTTTTTTTTTTGTTCTCCGGGTGCGAAATGCATTACGCACTATCCCACTGCCTGGGTCGGGCAGTGGGGGAGTGTGGGACTCTCCGCCGGTGAAGCCGACGGCATACCCACTAAAACACACCCGGGTATACCCTCACCGCTTTGGAATAGGGCGACATGGAGCCTTGCGGATTACCACGTCACCCCAGCGGTCGGCCTGGCCTATGCGCCGGGCCTCCTCACGCTGCGGGGGCGTCCCGGTATACTGGGGACGCCCCCAGACGGGAGCACCATGTAATAGGGTGTAAGCCCCCCGGCTTACACCCCGGTGCCACTTTTAGGGAGCAGGAGGAGGACGGGCGAACCGCCGTCTTCCTGCCCCCTGCCGTCTGCGTCGGAGAGGTGCCGCCAGAGGATCATCCTCTCGGGCCCTCTCCGCGGTCTCCTTCTGCGTCATCACCTCCTCGCAAAAGGAGACCATAGCCAGCCATGCCTCCTCACTCCCGAGCATGGCCCGTACTAGGGCCGGGAGTGAGAGGTCCCCGCCCACCACGGCCGCGAGATTGCGGCGCTGCTCCGCCCAAGCCACGCACTCCTCCAGCGTGTGCTGGGCGGTGTCCTCATCGGCACCACACTCGTGGCACTTGGGGTCAGGCTCTCTCCGGGCCACTTTGTGCAGATACTTTCCAAAGCACCCATGCCCGGAAAGCATCTGCACCAGCCGGTATGAGAGTGGCCGCCCTTCCCGGCGCACCCACTGTTTGAGGACCGGCCTGATGGCGTCTATGGTGTGCCGGCCATAGACGGCGTCAGCCAGGTCCTCTGCCCACCGCCGTAGGAGCGCGTTTTGCGCCCGCCTGCGAACGCCCTCTATTTCGTCGAAATGCAAAAATAAAAATAGACAGCAGCGAGAACCTCGGCCTCCATCTCCCAAGGGGGCATGCCTGCGAGGACGCAGGCAGCCCCCGCCGAGATAGTTCGGTAACCGCGTATGGCTCTTACCGCCATCACCCTTTGTGGAGCTCGCAAAAGGGTGACGTTATGCGCGGTAAGAGCCTGTGCCCAGATTGGCGCTCCGTAGAGCGCCATACTCCGAACTATCCCGGCATAGAGCCTGCGGCACACTTGGCCCGGGCCGCGCTCGTTGGGCAGCAAGTGGCCCAGCGCGCCCGCCGCGCGGATCAGACGGGGGGCGAGGCGCGTAAAATGCGCCTCAAATCTCCACCGTCCGTCCAATGTGAGGCCCAGATACTTCATCTGGGCCCCCACCCTCACGGTTTCGCCGTTTAGGCGAACCGAGACACCAGGAGGCGGCCCCCGCCGAGGCCCGTGGAAAAGCAGGGCCTCGGTCTTGCTGATCGCCACCCTGAGCCCCAGTGCCTCTATACGCCCTATAACGAGGCTTGTGCCCACCTCGGCCAGTCTTTGGACCTCCAGGAAGTCCCTCCCTGTGGCTACGACTAGGGTATCATCCGCGTAGCAAATGACGCGCATCCTGGGAAGGAGCGCGCCGCGGAGAACCCAGTCGTAGCCCAAGTTCCACAACAGGGGCCCTAGAACGGACCCCTGGGGAACACCACAGCGCATCGGGTGCCGGACCAAAGCACCGTCGCCCCTCTGGTATACCACCTCTCGGCCACGGAGGTAGTCCTCCAACAGCCTGCCGAGATACGGGGGCACTCCGAAGTAATGGAGTGCCTCTCGTATCACGCCGAACGGCAGGCTGTTGAAGGCGTTGGCGATGTCCAGGCTCACCGCCAACGACCGCTCGCCCCGAGCGGATGCCCCTTCCGTCTCCTCCTTCAGGAGCGACAGGGCATCGATTGTGGAGTGCCCTGCCCTGAACCCAAACTGCACTGGCGACAGATTGGGCCCCACTTCATTTAGGTGCTGGACGAGGCGGAAAGCGATTATCCGCTCGAACAGCTTACCCGCCTCGTCCAAAAGCACAATTGGACGGTAACCGCCAGCTTCACCTGGGGGTCTGCCCGTCTTCTGAAGGAGACCAAGACGTCCCTCCTTCCACAACTTCGGGAAACGCGCGGATGTGAGTGCAACGTTGAAAATGTCCCGAAGCTGTGCCCCCAGGTGCTTTAGGGCAAGGGCAAGAACCTTGCCGGGCACTCCATCAGGCCCCGGGGCCTTTTTCTTGGCCTTGAGCCGGTCAACCACCGTCGCCATCTCCTCATCGGTGACTGGTGGGACCGGCTCATCCTCTTCTCTCCGCGTGGGAGGAGATATTGTTGGAGAGGTGTGCGCTGGGGGATCTGGAAAAAGTTCCCGCACTACCCTCTCCAGGACCTCTGGTTGGAGGGTCTCTACCACTGGGGGGCCATGATAGCGCAACTTGTCGCGTGCTGCGCGGTATGGCCTCCCCCATGGGTCTCGGTTGAGATCCTCCAACATCTCCTCCCGAGCCCTGGCTTTCGCCTGGCTGATGGCCAGCTGCAATGCCTTCTTATCGGCGTTGTAAGAGGCATACAGCTGGACCTCCATCTCTGGGTCCCTGACGCGTCGTCGTCTGGCCCGCGTAAAGGCTCTGCGCGACACGGAGCACTGCTCCCGCAGAAGGGCTACCTCCTCGCACCACCAGTAAACCTGGTGGCGCCTTGGAGGGTTACCTCTAATTCGGGGCATAGCGGCGTTGCAAACTCCCGAGATCATGTCCCGGAACCTGCTCGCCGCCTCGTCGACCCCCGATGTTGTGGGGGTCGCGCCCCATGCCGCGACTATAGCCGCCTCCTCAGCCAGCTCTTGATTCAGCTTAGTGAGGGCCCACCGCGGAAAAAAGGCGTGGCCGAGCTGTTGGAGGTGGAGACCTCGAACCTGATGTATTTGTGGTCCGAGATCGTCTCCACCTCACTCAGCACCCGCCAGCCCCGGACGCGCTGCGCTAGGGAAGGGGTGGCGAACGTTACGTCCACCACGGACCCCCCGACCCTGCGCACACACGTAAAGGACGTCCCCTGATTGAGAGGGGACATCCCGGAGCTGACCGCCCACGCCTCGACGGCTAGGCCCCTCACGTCCGTTGACACGCTCCCCCATAGGGTCGACCATGCGTTTAGGTCGCCCATGACCAAGACTGGGAGAGGTGCCAACCGCTGGATCGCCGAATCAAGAGCCCTCAGGAGCGCCTCCAAACTGGAGAGCCCAGTGTTGGGGGAGACATATACTCCCACGATAGCAATGCCCCCCCAGGTGGCGGCCACATAACCCGCCCCCCTTTCCCTCACTTGTAGCGGCTGCGAGCGAGGCCCCGCTGCGACCACTATGGCCACAGAGCCAGAATTATCCCCAGCCCAATTAGGCTGGGGGGAAATAAAATAGGGCTCTGCAGCCACCGCCACATCTATCTCCCACTGCGCCATGGACTGCATGAGCAAGTCCTGGGCCCCGGCGCAGTGGTTAAGGTTCCTCTGTAGGAAGCTGTAATGGAGGGCTGAGCTCATTGCTCCATTACAGCTTCCTCTGGCGCTACGCGCCTCCCGCTGTCGGCGGCGGCCTGGGTCCTTAGTGCCGCCCTTGCTTTAGTGGGGGGAGGGTTGCAGCTCCTCCCGCCCATCGTGTGGCCCGAAGGCCGACCCGCTTCGGCGCACACGACGCAGTGCGCCGCCGCCATACATCCGGCGGCCCTGTGCCCCGGCCGTCCACACCGGAAGCACAGGTCCACCCTCTCCTTGTCGGACGGGCACAGCTGGCGTGTGTGCCCGATCCCCATGCACTTGAAACAGCGCATGGGGAGTGCGTCGAGAGCTCGGACCTGCACCGAGCTCCACCTGACTAGGAGACGTCCGCCGTTGAGTAGCGCCTTTGCCGCCGCAACCGGACACTTTACGACTACCGACCCGGTCCCTTGTGGCCCAAAGCGTATTTCGGCCGCCTTGACCAGGGCCGGGTCGCAACCGCCCTTGGCCGCGACTGCGGCCACTACCTCCTCGCGGGTGACGGTGTCGTCAAGCCCAACGATGCGGAGGTCCGCGCATTTTGTGGGCCGTGACACAGCGGCCACTCCGCTAAGCGCCTCTGTCAGCTTAGCCGCCAGACGGTCAGCGGCCTCGGCGCTTTGAGCCCCCGCCAGCTCCAGCATGCGAGCTCCTGTAGCCGTCTGCCGGACGGTCACTCCGGGTATGCCGAGGTCAGGCAACGACACCACCTCCCTTGCCTTGAGCAAAGCCGTCTTATAAGTGAACCCCCGCTCGATGGCGTCGGGCTGCAGTGTTACCACTACAGCCGATGAGCGAGGGGGGCTCAGCTTGACCGCGTTTTTGTTATTCGCCGCTGGGGGCGCGGCGGGCTGCACCCTTCGGGGGGCGGCAACCGGCTGAGCCTTTTTTAGGACCGCCGCGGGTTGCGCCCTTTTTGGGGCTGGTGCCGACTGCGCTTGCCTCGGTTTCGGTTGCGGGGCAGGTGGCGTTGGGGAGGATTTTTTACCCTTTCCCTTCCCCTTCTTGCCCCCACTTACGACCTGCCACCTTTCTTCGTTGGCGGTTGTATTGTCTCCGCCGGCTACGGTCTGCCTCGGAATTGCCGAGGCAGAGGTGCCGGCAACTGCCGGGACCGTCACGGGGACGGATGAAGGGCCGGAAGATTTCGGGCCCTTCCCCTTAGGCTGTGCCACAGCGGCGGCTGGGGCATCCTCGTTTTCTAGCAGCTGAACTGCGGCCGCTGCCCTTTTCCTGTCTGCCGCGAGAGGCGGACGTACAGAGGGTGTCAGCGCCCCATCAATCCGGGCGCTGATCATGTCACCTAATGTGACAAGGAGGTCCTTCTTGAAGGCCTCCATGTCGACAGGTGGCGCCGCCACCTGCTCCGTCACCTTCCGGGTCGAGTAGTCTCGCCGGATGGCCTTGACCTCCAATTTGAGGTCATCCACTTCGCGCCGAAGGTTGTCCCGTTCGACGCGAAGCCGGCGACACTCCTCGGCGGCTTACTGCAGCCTCTACAATCCTGCTGAGAAGTCGGGCATTGTCCTTAAATTCCTTCTGGAAGGTACCCTTTAAGTGGCCCGACTTCACGGCCAGCTCGCATATGCGGGCAGCGCCCTTAGTGGCAGCTACCCGCATCTCCTCAAAATTGAAGTCCTCCGGGTCCTGAGGGATCTCCGAGACTTTATCGGCCCCCTCTTCCGCCACTGGAGCCAGTGGCTTCTTAAGAAATCGGAGCGAAAGGCTCCTGTTGAAATCCTCCTCCGCAGCGTCCTCTTTACGCTGGCGAAGGCATTCCCTAGCTCGGGATAGGCCCGCGGCGTGCCCTGGGTTTTTAACTTTCCCTCTCTTAGAGGCCGCGGCCCTAGACGGGACGGTCTCCTCCTCCTCATCCATGCACTCCTCGTCCGAGGAGTTGAACAGTTTGGACACTGCTCGCCTCTTGGGGAGAGCGCCTCTTGCCTCGGGGAAGGTTTCCTCTGGAATGAGGTCCTCCAGCAAAAAAGAATCTCTGCGTATAGACATTTCTATACCCAGAAAACAACAAATCCTCAATCAAGATGCTAATCTTAAATCATTTGTTCGCGCCAAGTCAGTAGGAATGCGGGAACAGATCAATAAAAGAGAAGCCAAGTCAAAATGCACACAATCAAAGTCAAGTCCGTGAGGAAAGCCAAGTCAAACGTGTTAGAATCAACGAAATCCGGTAAGAAAAGCAAAAATCGTCGATAAATCCTCAAAAACAAAGAAATTAGCCAGTGAAGAGCCCTGAAAAGGACTCCACCCAAAAGGGGTGGTGACTTCCCAGCTAACCCTCAAAAAAGAAGAAAGAAATAAGAGAAAAACAAGAAGAAATTGAAGAAAGAATATAAAAAGATAGGCAGAAAAAATAGAATTTAGTAAAGAAAAATCTTTGAAAAATCCGAAAGTGCCCCGAATGGGGCCCCAACGAATTGGGGGTTACTTTTGGATAGTCCGCAGATATAAGAATAAAAAGATAAAGGAATAAGACAAAAATAGATTTTTTAAAAATTAAACAAATTTCGTCTATGTCGATGATTATTCGCACTTAATGACAAATAATTAACGAAATAGAAAAAAATTAATAATTAAAAAACCCTCAAAGATAGAACCCTCCGGAAAAAAATAGTAACAAGATCTCATGAAAATGAACCCGCACACAAAAAATCACAACGCTATCGCAATCCTAAGACTTTGAAAAGTGTTAACCTTTTTTTTTTTTTTTTTTGCGGGGGAAAAATGCATTACGCACTATCCCGCTGCCTGGGTGGGGCAGCGGGGGAGTGTGGGACTCTCCGTCACTGAAGGTGACGGCATACCCACTAAAAGACCCCCGGTATACCTCATCGCCTTGACGGGACGACATGGTGCCTAGTTCGGATTACCATGCCGTCCCTGGCGGACGGCCCAGCCTTAACGCCGGGCCTCCTCACGCAGCAGGGGCGTCCCGGTATACGGGGACACCCCCAGACAGGAGCACCGTGCAATGGGGTGAAAGCCCCCCGACTTTCACCCCGGTGCTGCTTTCAGGGAGCGGGGAGAAGGCGTGCAAACCGCCGTCTCCTCACTCCCCGCCGTCTGCGTCGGAGAGGGCCCGCCTGAGGATCTTCCTCCCGGGCCCTCTCCGCTGTCTCCTTCTGCGACATCACCTCTTCGCAGAAGGAGACCATCGCCTCCCATCCACTCTCGCTCGCCAGCATGGCCCGTATCAGGGCCGGGAGCGAGAGGTCGGTGCCGACCACATCCACTAGTGTGCGACGCTGCACCGCCCAAGCAGGGCACACCTCAAGGGTGTGCTGGGCGGTGTCCTCCTCGGCGTCGCACTGGTGGCACCTCGGGGTGGGCTCCCTCCGGGCGATGTTATGCAGGTACTTCCCGAAACAGCCGTGTCCGGAAAGTACCTGCACCAGCCGGTACGTAAGGGGCCTCTTCTCCCTACGCACCCACTGGTCAAGGACCGGCCTGATCGCCTCTATGGTTTGTCGGCCATAGAGCGGGTCGACCAGGTCCTCCGCCCACCTCCGCAGAAGCGCGCTCTGCGCGCGCCGGCGCACTCCCTCGACATCGTCCCAGTACGGGCGCTCTCCTCTTGCTCTTGCTGCTGTGCGGGACTGGTACACAGCAGCAAGAACGTCCGCCTCCAGTTCCCAGGGGGGCATGCCTGCTAGGACACAGGCAGCCCCCCCCGATACCGTACGGTAACCCCGTATAGCCCTCAACGCTATTTGCCTCTGAGGCGCCCGTAACAGGCGCCTGTTATTAGCGTTGAGGGCTCCCGCCCAAATTGGCGCTCCGTAGAGCGCCATGCTTTTAAGTATGCCGGCGTAGAGACGCCGGCATGATTGGCCCGGGCCGCGCTCGTTGGGTAAGAGGCGGCCCAGAGCACCCGCGGTGCGGATTAAGCGGGGCGCAAGGTTGGAAAAATGCGCGGAATTTTTTGCTACCTCTGTTACCTCTTTTAGCTGCGCTAACGCGTCTATCGTGCTGCGCCCCGCACGGAAACCAAATTGTTGGCCAGAGATATTTGGGCCCCTCTCATTTAAATGCTGGTTGAGGCGGGAAGAGAGGAGTCTCTCAAAGACCTTCCCAGCCTCATCCAGCAGGACTATCGGCCGATACGCGCCGGCAACACCTGGGGGCCTACCGTCCTTCTGTAGGAGGCAAAGCCGCCCCTCCTTCCACAGCTTCGGGAACCGCGCTGATGTTAGCGCGGCGTTAAAAATTTCCCGAAGCTGCCCCCCCAGGTGTTTCAGGGCCAGGCCGAGGACCCTGCCCGGCACTCCGTCGGGACCAGGAGCCTTCTTCTTGCCCTTGAGCCGATCCAGCACTGTCTCCATCTCCTCGTCGGAAACTAGTGGGATCGGCTCGCCGTCCAGGGCTCTCGTGCGAGAGGTCATTCTCGGAGGTGTGAACGGTGGGGGCTCTGGGAAAAGCTCCCCTACCACCCGCTCTAACACCTCCGGCTGGAGGGTCTCCATCACGGGGGGGCCTTGGAAGCGCAGTTTATCCCGCGCAGCGCGGTAAGGCCTCCCCCATGGATCTCGGTCCAGACCCTCCAGCATTTCGTCCCGCGCCCTGGACTTGGCCTGCCAGATGGCCAGCTGTAGTGCCTTCTTGTCGGCTTTATAAGCCACGTACAACTGGCCTTCCCTCTCCTGGTCCCTATTTCTCCTCCTCAGGGCCCTCGTATACGCCCTCCTTGAATGTGAGCACATATCCCTCAATCGGGCAATTTCCGCGGACCACCAGTAAACCTGGTGGCGCCGCGGAGGGGGTCCTCGAATTCGGGGCATGGCGGCATCACAGACCTTCGAGACTAGGTCTCGAAAATGGCCCGCCGCCTCATCGACCCCCGATGTTGTCGGGGTCGCGCCCCAGGCCGCCACTATGGCCGCCTCCTCGGCCAGCTCGGGATCCAGCTTGGTGAGGGCCCACCGCGGAAAAAAGGCGTGGCCCTCCCGTCTACTCGGCGCCGCCGAGCCGTCGGAGGTGGAGACTTCGAACCTAATATATTTGTGGTCCGAGATCGTCTCCACCTCACTCAGCACCCGCCAGCCCCGGACGCGCCGTGCGAGGGAAGGGGTGGCAAACGTTACGTCCACCACGGACCCCCCTGCCCTACGCACACACGTGAAGGATGTCCCCTGATTGAGAGGGGACATCCCGGAGCTGACAGCCCATTCCTCGACGGCTAGGCCCCTCACGTTTGTGGACACGCTCCCCCAGAGGGTCGACCATGCATTCAGGTCGCCCATGACCAAAACTGGGAGAGGTGCCAACCGCTGGATCACCGGACCGAGCCCCCTCAAAAAGGACTCCAAGCTGGCAAGCCCAGTGTTGGGGGAGACATACACTCCCACAACTGCCATGCTCCCCCAGGTGGCGGCCACATATCCGGCCCCCTTTTCCCTCACTTGCAGCGGCCGCGAGCGAGGCCCCGCTGCGACCACTATGGCCACAGAGCCAGATATATCCCCAGCCCAATTAGGCTGGGGGGAAACAAAATAGGGCTCTGCAACCACCGCTACGTCAATCTCCCACTGCGCCATGGATTGCATGAGCAAGTCCTGGGCCCCGGCGCAGTGGTTGAGGTTACCCTGTAGGAAGCTGTAATGGAGGACTGAACTCATTGCTCCATTACAGCTTCCGCTGGCGCTACGCACCTCCCGCTATCGGTGGCGGCCTGGGTCCTTGGTGCCGCTCTTGCTTTAGTGGGGGGAGGGTTGCAACTCTTCCCGCCCATTGTGTGGCCCGAAGGCCGACCCGCTTCGGCGCACACGACGCAGTGCGCCGCCGCCATACATCCGGCAGCCTTGTGCCCCGGCCGACCACACCGGAAGCACAGGTCCACCCTCTCCTTATCGGACGGGCACAGCTGGCGTGTGTGCCCGATCCCCATGCACTTGAAACAGCGCATGGGGAGTGCGTCGAGAGCCCGGACCTGCACCGAGCTCCACCCGACTAGAAGACGTCCGCCGTTGAGTAGCGCCTTCGCCGCCGCAATCGGACACTTTATGACTACCGACCCGGTCCCTTTGGGCCCAAAGCGGATTTCGGCCGCCTTGATCAAGGCCGGGTCACAGCCACCCTTGGCCGCAACTGCGGCTACCACTTCCTCGCGGGTGACGGTGTCATCAAGCCCAGCGATGCGGAGGTCGACGCATTTTGTGGGCCGTGACACAGCGGCCACTCCACTAAGCACCTCCGTCAGCTTGGCCGCCAGACGGTCAGCGGCCTCGGCGCTTTTAGCCCCCGCCAGCTCGAGCATGCGGGCTCCTGTGGCCGTCTGCCGGACGGTCACTCCTGGTATGCCCAAGTCTGGCAACGACACCACCTCTCGTGCCTTCAACAGGGCCGACTTGTAGGTGAACTCCCGCTCGATGGCGTCGGGCTGCAGTGTCACCACTACAGCCGATGAGCGAGGGGGGGTCAATTTGACCGCTTTTTTGGTTTGGGTCTTTTTAGGGGCGGGATTTGACTGTGCCTGTCTCAGGGAAGGTTGGGCAGGGGTTCGGGCTGCGGCAGGCGTGGAGGTCTTCCCCTTGCCTTTGCCTTTCCCTTTATTCCCAACCACCACATTCCATTGTCCCTCGCTGGTGGCCGGGGCAGCTGGAGTCACCGCGGACGACGGGCCGGCAACAGCGAGGGGTGCCTGCGGAACCATCCTCGCTTTACCCTTGCGAGTCCGCTTCGGCTTGGGAGCTGCAGAGGGTTGAGGCTGGGCCGGTGCAGTTGCAGATGAGGCAACTGCAGCCTTGGCTGCCTCCTCTCTCCTCTTGTCGGCGGCAAGTGGAGGCCGCACGATTTTCGCGGGAGGAAGGCGCTCCTCAACCACCGCTATACGGGCGCTAATCATTTCGCCGACTGTGCGGCACATGGAGGCTTTAAGTTCCTCCGCCATCTCCTTCACCATCTTGGACATCTCGCCCATCAGGTGATTTTCCGAGATGCCCACAGGGTCTTGGGAGGGAAGAGCTGGCCGCGCCGGGGATTTGTCCCTCTGGGAGAAATCCCGGCGCATAGCCTTCACCTCTTTCTCGAGGTCCTCCACTTGGCGGCGAAGTCTCCGGTTTTCGAGACTGAGCCGCCGTGTCTCATCCGAGATCGTCCGCTCCGCAATCGTCTCGACAATCTCATGGTATTCCGTTGCGTGGTTTTTTAGGTCACGCACGTACTCCCCCTTGAGATTGCCGGACTTTCGGGCAATTTGGAAGATCAGGGACCTCAAATTACCTGCCCGGGCACGCAACGTCTCGGTGTCGACGGCTGCGTCCAACTCCGCGAGTGAGCATTCCTCGGGGAGTGGGTTCCGCGAAAAGTCGACAGGCTCGTCGGCTTCCACTTCTTGTGCATCCTCGCGAGATGCGTTGGAGTTAGACTCGAGGCGGGTCAAGGCGACTTGCGCCGCCTTGGCCCTGAGAAATTCGGCAGCAGTGGCAACTGCCGCCTTTTTGGCCGCCGCCTTTTTGGCCGCAGGGCCAGACACCGCTTTTTTAGCCTTTTTGGCTACGACCTTTTTGGCCGTAGCCTTTTTAGGTGCCGACGACCGTGTTGTCGTGGCCACCTCCTCACTGTCTGAGACCGAAGCCTCAGACGCAAAAATGGGCGAACCCGCCGGCCTCTTAGGCCGTTGGCTACGCAACGCCCGCGTAACCATCTGGTCCAGCTCATCGGCCGAGTTTTCCCCGACTGCGAGACCCTCAATTGAATTATGTCGGGTAGACATAATTGCAAACAAAAGATAAAAATAAAATAAAAACACAAAACAAGAAACGCACTACAATCAAAGAGCGCGTTATTAGGTCACGCTCAACCTGCAACCGGAGATACCTCGACGGCCAGGGAGCTGAGAACACTAATAACACAAAAATCAAAACACGAGAGTGTTGAATTAACCTCACGAGAAGCCTATTAGGGCCCGCTCGACCTGAAACCGGAGATACCTCGACGGCCAGGGAGCTGGGAACACTAGTAAGCTAAAACCGCAAGGTTGCCCCAGAGTATCTAGATTTGGTCACCAGCCTGGCACTGCGTTACCGTAACCAGGACTGGGAGAGCCAGGGGAGACGACGGGGACGTACTAGATACTCGTAAAAACACTCATGGGGCCTCCCCCACTACTAACCTAACTTTTTTTTTTTTTTTTTTTTTTCATGTCAGGGAATATCCCTCATGGATACCACATGCCCGGGGGGGCAATGTGGTTATGTGAGACTCCTACTCACTAAAAAACCTGACAGTGTACCCTCAACCACTTGTTTAAAAATCGGACGGTACGGGATTATTACACTCTCCGTACCGCCCAGTGGTAGGTCAGGCCAGATGGTTGGCCCGACGTCCTTCGCTGGGAGGGATGCCCGGGTACACCTGGGCACCCCTCAGACAGGTGGTACCGTGCAATGCAGGTTGGGGCCCCCCGACCCCTTCCCGCTGGTACTACTAGGAGCAGAAGCAGTGATGCCTCCACCCCCTGTCATTGCCTTCCGTAAAAGGCCGACCGAAGTAGCAAAGCTGCTTCGGTCGTATATTGCTGGCTTCGGCTTTGTGGGACGTGGATTACACTCCCGGCCTCCCATTATGTGCTTAGCCGGCAAGTTTGCGTCAGCGCAGTGTGCACAGTGCGCTGGTGCCTGGCAATTCACCGCCTTGTGGCCCTCGTTACCGCACCTGAAGCACAGGCCTGTGCGGTCCCTCGGAGTTGGGCAGCGCGGGCTTGTGTGCCCCACGCCCATACACTTATAGCAGCGCATAGGACGCGGGGTTAAGGCCCGGACCTGAGCGCTGCTCCACCCTAATCTCAGGTGGCCGTCCTTCAGTAAAATCTTTGCCGCGGCCACAGGGCAGCGGACAAAGCAGGCCCCGACACCTCTCGGCCCAGGGCGAACATCTCCGACTCTTGTGGCTTTCACGTCACAACCACCACGGGCTGCTATTGCTGAGGCCACCTCGCTGCTAGATAGCGAGTCATCCAGCCCACACAAACGAAGATCTATTGTTTTGGTAGGTCTGGCGACTTTTGCTAGATTCTCGAGGGTCGCTTGAGCAGCTACCTTGAGTTTCTCGGCCTTTTCTTCGTGTTCTGGGCCGGTAATTTCCAAAATTCGCGACCCTGTTTGGCCCACCCGCATGTTTACCCGGTCAATGCCTAGTTCAGAGAGCTTTATCTCCTCCTTCAGTCTCTCCATGACGGTCTTATATGTGAAACCCATCCGTAACGCTTCCGGGTCCAACGTTATCGTGACTGCAGCGGATCGGGGTTCGGAGAGCTTTGGCTTGCGACTTTTCTTCTATTGTTGCGACTTGCCGGGTGGTTTGCCGTTTGATTTCTTCGCAGCCGCTGTCGTCTCATCATGGGTTTTTTTTTTGCCATCCTTGCCTTTCGTAGCCTTGGCATACGTATTTGGCGCGGGTGGAGAAGCCGTATCAGGCTTTGGGCCTTCTTGCTGACGGGAAGCCGGCTGTGCTGGTGTTGTTGCTGCCGGTGTAGAATTTGTTTTCCCCTGCTTCTTCTTCTTGACCTTGCCCCCAGGGCCAACTTCGGTCCAGTCACCGTCCATTGGTTCGGCACGGGGTGGTGGTTGTACTTCGTGGTTTTGAGCCGCCACGGATGACAAAGCGGCAAAAGCCGCTGTTTTCTTGGCTTCCGCAGCCTTCTTTCGGTCTGCTGCAAGCGGGGGACGGACTGCTTCCTTCGCCAACCCGGATATCTTCGCGTCAACCATGAAACCGACTTGGCGGAGAATGGAAGGCTCAAACTCCGACCGAAGCCATTCCTTCAGCGCATCTGCCGTAGCCGGAGGGTCCGATTTGGCCAGAGGGGCCAGAGCAGCCTTCGCCTTGAGCTCGTCCAGCTCTGTTCGCATGCGGGCCATCTCGGCTTTCAGCCGGTGCGTTTCGTCGTTCTGAGTGCGACGTGCCAGACTGTCAACTGCGTCGACAAAAATCTTTGCGCAGTCTTTAATATCCTTAATAAAGGTGCCCTTCAGGTTTTTGCTTTTGTTGCAAATATCATATAGTTTCAGGGCGCTTTTGCCTGAAAGGGCCCTTACATCCTCAGCATTTAGATCATCCATATTAGGTGGCACTATTATGGACAGATCCTCTTCCGATGGGGCGTGCCCCTTGCGGATAGCGCGTCTCTTCAGTTGAGCGTCAACTTCAGCTTTGGTAGCCGCAGCCGACAGCTTCTTGAGTTTGCGTTCGGAATGTCGAAGGCCAACGTTGTGTTGTATTGGTCCTTTCTGTCTCTTCGATTTGAGCTGACTGGTCGATAATTGTTCCGAGTCGCTAGTAAAGTCGTCAGAGTCCGGGGTGTGGAGGACTTCTGAGTCTGACAGGTCGTACACGAAGTCAGGCAGGTACGCATAAGGGTGCGGCCGCTTGAACCCCGTGTCCGAGGTCTCTTCTTCAGTGTCGTCTTTGGAGATGACTGTGGTCTTCGTGGCTCCGCTAAGCGGGCCTGTCTCCAGCCGGGATAGAACTACCATCGGTTGGAGAAGAGAACTGGTTGCATCTCGCGTGATTGACGCGCGTGTGACACGGGTCGATGCTAAACCCTGGGTCTCCGTCACTGCGCTTGAAACAAAATCGGGGTTTCCCCCGGAGCATTTTCGTGCCCCTCCCAGAGTACGAACGGGGGCTGCCCCCAGATTGCCCGTGGAACCCGAAATCGGGCTCCGCGTGCGCTCCAGAGGGAGGGATTCCCCACTGCCGCAGGCAATGGGACCCTCCTGGGTAGTCTTTTCCAAAGATGCGTCCATATCATTTTGTTTCCCTTAAGGGCGGGTAACCCCTCGCTCGCATTTACCCACCTACGGCACGGTTAGACCTCCGGCTTCGTGATTTTTATAGTGGTTGTCATCCACGCGGGTCTGATAAGGTAAAGGATGATTGAGCTGAGAACCCCGGCGCCGGATGCAGGTGCATGAAAACCATGCACAGCAGCCGGAACCGAAACAGACAACTCAATAGGACAAGGGACTGGGAAAAATGGGAAGGAGAAAAAGGAAAAAGGAACACAGGAATTTGGGAAAAGGATAAGAAAGGACAGACGCCCCGGTCCCAGTGCTGAAACACTATCCATAACAGAGTGAACTCTGCTAAGCATCGTGCCCCGAGTGCACTGGGATTACGGTCACATTCCCCCCCGAGAACAAAATCAACAGCAAGCGCGCCGGCCACCCCCCGAGAACAAAGAGTCTGACTCGAAACGAGACTCAATGACCCGGGGTAAGCGGCGAGCACACCGTCTGCTGACTTTGTCCTGAGTCAGGCGATACTTCCGGACCGAAGTCCGTTCGTCCGAAGGGCGTTCCCCTATCCGCCACCCGGGGGACGCGCCTGGTAGCAGAACCATACCGCCCCAAGACTACTAACCTTTTTTTTTTTTTTTTTTTTTTTTTTTTTTGCGTCAGGAAATGCATTTAGGCATTCCCAAGGCCCTGGGTTCGGGACACCTGGGATATGTGGGACTCGGAACTCCTGGGAAAACAGAGACCCCTACCCACTAAAACCTGACGGTGGTCATCTTCGGCGCAGAATGGAAGGGACCCGGGATCCCCAACGAAGGAGAGACTCCTCGCAGGACCCTTCGGCGCGCAAGGCCGCCTGGCAGCCAGCCTCGGGAGGAGCAAGCTCAACTCCAGTGCACGATAACACAGACCACTGTGTCCGAAGACACGCGTTACCGTCTTCCTCGGGATCGCAAACCGAAACACACACAGGCCCCCCCGCGTGCGCTTCGCGACCCCAAGGGCCCTTTTAGTCGCCTTTTACGACAGGCAGGGATACCTCGGTAGTATTCTTGTCCCCTAACCGCAGGGAACCGCCGGGACTACGCACCACCACCCCGGCGGCCTCGCCTCCGACGTCGGGCGGGATTGTCCAGCTCGCGCTGGCGCTCGGCGCTCTCCTTCTGCGACACGACGGCGTCGCAGAAGGAGAGCACCGCATCCCACGAGCTCGCGCTCGCCACCATGGCAGAAACCACGGATGGCAGCGAGAGGTCGCGCCCGATCGAGGCGGTGAGCGTCTCGCGCTCGTTTGCCCAAGCTGGGCACACCTCCAGCGTGTGCTGCGCCGTGTCCTCGCTGGCGTCGCAGTGGTGACAGGCATCGCTAGCCTCCCGTCCGATCCGGCACAGATAACTCCCGAAGCAGCCGTGCCCCGTGAGTATCTGCGTCAGACGGTACGTTACGGCGCCGTGACGCCGATTCAACCACTGCGTGAGGACAGGGCGGATCGCCTGGATCGTGCGATGGCCCGATCCGGGATCCGCGAGCCGCACATCCCAGAGCTCCACAGCAAGTGTGCGGAACTCTTCCAGCCAGGATGAAACCTGGCTTGGGGTAACCCCGTGGACTGTGGACCGACGCGCCTCCTCCCGGTAGTGAAACACCGCCGAGAGGGTCCTCGCATCAAGGTCCCAGGGGAGTGTGCCGGCCAGCACACAGGCCGCCTCGTATGAAATTGTGCGGTAGCCCCGTATGACCCTGACTGCCATCGCCCGCTGCGGTCTCCGCAGTTCGGCGATACACTGGCTTGTCAGGGTGTCGGCCCAGACAGGTGAGCCGTACAGGGCCATGGACCGCACAACTCCCGCGTAAAGCCTCCGGCATGAAGCCTTCGGCCCCGCGATGTTGGGCAGCAATCTGCCTAACGCGGCCGCCGTTCGCACCAGTTTAGGCGCCAAGCGCTTAAAATGGGCGTGGAAGTTCCAGCGACTGTCGAGGACCAATCCTAGGTACTTCATGGTCGACTCGACACGGATCTGGACTCCACCCACCTGGATAGCCGAACCGGCTGGAGGTCCTCTCCGAGGCCCGTGAAAACAGGTCGCCTCGGATTTTTCTAGGGCCACGTGTAGCCCTAGGCGTCGGATTCTGCCGACGACTTCCGCCACGCCTGCTGTGGCAAGGACGGCTGCATCCCGGAAGTTGTTCCCTCTCGCCGTTACCAGGGTATCGTCGGCGTAACAAGTTACTTCGACGCCCTGGAGGTTGACTGCTCGCAGCACCCAGTCATAACCAATGTTCCACAGGAGCGGGCCAAGAACCGAACCCTGTGGGACACCGCACGACATGGGATAACGCTGCCAGTCATCGCGCCCCGGGAACTCGACATACCTCTCTGTCAGGTAGTCTTCCAGGATGAGCCGTAGATAAAGGGGGACACCGTGGTGCCGTAGTGCCTCCTTTATGCAGGTCCACGGCAGGGTGTTGAAAGCGTTAGCTATATCGAGAGATACCGCTAACACCACTTGACCCTGCGACCTCGCCTCCCTGGCGATGTCCTTCACGCGGAGGATCGCGTGAACCGTGGACCGACGACGCCTAAAGCCGTACTGGCAGTCTGCCAAGTCCGGCCCCACCTCCTCGAGGTGCCCAATCAGGCGGCCAGCGATTATGCGCTCGAGAAGTTTCCCAACCTCGTCGAGCAGCACAATCGGGCGGTAGGCCGAGGGGGAGTCAGATGGTCGACCCTCCTTCCTCAGTAGGACGAGCTTCCCCGTTTTCCACTGGCGCGGAAAACGTCCCTGCGACAGACAGGCCGAATACAGGCTCTGCAGTCTCGGCCCCAGCCACTCGAGGGACAGAACCCAAGCGCGGCCGGGTATGCCGTCTAGACCAGGAGCCGTACTCTTGGCCCGTAGCCGCGAGACTGCCGCATCAAACTCAACGTCCGACACGGCAGGGACCTCGTCTACACCTACTCTCACACCTGAGGGTGGCGTCATCACTGGCGGAGTGTGCTCTCCTCGGGTCGGAAACAGAGCCTGGACGACGTCGTGGAGCAAGGGAGGAGAGAGACTCTGCGTAACCGGGGGTGCCCAGGGGCGGAGCTTACTCAACGCCAACCTGTACGGCCTTCCCCACGGATCCGCATTAAGAGTCTCAAGAAACTCCTCTCTTGCCCTGGACTTGGCTCTGTTGATGGCGACCTTGAGCGCCTTTTTCGCCTCTCTATAGGCGTCATAAAGGCGGGTCTCATCGTCCTCAATCCGGGTGCGTCTGCGACGGTACCGGGAATACTGGCGTCTCGCCCTCACGCACGCAAAGCGCAAGCTCGCGAGGTCTGCGGACCACCAGTATACCTGCCGCTTAGGAGGGATAGGCCCGGCCCGGGGCATGGCCGCGTCGCAAATTTGCGACAGTGCCTCCCGGAACCATTCGGCCTCATCCTCCACCTCAGCAGGCCCATCCGGCACAGGCACCCATGCCTGGACGATAGCCGCACACTCCAACTTCTCGCGGTCGAGTCGCTTCAAAGCCCATCTCGGACTGTCTCTATGCCGGGTAGAACGGCTTGGACCGGTATGAATTGCCGGATGCGTAGAAACGTCGAACCGGATATACCGGTGGTCCGACAACGTCTCCACACCCTCCAGCACTTCCCAGCCCTGGACACGTCGTGCTAGCGAAGGAGTCGCGAACGTCAAGTCCACGATGGACCCTCCCCGCATTCGCACACAGGTGTCTACCGAGCCCCGATTCAAGACAGTCATGCCAAAAGCGACTGCCCACTCCTCGAGCGCCTCTCCACGCACATCTGTCGCTGGAGATCCCCATACCAAGGACTTGGCATTGAAATCCCCAGCGACCAGCACTTGGAGCGAACGATTGCGGCCGATCACAGCCTCCAACTCGGAGAGAAAACTCTCAAATTGAGCGAGAGGCCGGTTAGGAGAGAAATACACCCCGATAACCAGGGTGTCTCCCAACTCAGCCGCAACCCATCCGTGCCCCTTTTCAATCCTCTGAAAAGGGGGGGCGCCGTTAGCCACTCGGGTGGCAATGGCCGCTGTGCCGTCCACATCCGAAACCCAATCGGGCGGGATGTAGTACGGCTCAGCCACTACCGCTATGGCAATCAACCTCTCCGCCAGACCCTGGACCCACAGGTCCTGAGCTCTGGCGCAGTGGTTGAGATTCCCCTGGAGGAATCTAAGAGCCATATTTAAGGGGATGCAATTGGCATCTCCTCATCACCGAGTGGCTTGGAGTGGGCCGGCTGCGACCGGGCCGTGGCCTCGGTGGCAGCTTGCCGACCGCGGTTTTTGGTTTTGGAGGCCTTGCAGGCTGGGCCCCCAACCTTGTGACTGGCATTTCTGCCGGCCACTGCGCACACCGTGCAGTGTGGCGCCGCCTCACAGGCACGTGCCAGATGGCCTAGCTGACCGCAACGGTAGCACTGACTGCTACGGTCAACTTCCGAGCCGCACTTGCTCCTGACGTGTCCCTTTTCGAGACACCGGAAACAGCGTAGCTCTCTGGCCTCCAGCAGTTTGACCCGCGCCGATGTCCAACCGACCAGCAGACGAGCACCGTCCACCAGCTTTTTGGCCACCGCCACGGGGCAACGTGCCCAGCAGGCGCCTTGCCCCCTCCTGTCTCGGCGGATCTCGCCCGTCTTCACGGAATCCACCGAGCACGCCCCAGTCTTAGCGACAGCGGCTGCGACTTCCTCTGCGGTGACGGAGTCATCCAACTCAGAAATGCGCAATTCTGCACACTTCACAGGTCGGGAAACTCGAACGTCTTCCGCCTTGAGGACCTCCCTTAGCTTGGAAGCCAGAGAGTCCGCCCTGCCGTCTGTCTCTGCGGCGCCCGGCAGCTCCAAAATGGCGCCTCCGGTAGCCGCTCGCCTAAAGCGCACTGACTCAATCCCAAGGCTTGCCAAGCTAATGCTGGCTTTGGCCTGTGAGATGACGTCACTGTACGTCACGCCCCGCTTCTCGGCTTCTGGCTGTAGCGTGATCACTACTGCCGCCGAGCGTGCGGGACGGAGATTTGGCACTTTAGGTTGCCTCGTCTGGGGTTTCGGGGGGGGCTTCACTGCTGCTGCAGCTTTTGCACCCTTGCTCTTGCCCTTGCGGCCGGTCACGAGGTTCCACGGTAACTCCATGGTCTCGGGGGCCGGCGGCAAAGGGCGGGGCTCCCTTGGGGGCGGGGCAGCGTTAGCCGCCTTGCCCTTCGTGGCCGACTTCCTTCCCTTCTTCCCCTTGGGAGGATTCCCTCGGGATTCGGGGTTGGGCGGCGCTGGAGCCTTAGGCTTCGGCGCAGCTGCAGCCGGTGTGCTGCGAGCAGGGGGCGGCTTAGTTGCCCTCGTGCTCGCGGACGTCATGTCCGGGTTTTTATGTGTCGTGTCCGGTGGTTGCGCGGCTGCCGGCGCAGTGGCCGGAGGCGGCGCGTTTGTCATACGCCTGTCGGCAGCTAACGGGGGCCGAAGCCGCTCCGGGGGTAGCCGAGCCTCGATGGCTTCGAACCGAGCGTTGACGTAAGCGACAACATTGCTGTCGTCAGCCACGCCAGCCGCTCGGGGCGTTTGCCCAGTGAGGCTTTCCCGGATGCTGTCCATCTCCTTGCGGAGTTGGGTCAGCTCCTTTCCCTGCCGAGAGACCTCGGAGAGCAGCCGGTGGTTTACCAGCCGCAGCTTCTCGGTCTCCTCGGAGACTGTTCGCTCGTACAGCACTGGAGCCAAAAGCTCCCAGTCCCCGACTGCCGTCTTCAAGGCCTTCTGAAAGGTCCCTTTCAGATGTCCGGAAGACGCGATGACCTTCCGGACTATGGCCGACGAAATATCCAGGCGCTCCTTAATAGCGGAGGCGGTCATGTTGCGCTCGTCGGTCTCGCCCTGAGACGATTCCGACAGACGCGACATGCGTTCCTGGGCATGGTGCAGAGCACGATCCATGTCCGCAACCTCCTGCTCGGACCGTAGCTCCGCCTCCAGCCTTTCCTCCTCGCGCCTGGGGCGCATAAATTCCCGCCGGGCCTCCGCCAAACTGGCATTGGTACCGGCTCTCGGGGTTCTGACCCTGCCTCTACGGGCCGCCGGTCTCCCAGAAGGGGAAACTGACCCCGGGTCACTCCTATCGGAGCCCGAGCCCCCACTCTTGGAGTACGGCCGCTTCCGTGTGCCCCAGAGTCGGCCGAGTTCCTCCCCGGAGGAAGGATCCACGGTCATCAGGCTCGCGCCTGAATCCGAATCCTTGGCAGACGGAGAACGCGACCGCTCTCCTGCTGCGCTTGAACGGCCGCTACGCAAAATGCGCTTGGCCGCCGCCGAAGTAGATGGCTCCGGCGTAGCAGCTCTGAGCTCCTCGGAGCTCAAGCGGGTCAGCCTCACTACGGGCTCCCGCACCACCTCAGTGCCAGTTTTGGGACTTGGGTCGTCCTTTTGGCGTTTCTGGCCCTCCCCACAATACGAGTGAGGGCCGACAACGTCTGTCGTTGTCGCCACTGAGGCGTCAACCACAGGCGTCATGCGGGATTCCCCGGCTTCGTGCCGGGTACCCGCGTGGGTAGTTTTTTTGAAAGCGCCGTGATTCATTTTTGTTTTTTCCGCACTCGGGACTGGATTCCCACCAGCCATTCACCCCATAGACGTGCGGCGATCGTAGGGTTGGGGTAATTTTTATAGAGGTTGTCTTCCTCGCGACCCTGCTAGGCAGAGCCACCGGCCCGCTCAATGCGGGTTACGGCTTGCCCGACGCCGACCGAGATCGACGCCGCGCAGGTGATTTTTTAGAGAGGTGGTCATCCTCGTGACCCTGCCGAAGCAGAGTCCCCGGTCCGCTCAGTGCGGGTTACGGGTGATTTTTTATAGAGGTTTTCATCCTCGCAGTTCTGCTAGGCAAGACCCCCGGTCCGCGACTGCGGATTACGGTTGCCCGACGGTGGCCGAAGCCAGTGTCCACCAGTCGTGCGAGCACAACTAGCCAGACCCGCCGCGCCGTGAAGAAGGCGTGTCCGCCCCCTCCTGGTGTTTTTTATAGAGGTTTTCTCCTCGTGACCCTGCGAACAGAGTCCCCGGTCCGCACAATGCGGATTACGGTTTGCCTGGCGGGGGTCCGTTATCCGTGAAAGCACGGATGATCGGATAGCCACCAAGCGGCCACATCTTCGCATCATCTGCTTAGCAGAGGAATACGAAGAGCGGCCCCACCTCTTCAGTTTTGGTCCGCGCCGGCCGTAGCCGGTACCCCCCATATCTGGAGGGCGTTCCCCTATCCGCCACCCGGGGGACGCGCCCGATAGAAGACTGAAAACTCCCACGGGAAGACTACTAACCTAACCTAACCTAACCTTTTTTTTTTTTTTTTTGCGTCAGGAAATGCATTTAGGCATTCCCAAGGCCCTGGGTTCGGGACACCTGGGATATGTGGGACTCGGAACTCCTGGGAAAACAGAGACCCCTACCCACTAAAACCTGACGGTGGTCATCTTCGGCGCAGAATGGAAGGGACCCGGGATCCCCAACGAGGGAGAGACTCCTCGCAGGACCCTTCGGCGCGCAAGGCCGCCTGGCAGCCAGCCTCGGGAGGAGCAAGCTCAACTCCAGTGCACGATAACACAGACCACTTTGTCCGAAGACACGCGTTACCGTCATCCTCGGGATCGCAAACCGAAACACACGCAGGCCCCCCCGCGTGCGTTTCGCGACCCCAAGGGCCCTTTTAGTCGCCTCTTACGACAGGCAGGGATACCTCGGTAGTATTCTTGTCCCCTAACCGCAGGGAACCGCCGGGATTACGCACCACCACCCCGGCGGCCTCGCCTCCGACGTCGGGCGGGATTGTCCAGCTGGCGCTGGCGCTCGGCGCTCTCCTTCTGCGACACGACGGCGTCGCAGAAGGAGAGCACCGCATCCCACGAGCTCGCGCTCGCCACCATGGCAGAAACCACGGATGGCAGCGAGAGGTCGCGCCCGATCGAGGCGGTGAGCGTCGCGCGCTCGTTTGCCCAAGCTGGGCACACCTCCAGCGTGTGCTGAGCCGTGTCCTCGCTGGCGTCACAGTGGTGACAGGCATCGCTAGCCTCCCGTCCAATCCGGCACAGATAACTCCCGAAGCAGCCGTGCCCCGTGAGTATCTGCGTCAGATGGTACGTTACGGCGCCGTGACGCCGATTCAGCCACTGCGTGAAGACAGGGCGGATCGCCTGGATCGTGCGATGGCCCGATCCGGGATCCGCGAGCCGCACATCCCAGAGCTCCACAGCAAGTGTGCGGAACTCTTCCAGCCAGGATGAAACCTGGCTTGGGGTAACCCCGTGGACTGTGGACCGACGCGCCTCCTCCCGGTAGTGAAACACCGCCGAGAGGGTCCTCGCATCAAGGTCCCAGGGGAGTGTGCCGGCCAGCACACAGGCCGCCTCGTAAGAGATTGTGCGGTAGCCCCGTATGATCCTGACTGCCATCGCCCGCTGCGGTCTCCGCAGTTCGGCGATACACCGGCTTGTCAGGATGTCGGCCCAGACAGGTGAGCCGTACAGGGCCATGGACCGCACAACTCCCGCGTAAAGCCTCCGGCATGAAGCCTTCGGCCCCGCGATGTTGGGCAGCAATCTGCCTAACGCGGCCGCCGTTCGCACCAGTTTAGGCGCCAAGCGCTTAAAATGGGCGTGGAAGTTCCAGCGACTGTCGAGGACCAATCCTAGGTACTTCATGGTCGACTCGACACGGATCTGGACTCCACCCACCTGGATAGCCGAACCGGCTGGAGGTCCTCTCCGAGGCCCGTGAAAACAGGTCGCCTCGGATTTTTCTAGGGCCACGTGTAGCCCTAGGCGTCGGATTCTGCCGACGACTTCCGCCACGCCTGCTGTGGCAAGGACGGCTGCATCCCGGAAGTTGTTCCCTCTCGCCGTTACCAGGGTATCGTCGGCGTAACAAGTTACTTCGACGCCCTGGAGGTTGACTGTTCGCAGCACCCAGTCATAACCAATGTTCCACAGGAGCGGCCCAAGAACCGAACCCTGTGGGACACCGCACGACATGGGATAACGCTGCCAGTCATCGCGCCCCGGGAACTCGACATACCTCTCTGTCAGGTAGTCTTCCAGGATGAGCCGTAGATAAAGGGGGACACCGTGGTGCCGTAGCGCCTCCTTTATGCAGGTCCACGGCAGGGTGTTGAAGGCGTTAGCTATATCGAGTGATACCGCTAACACCACTTGACCCTGCGACATCGCCTCCCTGGCGATGTCCTTCACGCGGAGGATCGCGTGAACCGTGGACCGACGACGCCTAAAGCCGTACTGGCAGTCTGCCAAGTCCGGCCCCACCTCCTCGAGGTGCCCAATCAGGCGGCCAGCGATTATGCGCTCAAGAAGTTTCCCAACCTCGTCGAGCAGCACAATCGGGCGGTAGGCCGAGGGGGAGTCAGATGGTCGACCCTCCTTCTTCAGTAGGACGAGCTTCCCCGTTTTCCACTGGCGCGGAAAACGTCCCTGCGACAGACAGGCCGAATACAGGCTCTGCAGTCTCGGCCCCAGCCACTCAAGGGACAGAACCCAAGCGCGGCCGGGTATGCCGTCTAGACCAGGAGCCGTACTCTTGGCCCGTAGCCGCGAGACTGCCGCATCAAACTCAACGTCGGACACGGCAGGGACCTCGTCTACACCTACTCCCACACCTGTGGGTGGCGTCATCACTGGCGGAGTGTGCTCTCCTCGGGTCGGAAACAGAGCCTGGACGACGTCGTGGAGCAAGGGAGGAGAGAGACTCTGCGTAACCGGGGGTGCCCAGGGGCGGAGCTTACTCAACGCCAACCTGTACGGCCTTCCCCACGGATCCGCATTTAGAGTCTCAAGAAACTCCTCTCTTGCCCTGGACTTGGCTCTGTTGATGGCGACCTTGAGCGCCTTTTTCGCCTCTCTATAGGCGTCATAAAGGCGGGCCTCATCGTCCTCAATCCGGGTGCGTCTGCGACGGTACCGGGAATACTGGCGTCTCGCCCTCACGCACGCAAAGTGCAAGCTCGCGAGGACTGCGGACCACCAGTATACCTGCCGCTTAGGAGGGATAGGCCCGGCCCGGGGCATGGCCGCGTCGCAAATTTGCGACAGCGCCTCCCGGAACCATTCGGCCTCATCCTCCACCTCAGCAGGCCCATCCGGCACAGGCACCCATGCCTGAACGATAGCCGCACACTCCAACTTCTCGCGGTCGAGTCGCTTCAAAGCCCATCTCGGACTGTCTCTATGCCGGGTAGAACGGCTTGGACCGGTATGAATTGCCGGAAGCGTAGAAACGTCGAACCGGATATACCGGTGGTCCGACAACGTCTCCACACCCTCCAGCACTTCCCAGCCCTGGACACGTCGTGCTAGCGAAGGAGTCGCGAACGTCAAGTCCACGATGGACCCTCCCCGCATGCGCACACAGGTGTCTACCGAGCCCCGATTCAAGACAGTCATGCCAGAAGCGACTGCCCACTCCTCGAGCGCCTCTCCACGCACATCTGTCGCTGGAGATCCCCATACCAAGGACTTGGCATTGAAATCCCCAGCGACCAGCACTTGGAGCGAACGATTGCGGCCGATCACAGCCTCCAACTCGGAGAGAAAACTCTCAAATTGAGCGAGAGGCCGGTTAGGAGAGAAATACACCCCGATAACCAGGGTGTCTCCCAACTCAGCCGCAACCCATCCGTGCCCCTTTTCAATCCTCTGAAAAGGGGGGGCGCCGTTAGCCACTCGGGTGGCAATGGCCGCTGTGCCGTCCACATCCGAAACCCAATCGGGCGGGATGTAGTACGGCTCAGCCACTACCGCTATGGCTATCAACCTCTCCGCCAGACCCTGGACCCACAGGTCCTGAGCTCTGGCGCAGTGGTTGAGATTCCCCTGCAGGAATCTTAGGGCCATTTTAAGGGGATGCAATTAGCATCTCCTCGTCAGCGAGTGGCTTGGAGTGGGCCGGCTGCGACCGGGCCGTGGCCTCGGTGGCAGCTTGCCGACTGCGGTTTTTGGGTTTGGAGGCCTTGCAAGCTGGGCCCCCAACCTTGTGACTGGCATTTCTGCCGGCCACTGCGCACACCGTGCAGTGTGGCGCTGCTTCACAGGCACGCGCCAGATGGCCTAGCTGACCGCAACGGTAGCACTGACTGCTACGGTCAACCTCCGAGCCGCACTTGCTCCGGACGTGTCCCTTTTCGAGACACCGGAAACAACGCAGCTCCCTGGCCTCCAGCAGTTTGACCCGCGCTGATGTCCAACCGACCAGCAGACGGGCACCGTCCACCAGCTTTTTGGCCACCGCCACGGGGCAACGTGCCCAGCAGGCGCCTTGCCCCCTCCTGTCTCGGCGGATCTCGCCCGTCTTCACGGACTCCACCGAGCACGCCCCAGTCTTAGCGACAGCGGCTGCGACTTCCTCTGCGGTGACGGAGTCATCCAACTCAGAAATGCGCAATTCTGCACACTTCACAGGTCGGGAAACTCTAACGTCTTCCGCCTTGAGGACCTCTCTTAGCTTGGTAGCCAGAGAGTCCGCCCTGCCGTCTGTCTCTGCGGCGCCCGGTAGCTCCAAAATGGCGCCTCCGGTGGCCGCTCGCCTAAAGCGCACGGACTCAATCCCGAGGCTCGCCAAGCTGATGCTGGCTTTGGCCTGCGAGATGACGTCACTATACGTCACGCCCCGCTTCTCGGCTTCTGGCTGTAGCGTTAGTACTACTGCCGCCGAGCGTGCGGGACGGAGATTCGGCACTTTAGGTTGCCTCGTCTGGGGTTTCGGGGGGGGCTTCACTGCTGCTGCAGCTTGTGCACCCTTGCTCTTGCCCTTGCGGCCGGTCACGAGGTTCCACGGTAACTCCATGGTCTCGGGGGCCGGCGGCAAAGGGCGGGGCTCCCTTGGGGGCGGGGCAGCGTTAGTCGCCTTGCCCTTCTTGGCCGACTTCCTTCCCTTCTTCCCCTTGGGAGGATTCCCTCGGGATTCGGGGTTGGGCGGCGCTGGAGCCTTAGGCTTCGGCGCAGCTGCAGCCGGTGTGCTGCGAACAGGGGGCGGCTGAGTCACCCTCTTGCTCGCGGACGTCTTGTCCGGGGTTTTTTGTGTCTTGTCCGGGGGTGGCGCGGCTGCCAGCGCAGTGGCCGGTGGCGGCGCGTTCGTCTTACTCCTGTCGGCAGCCAACGGGGGCCGAAGCCGCTCCGGGGGTAGCCGAGCCTCGATGGCCTCGAACCGAGCGTTGACGTAAGCGACAACATTGCTGTCGTCAGCCACGCCAGCCGCTCGGGGCGTTTGCCCAGTGATGCTCTCCCGGATGCTGTCCATCTCCTTGCGGAGTTGGGCCAGCTCCTTCCCCTGCCGAGAGACCTCGGAGAGCAGCCGGTGGTTTACCAGCCGCAGCTTCTCGGTCTCCTCGGAGACTGTTCGCTCGTACAGCACTGGAGCCAAAAGCTCCCAGTCCCCGACTGCCGTCTTCAAGGCCTTCTGAAAGGTCCCTTTCAGATGTCCGGAAGACGCGATGACCTTCCGGACTATGGCCGACGAAATATCCAGGCGCTCCTTAATAGCGGAGGCGGTCATGTTGCGCTCGTCGGTCTCGCCCTGGGACGATTCCGACAGACGCGACATGCGTTCCTGGGCATGGTGCAGAGCACGATCCATGTCCGCAACCTCCTGCTCGGACCGTAGCTCCGCCTCCAGCCTTTCCTCCTCGCGCCTGGGGCGCATAAATACATAGTAAACCGAAATATTTCACGGAATTACGTTTCATTAGCGCTAATGAATTAAATCGATATCTGTTTAACTTGAATGAAATTAAACAAGATAGTAAATTTTTATGTTTTGTGCCACCAATAAATACTATTTTCATTAATCCAGCTTCTCGATCGCAACTATCTCCAAGCGGATTTGTGAGAGGGCTAAATAAATTTTGTAATAAAATTGATATAAGAGAAATATTTAATAAAGAATGTGAGTAATTATAGTTCTGTTAAAAAGTTAATAAATGAAGTTCAAAGTAATAAAATGTGGTACGGACCAAGAATATGTGTTTTGAAAGATGTACAAAGAATACAAAATATCTTTATTTTCGACCAAAGTGTAATAATAAATGACTTTCATCTTTTGCCCACTAGTGGCTACGCAGGCATAAGACGAATGATCAATAACATTAAAAAATATTACTTTTTGTCAGGTCTTGAGGAAGACGCTACTGAATTTGTAAGAAGATGTGATAAATGTCAAAAGCAAAAACACTCATCGCATTACACTAAAGAACCTATGAGCATTACGACTACAGCGAACACAGCGTTCGAGAAAATATTTTTAGATTTAGTGGGACCTTTAGATAGAGACAATAATGACTATATATATATTTTAACCATACAATGTGAACTTAGTAAGTACATAGAAGCTTACCCTTTATGCTCTAAAAAATATGTTGAAGTAGCTAGGAGTTTTGTTAGTAATTTTATTCTCAGGTATGGGATTCCAAAAGAGATTGCCACTGACAGGGGAACCGAATTTCTGTCGTCCACAATAAAAGAGGTATGTAAACTTTTAAAAATAAACCAATTACAGTCAACGGCGTATCATCACCAGAGTATCGGTGCATTGGAAAATACATACAAACATTTAGGTAATTATTTGCGCATACAAACAGACAACCACCCTGAAGCGTGGAGTACCTGGCTTCCGTATTGGTGTTTCTCATATAACACCTCAGTACATACAGAGACTAGGTTCACCCGGTATGAGTTAGTTTTTGGGAAAAAATGTGTTTTACCTTCAAATTTAAATTCGGGGAAAATAGACCCATTGTATAATTTTGATAGTTATCCTTTAGAGTTAAAATAAAGACTGCAGCTATCGCAAAATGAGGCTAAAAACAATTTATTGTCGAGTAAGTTAAAACGGAAAATAAAATATGATCGTACCATGAATCCCGTGTCATATGCGGCTAATGATTTAATATTAATAAAAAATTAAACAGGTAATAAGTTTCAAAGTATATTTTCAGGTCCTTATAAAGTAATTAAAGATTGTTCGCCTAATGTTGAGATAATTACAGATAATAAAACGTGTTTAGTACATAAGAACAGAACAAAATTACACACATCAAAAGTGTCTAGGGATCAACATATATTTTTGCAATAACTTTTCTCCTGATTGATATTAATTAAAATTGTCTTTAAGGATTCATCAAATAAAGTGTTTTCGTTTGTCTACAGTAACGATAAACCAAGTCACCTTTGCATTAATAAAGAAATTTGCCATTTTCCTAATAAAGGGATTTTTGACATTTGAACCACTAACATTAAAGTTCGAAAAAAAGACTAAAATAACAGTTTTCTTTAAAATGTTATTGAGTAACTTAAACAATTAATAATCCGTGTTTCTACCGCGAACACTAACAACACAAGAAAATCGGTTTGGCATACTCAAAATGAGTTCATCCAAATCACGCTGTGGAATGGCCGCCCATGTTCGTTGCAACAACAAAAAAAGGTCTTCTTGCGACTGGATACCCTCCATATTCGGCAGAGCTCTTCTCTGTAGCATATCCCATGCATGCTCAATCGGGTTCAAGTCTGGTGACTGAGCAGGCCAGGGCAGGACATTGATGTTAGCTGCGGCGAGAGTCTGTTTTACAACTCTTGCGGTGTGCGGTCGTGCATTATCATGCATTAACTGAAATAAGGGACCGATTTGCACTTGTAGAGGAACGATGACGTTCCCGAAGACCGCTAAGGGTACCACCTATAGCAATGCACAATCGTAGGATTCGATATCAATGGGCTCTTGAACACACTTTTGATGTGTGTATATATTCCACCTATGTATAGTTAATAGTTAAAATATAAGCACTGAAATGACATTATGTAAAATGTAACTTACTATTATAAAATACTATTATAATCATAGTTACTCAAATGACTGAATACCTATATCAATCAAATAATAATCAAGAAATTAATTTTAATACATTATGTATGAAAATATGCAATATGAAAATTAATTATTACTAATAAAAATGTATTTTGTAGTTATAAAATAAAATAATCTACTTTTATTTTATTTTCTTGTGTGTAAAGGAGATGAGAAGTGTGAGATGATGTGTATAGCCATATAAATTAGGCGACCTATTAATAATATATTCTGTATTTATCCAGAATTCGGCAGTTTCATTTCTATATTAGTTTCCGTCCTTTACACTCCTTTATTGCTACTTTTATATCATTTGAACACGCCACAGGTCTATACAAAGTTACTCAAACTCCTTTATTACCAGTGTGCTACTTTTATATCATTTAAACACGCCACAGGTCCATACAAAGTTACTTAAACTCCTTTATTACCGGTGTGCTACTTTTATATCATTTAAATACGCCACAGGTCCATACAAAGTTACTCAAACTCCTTTATTACCGGTGTGCTACTTTTATATCATTTAAATACGCCACAGGTCCATACAAAGTTACTCAAACTCCTTTATTACCAGTGTGCTACTTTTATATCATTTAAACACGCCACAGGTCCATACAAAGTTACTCAAACTCCTTTATTACCGGTGTGCTACTTTTATATCATTTAAACACGCCACAGGTCTATACAAAGTTACTCAAACTCCTTTATTACCAGTGTGCTACTTTTATATCATTTAAACACGCCACAGGTCCATACAAAGTTACTTAAACTCCTTTATTACCGGTGTGCTACTTTTATATCATTTAAATACGCCACAGGTCCATACAAAGTTACTCAAACTCCTTTATTACCGGTGTGCTACTTTTATATCATTTAAACACGCCACAGGTCTATACAAAGTTACTCAAACTCCTTTATTACCAGTGTGCTACTTTTATATCATTTAAACACGCCACAGGTCCATACAAAGTTACTTAAACTCCTTTATTACCGGTGTGCTACTTTTATATCATTTAAATACGCCACAGGTCCATACAAAGTTACTCAAACTCCTTTATTACCGGTGTGCTACTTTTATATCATTTAAATACGCCACAGGTCCATACAAAGTTACTCAAACTCCTTTATTACCAGTGTGCTACTTTTATATCATTTAAACACGCCACAGGTCCATACAAAGTTACCCAAACTCCTTTATTACCGGTGTGCTACTTTTATATCATTTAAACACGCCACAGGTCCATACAAAGTTACTTAAACTCCTTTATTACCGGTGTGCTACTTTTATATCATTTAAATACGCCACAGGTCCATACAAAGTTACTCAAACTCCTTTATTACCAGTGTGCTACTTTTATATCATTTAAACACGCCACAGGTCCATACAAAGTTACTTAAACTCCTTTATTACCGGTCTGCTACTTTTATATCATTTAAATACGCCACAGGTCCATACAAAGTTACTCAAACTCCTTTATTACCGGTGTGCTACTTTTATATCATTTAAACACGCCACAGGTCTATACAAAGTTACTCAAACTCCTTTATTACCAGTGTGCTACTTTTATATCATTTAAACACGCCACAGGTCCATACAAAGTTACTTAAACTCCTTTATTACCGGTGTGCTACTTTTATATCATTTAAATACGCCACAGGTCCATACAAAGTTACTCAAACTCCTTTATTACCGGTGTGCTACTTTTATATCATTTAAACACGCCACAGGTCTATACAAAGTTACTCAAACTCCTTTATTACCAGTGTGCTACTTTTATATCATTTAAACACGCCACAGGTCCATACAAAGTTACTTAAACTCCTTTATTACCGGTGTGCTACTTTTATATCATTTAAATACGCCACAGGTCCATACAAAGTTACTCAAACTCCTTTATTACCAGTGTGCTACTTTTATATCATTTAAACACGCCACAGGTCCAAACAAAGTTACTTAAACTCCTTTATTACCGGTCTGCTACTTTTATATCATTTAAATACGCCACAGGTCCATACAAAGTTACTCAAACTCCTTTATTACCGTTGTGCTACTTTTATATCATTTAAACACGCCACAGGTCCATACAAAGTTACTCAAACTCCTATAATACCAGCGTGCTACTTTTTAACCCCCGACGAAAAAAGAGGGGTGTTATAAGTTTAACGTGTCTGTGTATCTGTGTATCTGTCTGTGGTATCGTAGCTCCCAAACGGATGAACCGATTTTCGTTTAGTTTTTTTTGTGTCATAGATAATTTTATCCCGAGTGTTCTTAGCCATGTTTCATGTAAATCTGTTCAGCCGTTTGAAGATCATCAGGTCTTTTCTAGTTGATGGGGGGATATGACTAACTTCCTTATGCCCGATCAATTCGAAATTTGGTACCGTGTTACTTCAATGATATTGAAAGTATATGGTAAGGTAAGCATGACTTTAAATATGACATAATAGAGTAAGGTTTAGATTTCGAAGGTGGGTAATTAAATTGGTTCAATAAGGCTTCCTAATATTTTACCTATTTTAAAAAGGACAAAATAAAAGTATAATTAAAAATTTTAAAAACCCCCGACACAAAAAATAAACTCCAAAAACTAACAAATAATATTTTAAAGTCACATGCATAAGGTAAGTTCAAATATTTTTATTTTCCAAGCGTCGCGTGGCGTCGGGGGACCGCTAAGTCAGAAAAACAGGTGTAGTCGCAGATTGCAAGAAAATAATTTACTCCGAAAAATCGACACAACCGTCAACGTAGTCTGCCCTCACGTGTCTGACCGTTCGGGTCGCCGCACTTGGTAGCGCCCACTACCTACACTATGCATGAAACTTAGGATCGCTTGTAGGTACACTACATGTAATTCGTAATAATTAATTAGCTGTTGTTGGAAAAATACTTCATAAACTTGAGCGGTCCCCAGACGCGACGCGACGCTTGGAAAATAAAAATATTTGAACTTACCTTATGCATGTGAATTTAAAATATTATTTGTTAGTTTTTGGATTTTATTTTTATATCATTTAAACACGCCACAGGTCCATACAAAGTTACTCAAACTCCTTTATTACCAGTGTGCTACTTTTATATCACATAAACACGCCACAGGTCCATACAAAGTTACTCAAACTCCTTTATTACCAGTGTGCTACTTTTATATCACATAAACACGCCACAGGTCCATACAAAGTTACTCAAACTCCTTTATAACCAGTGTGCTACTTTTATATCATTTATAACATTGCTCGTAAAGGGTCTCTTATTTCACCAATTTCAATATCATATTGTATCTCATTACGCACTTGTGCGTTATTGTAATGTAAAACGCACATTTTTTTTTTGTCAAGATGCTACGTCTAAAACGAACGGTACTTTTTTAAATCTTAGCAAAGAGTTTTTATGTCAGAAAAAAGGTCAACATTTTATGAATAAAATTAACTTTGGGAAATAAAATATAATAAATAATCATATAATTCTTTAATTTTATTATTTTGACAATAAATTACAACCATTTATCTGTAACAAAACACAAAAATATGATTTTATTTTATTAGTAATACTGGCTGTTTGTTATGTCTTTGCCTTAAACAAAGCGCCGATGCGCGCGCATCGCTAATTTGTGAACAAGATTTTTTTTTATAACTGCTTCAACAAGTGATTAAAGATTTATTTGCTTAAGAAAGTCCGTATTTCCTCGTAAATATGTTATAAAACGTAATACGTGCGCTTTGATAATTACAGCCTCTGCTTTCTTGTAGCCCTTGCCTACGGCTCGGGCTAGCAATATCGCCTCGGCTGTAATTTTTAGAGAAAACATAACTCAGATCTGTCCGACAGGCACTTACGTTCTTGCCTAGCAGGCAAACCGTCAGGTGAACCTGATGGACGTACCCGTGCATAAATGGTGGCCTATTGTCGTTTTCAGATCTAGGGCCTTACCGTTGAAACCAATTCCAATTGGGAAAATGGACGTTTCGCATTCTTGAATTCAAGATTGCAGCAAACTGGAGTTCTCTTGAGATTGGGAAGGTTTCGTACCCTTAATGACGTTTTAGCAAGGCACTTGCTTGCCTTCGGTCGTTATAAGGAAATCATTACATCATTATGGCTGCTAATAACGAGCTTTTATTCGGCTAACTTCACGTCAGTTTAAGTCGTTATTGACTCGATCCAAGCGCAATGCTATGTAAGCTGAATTGAACTCAAGAGTAGGTTGTCAGGATTGGAATTGCCGTAAGATTAAGCATGGCCATTGGACACAAGGAAGGCCCTTTATTGTTGCTAAGTAAACATAACGCGGTTTTGTTGCTCAGCAATCCTGTTAGTTGCATATCTTTAGCAAAAAAAATTGTTTCCCGTAATTCAACAACAATCCTGATAAATAAAATTAAAAAAAACTAAAGAGAACTGCTGCAGGCTCGAATGAAACAAGTAACAACACTTTCATAGTCTTTTATTATCTTAAAACTAATATCACAAATTGGTTCGTTTGGTTTCTTAAGCTTTGATTTTCTACATAATTTCTAATAACATATCTGTGCAGTTACTATTAAAACAGAACTCATGTTAAAATTGAAGAACAAGACTAGCCTATTATCATTTATTTTACCCACTGTCACGTTTTGTACAAGTGAACATCGTCCCTATCGTTAAGCATTCATTTTGGGTTCGAAAAAACCAAAATGGAAAACATCGATAAAAAACCAAATCAACCCGGATAGCAGCGGAAGGCTCACCATATTTTTCATATTTCATATTTATTTATTTGCTTGTCACATGGTTTTACAGATGGAATAATAAAAACCAGTGCATTAAACACATGACACCCCGCTGGGGCACCGCAGTATAGATTAAAGCCACCACCGGCCTACCACGCTGGGTTCTAATACCATTGGTGAAAAGTGGGCTTCTGAGTTTCGTTCACCATGACGACACAGTCACTTGCCTCTGACTACCCCGTTTGGGATAAAGTCGTAATGGTATGTTTTTTTTTGGGTTCGAATTATCTTTCTATATGATCAAGTGTGATAATACTGTTGTTTTGGCTGCCTATTTCGCTAGAGTCTAGCTTTAACCTCATTGGAATAGAACGAGGGTGTTTGGCGATTCAAAATAACTGTGATTGGGGTCTACTGGAATAATGTTTTATTGGTTCTGGTGTGATATCGTTAACCCAAAAATGCATTTTATAAATTAACACACGTTCTTAGGGGTCTGATGTCAAATATATACACGCTTCCCATTGCAGCCTCACACATGAACTGAAGTACAACCGTAAAAGTCAGTCTGCTAGCAAGTAAGGGTCGGTTTACGAGCAGCAGAACATTTTTCACAATTCACCAAACTGTAATTGTATGCAGCGTTCCTTAGAACTCGAATGGGATACTAAATGTTATTGGAGCTCTTAAGATACAGACCCGACGATGGCTTATTTATCTTCATATAGCATATTGAAAGATGGAAAAAACGCGGTTATGGCGTTACCAAAAACTTCTATTTTATACAATGTATTATTTTGTAGTAACTGTAGTTTATTTTACACACTATTTTATGAAGAAAATAGACATTCACTTTCGTCATAATTCGGAATATCCGAACCTTAGCTGTTCAACCGAATCTATCAATACATTATGGACTTTATTTTAAAAAAAATACAGCGTAGAAAGTGTGCTTCTGGCTAGTACAAAATACGTAAGTAGTAAACTTATCACCGCGCTCACTCCTCCACTCTACTCAAAAACGGGCCATCATAAATACGAACAAAACAACATATTGAAATTGGAAGTAGTCCATAGTAGATAAGAGAGAAACATTCACACGAGCACGGGAAGGCGCGGCGGCCTCCTGTCGCCCCGGGCGCGCTATAACACACACTCGGCGCCGATAAGCGCGACGCCGGGCACGCCGGGCACGCCGGGCACGCGGGGCGCGCGGAAGCCGGGCAGCGCCGCCCGCGCGTGCACTTCGCACAGGCGCCGCGCATCCAGCCGCACGCCGTTGGCTTCCGGCGCGTCGAGCCGCGGGTACAGCGCACTATCGTCCGTCTGCACTTGACGGTCTGTACAACTGCGCTCTGCAAAATTAAAATATGCTATTAGATATCATTTTAGCAACATCAAAGCAAGATTACAAAAAAAAATTATCAGAGCAACACTTACTTTTCGAGCTTGGAAATAATAAAACCTAAAATTGCAAAGAAATTGAAAAACAATTAAAACACAAAAAAATGTACAAAAACAAGAAAAATAACCAGCACCGAAGAAATATAAATAATCAAAGCGTAATAGGACGATATAACAATTTCAAGCTCACATCATACCGAGCGCGTATTCATAGGTAAAGTTTTAGTAAAAGTACCTACACAATATAGAATACTTATTGTTCAAATGAATCATTTCCTCGTGGTATTGATTTATTTACGTTCGATTGATTGATGTACGATGCTTAATATTTTTGTGAAACGATTTCTTGCAGAGTTTTTGTTGCACGATTGCTAAGTGCTGCCATCCACTGGGTCACTGTCACTAGTCTCGGCTACAGGTGGCCACAATAAGAGATTTTTCATACTTTAGTAGGGCATCGGCGCAAACTGTGCATTGAAGTGGCCGCGTCTGCCACATGTAGAGCCATGCTGCATGTGGCAGCGTTTAGTGGCCATACACACTTTGCCAGTCACAGTCACTGGCTTCTGAAGTTTAGTCACTGTGCCTAGTGTCTCCGACTAGTGGCCCAGTGTGCGGCAGAACTTATTAGGCAAAGTAATCCTGATTTTTATCAATCTAGTCAAAGAGGGTTAAAGGGCAATGTTACCGACCTGTGTCATTAAGAGTGGACAGATCAGTAGAAGGCGTAAGATCATGCGCGCGAGGCAGCGGCGCAGTGCCGACGAGCGCGGCGCACACCGCGCCCCCCGCCGCCCCGCGCCGCACCGCGCCCGCCACACCCGCCGCGCCCGCGCCCGCGCCGCTCACGGAGCGCCAGCGCGGCGGCATCAGGCTGCCGCGCACGTTGCGCTCCGGGTGCACTATTATAATATACAGCTGGAATAGATAGGATATTTCTCCTTAGATATGCTCAAAGACATGCAAACGCTATTTAGTCAACAAGATAATATGTCAAAGATCTGATGAGTGATAGTATGAGAAGGACTAAGGAGTGAAGAGTCAAGAGATTTCACAATGACTTTTTGTAAATAAATAGATGTTCGGAAGAAAGGATGAGTAGAAAAGATAATACAGATATGTCGGTAGCGATTATTCCACTATGTTCGTAGTTTATTTTAGTTTTATAGTAGTTTTCTACAGCATTTCCAGTGATCATTTCGCAGTCTCTAAGAGAAAATACGTCGGAAATGTAAGTAATCTTGTGATAAATGCTCTAAAATAATATGACTGCATTCATTTTCATTAAAAAAAAGTGCCTCGAGTGGTGTCGTGTCCAGCTACTAAAATTCATCTTCAATGTTTACTCATGTAAGCATTACGACTCCCATAACTCTAATTATGTAACGAAACAACGAGAGTGGCTAGAACATTTATCTGGTAATTGCGTAGGCTAAAGGAATATCATAGTTTTTCATTAATCTAAGATAAAATCCACTTTTACTGTACCAAGGGTCCATTTACCCCCAATCTGTGGTGGCGACCTGGTCGGGCCTCCACCTACCCCCCTCACAAACAAGAGGGTTCGAGGCCATTAGTGAGCCCACAGTCGAGTGGTTATACGAGTATGCTGGGCGGGAATCAATCTCGTGACCAGTCGCGTATTACTTCTATTCCACTCTCAGGGCCTCAAAAATGAATTGGGAACAATCCTACTTTAAGTGATAAGTTGACTTCTTCTGGCGAGTTAATAACAAACCTAAACTAGTCCTAACGCGCTGTAGCACGGAGTTCGCAATTTCCATACTCATGTTAGCTTTTTATCAAATTGTATTCACATACCTTAGGCGAAAAGAGGCAGACGAGCGTGACGCTGGCGCTGAGCGAGATGGTGACGGCCATGCTGGTGACGCGCAGCGGCACGTGACTTGCGGTGCCGAAGTACAGCGGCACGAACGCCAACCAGATCACGCACGTCGTGTACATCGTGAACCCTGCGGTGGAAAAAATTAACGCGAAATTAGAAAACAAGCTTAGTCACTATTTCAAGACGACGAAAGTTCTGGTGGTTTGAAATGATATCCAATGATTATCAAACTCAATACTCAGGTCGGTGGAAAAACTACTATTCCTTTTACTGCCAGCATCTTCTCTTTCTACAATATCACATTTTATTTTTCCTTCACTTGCTTCATGTAGTTCCGTTATGGCCTCTATTGACCACACTTCCCTCTACTTTGCCGTCTATAATAGTTGTGAAAAGTATAACGTGGGCAAAAGTATGAAGGTCATCGTGAAGTTTAACGTGTTAAACGACATGATGACCTTTTTTTAACAGCCAATAGGCCACGGCCTATCATTGTCACCGACTTGCGATAACGATGACGATTGACCACGTGATTTAACGCGGCATATAACAATCCCATATATGTATTTTAGTTTTTTTTCAACTTCGTTATCGTTGAGCCCCCAGATAATTCAAATTCATAAGAAAAAAGAAGCATCATCATCATCCGTGCGGTCTATCCCGGTTGTGAACCGACACTGGTGTGTGGGGTCCCAGGGTCCGCCTTTCTTATTTTCTTGGCCCACTGCGCGCGGTCTTGTGCATGTATTTTCTTTAAGCGTGTCCCACCATCGGCCTCGTCATCGCTTACCAGGCGAGACTAAGGCCAAACGCAAACCCATTTAAAAAAAAAACTTTGTAGACGTGGAATAAAAGGAAACTTTTTTTTGTTACGACTTTACTCTGTCAATTTAATTTTTGTGTATAAAAACAAGATTGAAAAGAGTAACCATCGAGTTTCTTGCCGGAGTCTTCTCGATCGGAAACAACCTCCGAACCGGTGGTAGAGTCACATTATGTTTAATTATGATATTAACTATCATAGTATTATTTTATGTAAGTTTATTTTTATTCAGTATATTTTTGTATATGACTTGTCATAAGTACTTTTTATAAGTCTATATGAATAAAGATATTTTTTACTTTTTACTTTACTTTACTGTATACCGTACATAAAATTGCACACTTACCAATATGCTTGCTCTCATTAAAAGCCTCCGGTATCTTCCTGGTGAGCACCGCGTAGACGGTGCAGACAAGGATGAGCACGACGGGGTAGAAGAAGGCGATGGTGTAGGAGGCGTCCACGTAGGAGTCGCACACGAGCATGTTGTCCGCGCGCGTCGGGTAGTGGTGGATCGCGCGCGCCGGAGACACGATCTGCCACACCACCACTATCACCACCTAACAAGCAATATCAATACATAAATATGCGCCAGAGAATAAACCAACTGCCATAGTCTTGAAGTAAATATAATATCCTTGTTTTACGAGATACCAGACAGGGATTTAAGGCTTTAGGTTCATTTGGTCAACTTCCCAAAACGACAACTTTTTTAAAATATTATTTTTTACATTACAATTTAATTTATAAATAATGTATAGGCTTTTAACTGAAGGATTACGTTTTAAATTGAATTGTAGGAAGCCTTAAATTAATATCAATAACCTTTAGAAGGAAACTATAATATCTTTTAAAAAGTTGTCCTTTTGGAAAAGTTAACCATATGAATCTAGATGGATTTAAGCCAGGGGCGTCTCCCAGCACATGCAGACCTGAGCCAATTAAAAAAAAAGTTTTCTGAAATTCCGACCGGGAATCAAACCCCTATGTGCCTGAACCTCTAAATCGAATACCTATGTTTTAGAAAATCAATCTTTAGAATAAAGTAGAATAGAATAGAAATAATTTATTTGCTCAAAACTGTGTACATATTATATAGCGATAGTCTGCAATATTACTTGGAATCAACCGTCTTTTGCCTTTAAACAGGTGGGCATGCAAATATTAATTAATAATATAATCATAAATTCATGAAATGATAATTTAAAAAAACTGATTTAAAATTATTTAAGGCAGTATTTACACCATTAATTATTGAGAAAGAAAAAATGTGAAGTCCATATTTGAAGCATTAATTAAGTTATAGAAATTATTTAGATATCGTTATATGTCAGTTCGATTAATATTTAAAATTACAAAACTTTAGTGATATATTCAAACTAACATCAATTTTTGAAATCCTTTAGAAATGGATTTCCTGGAGAATTTAAGCAACGCCAGGGGGGTGTTTTTACTGGAAATGAAATGGAATTTCTTTAATATGATTTACTCTGGAAAACCTTCCTCGAAGAATCAACTTCACTAAATCGATGCGTTAAAATGACATAAAACTCGACCGATCGAATGTGCAGAGTAGTTATCTCGAAGCATGCTGTTGAAACCTGCTTACATCTAAGGATGCAAAATCATAAAAGAAGACCGCTTTCTTACTTGAGCTAATTTGTTTAAAAAACCACGGGACTGACCTGAATAGAAACTAGTATGGAGCAGATAACGAGCTGTGACTTTGGCGAGATGAGCGAGGGGCGGCGCGCGGAGTGCTTGCTGGCCGCGAAGATGCGCGCAATGCGGTTGGTCTTCGTCAGCAGCGCCGCGTACACCACCGTGAAGCAGAAACCAGTACCAAAACTGAAACACAGTTGCGTTGCTACAAATTATGTAATATATAAATATGCTTCAAATAAAATATACGCCAGACAACACACCACTTGGCACGGTCTCGAAGTTAGGATAAATATCCCTGTGTTACGAGGTACCAGGCAAGGAAATAAGCCAGTGGTGTCTGCCAGCACACCCAGACCCGAGCCCATTTAGAAAAAATCGTTTCCCCAATTGACTCGACCGGGAATAGAAACCAGAATTCGTCAAAGCGAGAAACCGTGCCACAGCGCACTACACTAATCGTTTCGTTATCAAAACAAACTAAATGGAAATACTGAAATGTTAATTTCGTATGAAATATGCTTTGAAATAAACAGTAAGAAAGAAGCCATGTCATTGACATTAAATGTGTTTTGAGGATTTCGGACACCACATTATCCAAAAGCAAGCATAATTTTAGGAAGAAAGATAATTAGGAAAGCAAATAAAATAATGATTTCAGATTTTTCTCTCCCAAATGCAAAGTTGCATTGCCAGTGCAAGGTAGTTTAGAAGTACAAGATAGTCCTTGGGGTTATCCTACCAATGAGTGTATTGTACTGACCGTTGCAGCGAGCACAGCAGGTCAGTGGGCCGCAGCACGAGCGCGAAGGTGACGAGGTAGCACATCATGATGCCGGCGAGCAGCACAAAGGAGAGCTCGCGGCCGCTGGCGCGCACCACCGGCGTGTCGCCGCGCGCTGCCCACACGCCGCCCACTAGCCTGAGCACACGAACAATGCATCAAAATGCAATATCAGAAGTACAGACCCCTGGTGTCTATTATCCAGTCAAATCAATTCCCTAAGCTGAAGGTGGCGAGCAATCTCGTCAATAAATATCAAGCCTAGAAGATGCGTAAGTGCCAGTTAACAGCTGACTAGCTGGGAATGATAGATCATATTGGGAAATTGCTCGCTAAACTCAGTTTAGGGAATGAACTTGACAAGTTATAAAGGATTGTAATAAAGCAAAGATAAATAAAATTAGAAAAAATGATTGTAATAAAGAGTCCAGCGCTCGAACCACAACCTTAATTGAAATACTCCTGCTCAGTCTGAATGTCAAACTTAACTACATACAAATTATGATTTCTACGTACGTGGTGAGCAGCACGCCGATGGAGGAGAAGGCCATGGCGCCGATGGCGGCGGGCGCGCGCGGGCGCAGGTACAGCTCGGGCACGCGCGCGCACGACACGCGTCGCACGTCCGGCAGCGTGCCCAGCGGACACGCCGTGCACGACGTCTCTGATACTGGCGACCGGATCTAAGGATACACGTATGAACTCAGAAATGTCACATTTGCCATGAAGAGTTTGCAAGCAACAATTATTTTGCTAATGCAACTAGAAAGATAATTCAAACTGTAGTGTAGCCCATTGCGACTGAAGTTGAGTGTAATGATAAGCATTAATGAGCACCTAAGAGGCTGAATTTATAAAAGAGGGGCAAACAGCGTTAAGTACTTAATGAAAAAACAATGGAAAACATAGTCATCACCATTCAGCCATAACATAAACAATGCACTGTTACTGGTACTGTTAAACAAAGGTGAGCTTAGTTTCTGAGGGTCGAAGTTCGCGTCCGTATGCTGTACCCTCGAGACCATACACGTGACCACTAGGTGGTGCCAAACGAGCAACAATTACCTGTTGGTTATTCAACGTGTTCTGGCTTGATGCCTTGGGAGCCCTTACGAGAGGTTGGGTCTAGTCTGCCGGGTGCGATGAGGCGGTGCCGTTGTAGCGGGAGCCTCATCCTGGAGAGTCCTTCCTTTTTCAAATCTATTAGTCACCGTTTTTAAAAGGATAAAATTGCCAAGTACCTCATATTGGGTGCAGTTGAAGCAGTGCCAGCAGCAGCTCTCGCCCTCCACGTACTGCTTGGCCTGCCCGAGGTCGCACTCCGCGCTGCACACGGACTCCGGGGGGTGCCGCTCGTCCCACTTGAACTGGATATCTGGAATTAATGTTATATTACAGCGTGAGGAACTGCTTAGGCTTAAGACGAACGATCGTCTTACTCACGTAAAGAACTGAATTTTAAGGTAAATGATGGAACACACCGGTTTGCGGTTTTTGACGGATAAAATTTAGTAAACGTGGCATTTTAGTGACATTGGCCTCAGAAATCAAGTCTTTTAACCTAGTAGGCAGGCGCAAAGCAGACAATGAAATTTAATTTTTATTTAGCTGACTTTTAGTTCTGATTTAGATAAAATGTTACAAAATATGTGAACATACGGGTTTGAGGACATCGGAAGCGCGCTGAAAATGATAAACTAGGATTTTTTCAGTAGGACCGTAGGAGTTCAGTAATACATGGAAATACCCAAGCCGTTGATTTCAACCTCTTTAGAACAATGTCGTCATCGTCCATGCCCACTACGCTACAGAGCCCTGTGAGTGAGTTTGGACGTAACTAACAGTTAAGAAGGTAGGTATTTCGGAAGTATTGAAGAAAGAAACAAGTCACTCTCTTTCACATACCATTCATGTCCAACTGCAGCTCTCCGTCGAGGTACCGGCCGACCTTTAGCCAGCGGTAGACGCCGCGCGAGACCTGCTTAAAGTGCAGGATGTTGTAGCGCGCCGGCCCGTCGCCGTTCTGGTCGAAGTGGAACTCATCGCCGCTCAGCCCTACGCACATTTACCCCATAAGTTTGAAACCGAAATCATAATGTTCTTATGTTATAACTACAGCACACTACAGTTATTTTTGGTATGCCCGTGAAATGCAAAATCCTATATCATCGCACTCACTTCAATCAGATTCAAGTCTAATCGGCAGGTCATAAAGTTATGGTTGACAGTTTTTAAAAGGTTTAGTGGTTAGCAGACTAGCTTTACCTATTAGTCTGCAAGTCACCATTGGCCGTGATAAACCTATATACCTAAACTATATAAATAGTTCAGTAAACAGTAAATTAAAGACAAGTACGGCTGCTAAACAACTTTTTTCCAATGGTGATTACGTTAACATATGAGACTTCATGACTCTTTTAACATACGTTAGTATACTGTCCGTAGCTTAAGAAATAACTCAATTAAAATACTAACTAACGTAACGTACTTGAGCAATGATCTCACTAAGTAAAATGTATGTAAACCTGTGAAGCGCACTTGGCGCAGGTAGCGCAGCAGCAGCGCGCCGCTGGCCGGCCGCAGCGCCGCGCACAGCCCCGGCTTGCCGCCGCACAGCTCCGAGTGCATGTCCCTGTGACAAATCATAACATAACATACATATTGGTGAGGTTTATTGATGGATTTTTGTCATAAAAGAGACATGAATAAATGTATTCAGTCTAGGAACTCAGGGGTTCGGCGGTAGAGTACTTTCATATCAAAACTTTTGTTGCTAGTTTTCAGAAAAGACTTATACAAACCGTGAACTTTGTATTACAAACATAATACTCGTAAAATATAATATGAACCACAAAAAAAATTGTTAGTACCTGAGCCTCTAAATAGCAATTAATTGAATTATATTCATAACTAATACTGGCGATTTTTCACAGATACGAGTACTTTTCATCAATCTTACAAAACATTTAAGTATACTGAAACTTATTTACTTAATAGTTACCCAAGCCATCACAAGAACCGCTCTCGGGCAGCTAGCCAAGGTTTTGCTTCAGCAGCCACTACATATTATCATAATCTGTAATACAAACTTTTCTGTATGGCTGGTTTCCAGTTTAGGCTGAGAGTACCCCACATGGGTATAAGACCCATCAAGCACGTTAAGTCTTATCAGAGATATAATTCATCTGAGAAACGGTCTATTCTCATAATAATTTATTTCTATTCATAGTAAGGAGACAGTTGTACCTGATAGCATGCACGAAGGCGAAGACAGCATCGGCCACGAACTGCAGCTGCGCTTCGAAGACGGTGTTCTCAGCGGAGAGGCGCTGCTGGGGGTCGCACGCGCGCTCGTATTGCGCGTTGTAGGGCGTGCGCGCGCTGCCCGGGTAGCGGCAGCGGAAGTGGTCCTCCCAGAACTCTGAACAAAGGAACAAAATCAATTCGAAAGTATTAACAGGAAGAGATCTGGTTCGCGGAATTTGGGTGGTTAGCAAGTAGTTTGCTATGTACCATTGACAAACTTTCTTTAATCACACGAGCTTTACTAAGAGCAAGGATCATCGCTAGTGACTGCCTGCAACGCCAAATGACGTGTAATTAATACAACTATAACATGAGGAATATAAAATATCTGCGAATCTATTTCAAATTATATGAAGCCTCTTTCACTCATAGTAGAAACTTATTTTTAACCAATTCTGTACTTTAGATGATGTATCAAATAATTTAGAGATTATGGTTATAATAAATGTAGTGTGTGTATGTATGAGTGTTAGTTACGCTAACTTTTTCACTACACCAATCCGTTTGCCAGTGGGTGCAAAGATTCATTTCACAAATGAATGAGTATATTGATGAGTTTTACCGACAAACCAGGGATTCCTGGGGTTGTTCTCCACAGTCAAGTTCAGGAAGTATTCTTTAAACCCCTGCACGGGGTTGGCCTGAGGCTGGACGCTGATGGTTCCCTCGACGGCGGCCTCGTTGCCGTCGGAGACCAGCGCGCGCGCGCTCCACCCGTCGGAGCCGACCCAGCTGAACGCGTCCGTCGCGCGCAGCCGGCCCGCCGCCGCCATCACGCCCGCCACCTCTTGGTCGGACCCGAACACTATCACACCTGGTAATGAACCAACTTTGAGAACAAACAAATACGGAATAAAATTATAAAAGTACAGGAAAATACAACAAAGCTGTTGGCGACCTGCACCGCAAGATCCTTTTTGACCACAATATTTCTAAATTGTAGTTGCTTTATATATTTTTGTTTGTACTTCTTTTTACTCTTCAAATATTTGTCACAAAACGTATAGATAAACAAATTAATGAGCTGGTAACTAACGAAACCCAGGGTTTTATTTTGGCCATCCTCAACAAAAGCATTATATTTCAAACAATTTTTTGGCAGCGGGTCAAACTTAATTATTAGATTTAGAGGTTGAGATTATTTAAGAACCATTTTCTGTGGTTTATTTTGGATTTTGGGTTAAATAAATATTTGGTATCACTTACGCCCGTAGCCACAAACGCTAATCAAAAGTTAAGAACACCTCAAATTGCCCTGTCACGTCACGTCAATAAAAATGAAAGGGACAGCTATACATGCAAGGACTTCTCAGCTTTGATTGACGTTTGTGGATTCGGGCGTTAGAGTGCTACCTTCTGATTTAGCCTTCTGACAATTATGACCGACATTTAATGAAAATTGGGCAGTATAAGAAATATGTACGTTGATTATTATTTACCTAAATAAGATCGGGTCGTATTGTATTAAATGAGAAACGTAAGTTCATCTAATCACGCAATCTCTACTCAGCACCAAAATTTGTTATCAAGAATCTGATCAAGTAAGTGGTTTTCCTAGACTATCTTTTATGATTTCCAAAATAATATTACCTCGAGCTCTAGGCCGCGATAAGAGCTTGACAACGATTGCATCGTACGCGTGCTCGTCGGCTTCACCAGAATCCTTCACCAGGCGCTCCTTCACCGCGATGCAGATATTGTTACGAGCCAGCAAAGTTTCCAACTCTTCAAACGCCTACGAAAAAATAACCTTTTATATGCCAAATATAAATTCATCTCTTTCACCTGAGGAGAGGTAGTTGAAGGAACCAGGCAGATTAGGTATGACTATTAAAGCTAACTACGAGTTCTGTCTTGGAAACCCAGTAGTCCTAGTTTGTATTCCTTTCCTTATTGATTGTTGGCGATCTGCACCGCGGAATCCTTTGTGGCCTACCAACTGTGGTTACATATTTCAAAATTCTAATTATTTAAACCTTTCAATTCAAGTAAAACAAAATAATTTATGCATTGATGAGTTAGTAAGGAAACCACGAATCTTATTTTAAAGCTTTTCTAAAAGTGATGTTGATGTTCTAAACTCCCAACAGTTTTTACAATCAGTTAGTGTCCATATCCTCGTTCCTGAACCAGTCTACCAAATAAACTCACCAAAACTGTTCTTATTTAATAAGGTTTTGCATACGATTTAATACCTTAATCCCATAGTTGGACTCCTCATAGATGATAGACACGTATCGCCAGCCCAGCTTCCTGACGATCTCAACCATGGCGCGCACTTGGTGCAGGTCGGAGGGGATGGTGCGCGTGAAGTACTCGAAGCGCGCCTTGTTCGACAGCTCCGGGGACGTCGAGAAAAATGAGACCTGGAGCCAAGTAAGTACTTACTGTCATGACGAGTGAATCTCGTGTGCTACGTTTAGAAAATTAAGAAAATGTTACGTAACTGTTTTTGAACTGAAATTGTCTGATTTATTTCAATTTCTTATTACTGGTTACGAAAGCAAAAAACATTTTAATGGAGAGTTCTTTGTTATAAAATAATGTTTGACAAATAAGATTCACACACAACGTTCACGTCAAGTTTTACATTGGGGCATTTTATGCTGCTGACATGAGACCCATTTAGCCATGGTTTTGTGAATTAACTTTCATGTAAAAATGTAAATGAATGCAAATACTTTACAATCTTGAAATAATACACGCTCTATGTTTAAATTTTTTCTAGTTTTTGTTAATCATAATCGTTACTCATAAGTGTAATCCACTAAGACTTAATCTCTATTGATCTAGTTTTATCGCAATGATAAGTTTTCTAATAATTCTATAGTCGATATCGAGATAAGATACCAGTACAAACTAATATAGGCCTTCATCATGATTAAGGTTTATGAAATTTACCTGCGTCAGATATTTTTAAAAATAAAGCCTGAGTACCTACAGTTAGTTAGAAATGGTGAAGAATAATTTTCAATGCTGTTATTATTTGCAGTAAGCAGGGGAAATAGTATGAATGTCATGGTGCTCTCTCAACATTTTAATCAGGGACAAACGAACTAAGATCATTTGACCCCAAACCAAGCAGAGCTTGTGCTAAGGGTGTCATAGACTGATACTTCAATCAATATTTATCAATACAATAATAACACCCAGACACACAAAACACACAAATGTTCGTCACATGTGAAATTAACATGACATGAATGATGGTCATGGGTGGTGGTCACACCCTGGACCTCTGGCAGGAGCGCTGCCATTGCACAGCAGGCCAGTCATACCTTAGTCTAACCTAAGTTACCTGTGGTATCCTGAAGAGTCTGAGCAGGTTGGCGACCTGCACGGAGGTGACGCTGGACGCGGCGCCCACCACGCCGGAGATGACCTTGCGCACGGCGGTTGCGTTGCACGCGTACTCCGCGTCGTCGATGTTGCTGATCGAACCTGATGACATAAAATATAAGCTACAAGTTAAGTAACAGTACTAGTACTAGCGTCGGCGTATTTTTATGACATAAAAGTGGCAGTAGACAACAGACTATAGAAGTGAACGTGACGTTAACTTATGGTCCTCATAGACCTAAGATTATTTATTTATTTATTATTTCGTACACAAAGAGACAAATTACAGAGAAAACAATAAGGAGTACAAAAGTACAGGTTAGCTTATCTCTAGAAAGAGATTTCTTCCAGCAGACCATGGCGACAGGAAAACTCATTTAAAATTGTTATGGATAGACAAACGTGTACAAATGGAAATGGAAATGAGAGTTACATATTCAAAAATCGTAACAAACTAAAAACCCCTAAGTACATGTTTTACTTACAAACAAGTAAATTAATATTCTACAATAAGTACATAAACATATAGATAAACATAATACATACAATAAACAAAATATAAATAAATATATGTATACATGTAAACATAACGATCCAATGCAATTTAAGTAAAACTCAAAAGATGTTCTTTTAGCAGTCTTTTGAAAGAACCTACAGTGCCGCATTCGCGAAAGGATACAGGCAACTTGTTCCACAATTGAACAGCATGAACAGTAAAAGATTCACCATACATGCACGTGTTACAGGGAGGAGTAGTTAAATAAAAGTTATAGGTTGAGCGATGAGCTCGGCCAGAAGACGAAAGATATGTAAAACGTTCACGGAGATAGCTTGGAGAAGCGGGATTAAACAGTACATTGAAGAGGATGACCAGTATATGATAATTCCGCCGCAAACGTATAGGGAGCCATTTCAATTGTTTTCTGTACTCAGATATATGATCATACTTATGTAGGCCGTATATGAAGCGAATGCAAACATTTTGAAGACGTTCGAGCCTATTTAAAAGTTCCTCCGTAGCGTCAAGATAACAACTATCAGCATAGTCAATAATAGGGAGCATAAGTGATTGAGCTAGTGTTATCCTGGTTCGAATGGGGAGGAAATTCTGTAGACGCTTCAGTGAGTGGAAAGCTGCAAAAACTTTTCGGCCTACCTGATTGACATGGTGGTCCCATGCAAGGTAACAGTCAAAAAAGACTCCCAGGTTCTTAACGGAAACAGCGTAATCAATTACTGTCCCATTGTACACCAACGGTGACAGGGGTGATGCACAGGCCTTTTTGTGCATAGCTTTACTACCAATGATAATGGCCTGAGATTTGACAGGATTAACAAGAAGGCCATAAGATTCAGCCCAAGTGCAAATCCGATCTAGGTTTATATTCATATCAGATATGGCCAATTCAACATCGTCAGGTTTGAAGTGGATGTAGAGTTGCAGGTCGTCAGCATATAGGTGATAGTGAGCGGACAATTCCGAAGTAATGGCATTAATGAAGATGGAAAAAAGAAGAGGAGAAAGGACACCACCTATTTATGCTAATATTTGACTAAAAACTTTTTCAAATCGTGACAATAGGTTCTCTAAGGAAACATGACTATAATTTTGTGCCTCTTCAGAATTTAAGGTCATCACAATAGAGTTAGTTTAATAAAGGAAGTTAATTATACTGTCTAGGATTACGTTTATAACCAGAATTTGTAGTTTCTTTTTTTATAGCTATAATCTCCTCCTCTTGACATTACTCTGTAATTAAATTATTGTAAACTAGCTGTCCGTCAGCGACTTTGTCCGCATAGCCTGACTCTTCTGATAAAAATATATATAGCCTAAAAAAGTACTTTGTCACTCGCTGGTAAGGTAGCTTTATATTGGTTTGGATGGTATTGGTGAAATATTTTTTGGAATAGGTCCAGTAGTTTTAGAGATTTTTCGTTTGTTTGTTTGTAATGACCTGCATTTTCAAACAAACGACCGAAAAATCAAATATTTCCTCTTTATGACATAATATTATAAATTGTAGCCCATGTGTAATTCTGATGTTTATGCTGTATTACTGTAAAGTTTCATTCAAATCCGTTCGGTAGTTTTTGCGTGACAGAGTAACAAACATACATACATCCTCACAAACTTTCGCATTTATAATTTTTTGCTGACTCATAAGAGTGTTTTTTTTGTCGCACTCATAAGTGTGTAAAAACATTGTTTTTCTTTAATTTCTGTCTTTCTAACGAGATAACTATTCACTACGACGTTTCTAAGATCTGTTTGTCTGATTCTAAGATTGCATTGCAAAACTGAACTCAAAATATGTTTATTAAAATAGACTTCAGCAGTACTCTGAAATAGTCTAATTCTAGACTTAATAATAGAAATAAATCTATAACATAACATACCATCACTTTATCTCAAGCGGGGTAGTCAGAGGCAAGTGACTGTGACGTCATGGTGAACGAAACACTCAGAAGCCCACTTTTCACCGATGGTATTAGAACCTAATACTACGAATACTATGAATATGAATAAATATATACAAACTTAACACGTCGTCAGTCGACATGCTCGTAGAGATACAATAAACACAACAATACAATTTACCGCATCTGGTGCATCGACTGACGGGTGATCGTATAATGTTTGTGTACTGCTTATTTACTCGTCATTTAGTTGTTTTTGTACTGAGAAGACCTGTTACAGACAGTTTACTACCTTTAATGAAGTCCAGCGCCATTTCCAGGCCATAGGTGTCGTTGTCGCAGTCGTCGAGCACGTGCGCGCCCAGCGCGACGCCGGGCGGCCCGAGCTGGCGGCGCGCGGCCACGTCCAGCGCGAACAGCATCGCCTCCAGCGCCTGCACGCCGCCCTGCGCCATCACCGGCCCGCAGGTCGCGCCTTCGGAGCGGCTGTGGACCTGCAAACAAAACATCATTTTTAATTTTCAGTCTGAATACGTAGCTAAAGCCCTGGGACTGTCGACGCGCCTTTGTACTTTTCGAATTGCTTTGTAGGATAGAGAGCGGCCTGATTCCTTGAACATTAAAATTTTCTGGTATTACTATTTTTAGATAAAAATATAGCATTGTAAATGTGAAACTAACAAAAAGACACCTTATATCAAACATATCTGTTTTATTAATATTAATTAGAGCCGGTGCGGGAAATCGCACTCGGGGTCCCTATTTGCCGGGTCTATTTGCCTATTCATTGGGTCAGCCGGTGCTTTTCACTACCTAAACGAGTTATCGATAGATTTACTGATTACCAGCAAGCGACCTATCAGGTCATTCGTTCGCAATCTTGTCTTTATAGCTCACGTTGAGCGACCTTAAGTACGCTAATGAGAAATAAAACATTTTAAGACGAAATATGATTCAACTACTAGCCTAACCATCTAATTACGATATTGTATGCAGATAGACCCATGAGGGTACCTTGACTTAGTGCTAAGTAACTGAATTTTAACTGTAACGTAATTCTTAAGCATATAAGTTTCCTTTTTCACAATACGGTTTCCTAAGTTAAGTCACTTTAAAAAACTTCTAGAGGAAATAATATTCAGTATATCGGGCAAAGCGCAAAACTAATAAACGCACAAGCAAAAATATTACATAAAATACCATCAATGGGATAGAGCAGTTAGTCACAAAAGTAGGTTGGTACTGTGGGGTAATAGCACGGACGTCCTGAGAGTCTTCACTGCTAAAAAATATGCATCAGAGCCATCTGCTGTAAATGACCTTTTGACTCTTGTAGGCCTTTATTTACAAAATTACGAATTCTCACCGTCCCGAGCATGTACATTATAGAAGTTTATAAACTCGTCAAACAACACCAGTATTTGTTTAAGACTGCAAGGGGTTTATACCCCAGGAATAGCAGATTTCCGGACAGGCTTGCGTTAGACTTCTGTCCTAAGATCTCATTGTACTAAAAAAGTGGCTATATAACATGTGTGGGTCTACAATAAAATTCCAAATAAGTACAAGATAGGACCCATGCACGTAATGATGGTGGATTGTTGCATCTATAGTGTTGATGAGTTTCATAACTCACATTTTGCATGCTGTTAATATTACGCAGAATAGTCATAAGCACCGTATTTTTCTTTAAATTAAGACCTGTTACTATTCTTCCTATTCTATGCAAATCAATGATTATTGATTACAGATTATTTGAAGAACGGCTAACGTAAAAAAATATCGCTGGTACCGTAAATTTTAATCTCTCGACTCGATTGAGGCTTGAGGCTGATCGATCCGTCTATCGATCCAAAATTACAAACTATCTGGCTGTTAGCTGTTTTGGAACGCAGCCCTCATCTGCTAGTTTGATTTTCACACAATATTTCTCCGAGAGGAACAAAAAAAAATCTGTCATTCTGTCAATGTCAAAAAAAATTACTGTGTAATTATTGGCCGAAAATATTTTAATTTTTTAGTAACTTTAATGAACATGTTTTGTAATTTTGAATTGTGTAATTTTGAATAGTACCTACTCCTAAGTACTTATTTGCTGAATATGTATAATCATATTGTATTTGATGTTATAACTGATGTATATTATATTCGAAAACCACTTACAAACTTCTGAAGCAAGTAATGAAACATGGACAATAGTTCTGATGCTGAGCTGTTCTCTGAGCTGCACTGTCCTAAGCATCCTGTTTAGTGCTAGCGTTTACCTGCTTTATAGGTATGTCGCTTTCGTACTTGAACAAAGTTCAAGGTTCCGCTTTTCACCATTGTACCATTTTTGATGTTGTAACGGTTCGTTACAGTCTTTAGGAGTAGGATTAGGAAAATATAACTTACAACTAACTTATTAACTAAATAAAAACTAAATTAAACAATATTAAAAACAAAGCCTATCCTATAACTTTCAAAAAAACACTTATTAGAAAAAGTAAAATAAATTCATATATAAACTTATAATAAAATATTGTCACATAAACTCGGGCGCATTGATTTCTTAATTTCTGTAAACGCGAACGATGAGTGAACGCTGCGTAGAAACAGGTTCGGCCGAGTGTATGAGTTGCTTGGGGATATCGTCTCAACAGTCCGAGCGAAGTGATCTAATCGCAAGGACGCACGCCTTTTGGTGAAAGTTGCCTAATCACGACGAACAACAAAAGTGTCGCGGATTATTCTTTTTCTTCTTTTTAATATTGTAAACAGTGTGTTGTGTTACCCCGATATCGGGTGAGTGTTGTAAACGATCTATATGTTTAATCGTAGTGCTTAGTTAGTGCCTAGTATTAGTAAGTATGTACCTATTAGTTAAAATAGTTGTGCTTGCATGTGCAGTGCTTTAGTGTTTATGTCAATAATATGTGTACGTGGGTGTAATCCATAGACACGAAAATCATGTTAGCTAATAATATAATACATTTTATTATTCACTCCACCCACGTGCATGAAAATTCATGCGTACATGTCCTCGCATGACCTTCATGTCTATTGACGGTCATTTGATTTTAATGTTTCCTATTGTATGTTTTTTAAAAGGCGTCACAATCGATGCCGGTTATGTTACCTCAAATTACTTAGCATATTCATTTGCAAAACTTTAGTTTTAGATTAACTTTAAATATTCTTTGTTCACTTTTATGCTTAGTGCTTAGTAGTAGCTTATAGATGTTTTTGTATGACTGACTCATCATTAATAACTATTTCTTGCCGAAATCATTCCATCTGTTCCGCTTTTTACCGTTTCCGGTGTGATGTCGCAGTCATATGAATGAAATCGGACTTTGTTAAAATTGTCCAATTTCCGGAATTCCAGGGTCCCCGTTCCGGACTACCATCCTGAACAGAAGTCTGGCCACTGCACCGTTCCTGGTGATGAGCTGTCGAATATTGATGTAGATAGTCCTGCTACTACCGGACAAGGACAGTGGTCTTGATTATCTTTAGGACACTGTAACTTTCGGTTGCAAATTAAGAATCAACTACCTGGGTCTACCTATTTTTATTTTTAGAATTATAAACATATATTTAAAATTATTATTTTATTACTTACCCACCTAATTTTGACCACCTTCCTAAAAAGGTACGGTACAATGTAAAGATTCCAGAAAATTAATCTTTTAGTTAAATAAGTTTAACTGAAAGACTAGTAGTCGAGATAGGAACTTAACAAAGATTCGTTAGATCCTTAATTTGTGTTAATGTCAATCTCGACTGTTACCAAATCTGATTCTACTAAGTTTACCCAGGGGACTAACCTTTTAAGTCTCAGAGATGCTTACGGAATTTAAAACAGTTTTACTTCTGAGCTTCAAATATAATATTTCTAAATTACATGTCTGTAATCGTGCGCCGAAATCTCTCTATGAGTGTTCCAGTGCTTGCGTCAGAATAAGGTACATGACTGGTTTGACATCCATAAAAGGGTTAGACAGGGTTGTGTAGCGTCCCCATGGCAGTTCAACCTATTCATGGATGACTGTTTGACAGATCTGAAAGCCAGTGGTTATGGACTGGACTGAGAATGGATGGGTTGCTTGTTAAATGCCTTCTCTACGCTGATGACCAAGTCATACTTGCGTCGTCGGCCGACGAGTTGCAGGAATTGGTAACATTAACGAATCCGTCGTTAGAAGCGATAGGTATGAAAGTGAACGTAAGTAAGACAAACATCATGGTTTTTGAAAGAGCGGCGAGTGTGACAAAATGTGATGTTTTAATTGGAAGTGAAAAGGTAGAACCAGTGAAAGAATTTGTGTATCTGGTGACTAGGTTCACGAAGGATGGAAAGCGTGAGGGTGATATTGATAGAGGAGTGAATGCAGGGAATATAGTTAATGGAGCGCTGCATGCCTTTATTAACAGGCAGAAGGTGTTAAAGAAGGCGCGACTGGCTCTTCATGCGGGGGTTTTGGTGCCGACGCTTATGTACGAAAGTGAGAGTTGGGTATGGCAGAAGAAGTATGAAAGTAGGATAAATGCAGTGGAAATGAGAGCATTGCGAAGTATGGCAGGAGTGACATTGAGTGATAAAGTGAGGAATAGCATAATCAGAGAGCGTTGTGGAGTGAAAGTGTATGTTGTCACTAAAATTAAGATGGGAGTGCTAAGATGGTTTGGGCATATGGAAATGATGAATGAAAGGCGGTTAACGAAACAAAGTTACAAGGCGAAGGTGGATGGAGCTGTTAGAATGGGAACGCCTAGACGGACGTACTTAGGACGAGTCCAAGACGGGCTTAGGAAAGATCAGGTCAGAAGTACCCATAATCGACAAGCATGTATGAAAGGATTAATGAGAGTGGAAGAAGAGCAAGAGGTGTGTCAGGACCGTAGCAAGTAGAAAGATGTGGTCTCTGCCTACCCCGTTAAGGAAAAGGCTTGATGGTATGTATGTATATCTGTAAAAACTGATATACTAGTAGCTGTCCGTCAGCGGCTTCGCCCGCGTATACTGTTTCGTTAAAATAAAGCCTGTGTTAGCTTATATAAGCACCGATGCTTACACAGCTCGTGCGCCGCGCGCTGTCCTTGTCTGCCGCTCGAACTTGTGAACCAAAATACCTACCTAGGACTTATAATTGATAACAGATTCAACTGGCGGCCTCACGTCGATTATTTGTGCGGTAAACTGAGGGCAGTTCTAGCTAAATTAACAATACTAAGATATAAGTTACCATATGGCACTCTAAGAATGTTGTACATGTCATTAGCAGATTCAATTATTTGCTATGGAATCAGTAGTTACGGCAAGACATACGTGACTTATTTAGAGGACATTTATAAATTACAACTTGCCATACTGAAGGCGATTGTACCTAAAAACATGAAGAAATCAAACAATCAATATTATTCTAAATTGTTTAAATACTGTAAAGTAATGAGCGTTTTCGATAGGATTGGTGTGTCTGTCGTTTCTGAAGAACATAGCATTATTCTCACATTATGTAAGCGAACTAGGCCCGGTCATTTACGGTAACTTAGATTATCTGCCTTTGTTTATATTACCATAATGTAATAATACAAATGGAAGGAGAACTACTCAGTACTTGCTACCTAAAATATTAAATAGTTTTCCACAGCAATTAGACGATATATGTATTAACCAGCCAAAGAAATGTAAAACTATATTAAAAAGATAAGATAATTAATTAAGATGTAATTAATCAGTGTATATTTGGCTTTTTAAAGTACCTATAGTATAGTGCGATCTCACCCTACTACTAGTTAAACCTCTTAAGGGTTTTTAATAGTAGGGTTCATTAGTAAATAAGAAAGTATGTAATTTCTGTTGTGAATAAAAAAAAAGTAGTTTCGGAGCTTTTTCAATCAAATCGTTTCTCTTTATAATATTAAGAATAGATGGAAATGTTCGGGATAGATTGAAAGCTTGCCATAAGATGGAAAGAGCCGACTGTAAAATATATCCATGCATTGGGACAGTACACACGCGGTGCTTGCTGTGGCCGTACTTCATTAAATACGGATGTGATTTGTCGAAGCGCTGCGGATTTGTGCGATGAAAGGGATTCCGCATAGTTCCGTTAGAGATAGGTGCAGAGCGGGGAGTTTCAAAAGCATACCAACAATCAAATGCGCGGCGTACTAAGTTGAATTCACAATACAGTGCCACCAACTAAAGAGTATAAATCAAAAACAAGTGTCGGAGTTCTAATACCTGCATTTGTAAATAGAAACAATTGAAATAGATCTAGTTAACAGAAACACAGTCAAACAGAACAGTCAAACAGAATAAGTTAAGTGTAGACTTTACTTATTACGAGAAGTGGACTATCGGTCGAGGATAAAGTTCGTATGTGTACCTTATTCATCCACGCAATTAAAAGCTGACACCGTGCTACAGCGCACTATGCCCATCTTGTCATCAAAGTAATAAATCGCTAAAATATACATTTTCGCGGTTACGTCTTCAGAAATTTCGCTATTTATAAAAATATGAAATATAGCAGTAATGTATTTTAACATCAAAGAAACAAAATGAGATTCACTAACCGGCTTATTAATTAAGGAATTGTTTAAAAATTAAAGACAATTCTTGGAGCGACTCTACTGTCAAATTTTTAACAACACTTGATTTTGACTCCGGAAATACCCAGATTGTACTGTAAAGGGGTTTGTTAAAAATATTAATTACTGTTTTGGCACAATCGTAGGTCTACGTTAACCGTTGATTAAGAAGTCAATGAGACAGTTTGTTTTTACATTACGTCATTTTCATTTCGACCGTACGAGACATTTTACAGCGTTTTATACCTTACAAGGTTTTTCTTCTAAATTATTAAATATTTGTTGACATTAAAGATAATACTGTAGCCATTCCAATATCGTCCATTTAATGGTGAACCGTGATGAGGACTATCATAGCAGTGTAGGTAGACACATTAAGCAAGCAATATATTAAATTAGTGTTGGCAAATAGTCTGTTACTCGTTTAAAACCTAAATGAAACGGCAACGTAACAGTCAAGGGCTTGCTCTGTGGCTGCATTTAAAGTAAAGTAGAGTGAAGTAATAAACCTATATTAATACTGTCCCATCGCTGGGCAAAGGCCTCCATCATTGAAATGCTTGTTTTTTCATTGACCTGTGCTTTCGCATGGTTTTTTTTTTAGATTCTACCATCTTAAGCTGAGGATTATGTTGAAGCTCACTCCACAAACACAATTCCCAGTTATTAATTCAATCAGTTGAAAACCAGCTAAAAATATTTATTCATTAATTTTATCAACAGCGTTAACAAAATAATTGGTAGTTGAGTGGCGGCTACTGTAAAAGTTATTACTTTTTGAAAATAAAAATTTATGTCATCCCGTGGAATTTAAAAAAATAATCGCGAGTAGAATCCGTAAAATGTTTTATTTCAATGCATAGTGTTTGCGAACATCTGAAAACAATATGGTTTTAAGATTTATTTGTCCATCAGCGGCTTCGCCCGCGTAGTTTGTTTCCCGTCAACAAATACAACAAATACAGCCTTATACGTCCCACTGCTGGGCACAGGCCTCACCTCAACTATGAGGTGGTACAAGCCATACTCCAACACGCGGGCTCAGTGCGGATTGTTGGAGAGGTGTATATATATATATAGGCCAGTGATAAATCTTAATGTCAGATGTTATCAAGCCGCCTTTCTAGGCCTCTGACTAGGCTTTACGACTGATATCTTGCGACGTCAGCCGGGCCCAACTGTTTAACGTGCCTTCCGAAGCATGGAAATGCCCGAAAACACATCACTTAATTTCGGTCGGGATGGTCACCCCCGTCCATAACCCGACCTGACTGGCGTCGCTTAACATCTTATCGTTGTCGATCCGCTGACGTCACTTAGCCATGGGCACCTCAAAATAAAGCCTTAACATAATAATAGTATAATAATATAATAAATAAGTAAACTGATACAAAATAACGTGGTTTTGATCAACTTTAATCTTTCATTTACTGAATATTATTTTATTATTCTAAAAAGTATTTTACGATTCCTTTGACGTTACACACACTGAAAACATGGAAGCAGTTCCTTTTTTTATTTTAGTTTTTGTAAGAAAGTCATGTACTAGCTCAGCAAAAGGGTCCTCAGTTATTTTTCTCATAAGAAGCGGATAATTCGCAGCACAGTCGTAGGACGCAAGGTCACAGCTATGAGGTTACTCGCCCGGTCGAATGTGTTCAAAATGTGTTATTACAGCGGTAAACCTGCTAGGGAATCAATGAAAATAATATTATTTTATAATACACATTTTTTTCTCAAATAAAAACTGTTCACATATTTAAAAAAAAATTAAGACAAGACAAGGTATCTTCACGTAGGTATGCAATATTTTACTTCTTGGTGTATGGGTTTTTCTGACAAAAGCAACTGAACTGAACTGAAATACTTAAAATAACAAAAAAAACCGTCAGAAAAAACTATTATTAAACAAATTATTTTGCACTAAAAAGGAAAAAAAAAATTTAGTAATATACCTATTTCAATACATGTCACGTATAATTAAGTAGGTAGTAATTAACAAACCTACATTGACTGACACCGACTCCAGCAGAAACAATAACCTGTACCTACATTAAAAGAATACTCAACAATTTTTTAGTTTTTAGTGCAAATTTATTTGTTTTGGAATATGTAGCTTTTTATTAAAGTAGGTTTTTTTTGTTAAAGTTTTTGTTTGTTTCGTGATTTTTAGTGAATTGGTTCTCGTTCATTTCATACATCAAAAAAGTATCGTTCATTTGCTCCTAAGAATTAATTATATCTCTATTATGATTTTTTGTTTGCTTTTAATGTTCTTGCAATACAATGCTTTCCCCCAGGTATGAGTTCCTAGGCGTCAATAGCTTATATTCTTTCCAATAAAAAAAGAATCATCGAAATCGGTTGGCGTGATACTGAGTTTAAGACTCATATGGTTTTCTCATGGATGCCACTGTTAAAACTGGACCAAATTAAAACGGGACCACACGGCAAGGCCAAATTTTTCAAAGAAAAGAAGAATTATCAAAATCGGTTCACCCAGTCGAAAGTTCTGAGGTAAAAAAAATGGTTGCCTGTAAAGTCGGTTTTACGGGCGAAGATTTTACGTGACAACGTCTTTTTCTCGGTAGAATATTTATTGATATGAATATAATTAAATTGCACAATAGGAACAAGGAATTGAATGAAAATAAGAATTGCGGCAGACCGATCATAGTTGAGTGGGAGAGAGACGCAAGGCATTCGGCGGGCCTCTCTCTCGTTCGGTGACTCATCGTAACGTTACCGAGCGTTACACTTTTTCATAAGTGACTCCCAGCCGCAACCTAATTTAAGACGTTGTCACGTCAAAAACCTAAAAACAAAAATAATAAAATAACCAAAAAAAACATACAGTCGAATTGAGAACCTTCTCCTTTTTTTGAAGTCGGTTAATTAAATAAATTTACTGAAGCATTATTATCTAGTTCCTAAAGTTGTATCCCTGGTTTTCATCTAAGAATCTGCTTTTTTAATTCGTAATGACTTCGGTTATTTCGAATACAGCTTACATTTTCACAGATCAGTAATTGATGCTTGGAAACGACATAAAAACTATGACAAAAGTTAATAAATTACCCGACATACATTAAATAATCTACTTATTTTATTCGCTGAAAAAGCATCCCATACGTTTCATTTACGGTACAAGCTAATATTTTAATAACTGCAAAACTACTGCCTAGATAAACAGTTATTTCTGCCGACTCAACCCAACCGTTCAGAGGTCAAAATCTCTATAGCCTTGCGTTCTGCGCAAGTACTTTTATTCAGTGAAAATACCGTAAACATTAACTAAATGCTTCATTAGGAAAATCTTGGATAAAAAGCATCTCACCAGTTTAATTTGACTTGTAACAGTAACAGTAAAATATCTTTGAAAGGACGGTCGCTTATCTCTTTGCTAAGTTAGTAGAGTGAATTTCATTAATTATGCCGCGGCTGTTAGCAAGTGGCAAGATACTCGTAGCTTCAACTATCCTAGTCTAAAACTATTGAGAACCGTTAACTCCCAAAGAATGAAGAGTTACTTTAATTCTGTTACTTATACCTTTTAGAATCTCATCCATGTTAAAAATAATGCCGACAGACGGGTCAGTCGACCTGCGATTCACCTAACACTTTCCAAATTCTGCTCGAATGAACCAACATACTCATACTCGTAGTCTGAGATTCTGTACGTAAACATTTTCAGTAAAATGTTCAATACGTTTTAGTTTATTTTATTAGGGATGAGTTTGTCGGAAAAATCGCCATCAAAAACTTGTATGAGATTCTATTTTGCTTTCATTACTTACGAAAACAAGTTGATGATAATATAAGATAGTATATATATGTAAGATTAATAGTAATAAATGAACATAAGGCAAGGGTGAATACATTTTTCACTTACGCAGGCCCCAGAGTAAACCTTACATTTATTGTATTTCAGTAATTATAATCGAAAGTACAACTAAATTTACAGAATGTATATAATCTGTATCTGTAGCCTGTATCTGTATCTACCGTCTAGGCTATTTCTGAACACTGTGATAAATAGGTGGCCATATTAAATAGCTAAGTATCTATTTAATATGGCCACCTTTCATTAACTTAGCACATACACAGTTTATTTATTACTTGACATGACTAACCACATAAGGGCTCCTTAAGGCATTCGATGACGTAAGCTCTGCAATCGTGTTTTTTTGTCGCCAATGGCTTTAGCTCTTGTGATTTGATTGTGTCAGAAGACTGGTAGCCGTGCGTTTTACTCCTACATTCTTCCAGGTCGCTGGTCGTGGGCAGTGAGTCACGCTTAGCGTCCTGTCACTATTCGCGTTCGATAAAGAACCGGAGCCTTTGTCCGGGCAACACATAAATTGCCACGAACAAAATGAATCTCGTCTGATATTGTGCATAGAATGACTTCGACATAAAAACTAGATTCATCCGAGAAATAACATCGAAATGGTACACACTTGTATGATTTGGCCACATAAAATATGAAAAGCTGTTAGCAGTTAGTTAAATATCGGCATTTATCGGCTTATTAAAAAAAAAACACGAATTAATGGAAGACTTTTTTCTACCCATAATTAGGTAGAGCTTGCTTGTCCTATGTTTGTCAAACCACCATAAGCAAATATTTCTATGTATAGAATTGAAAAGATACTAACTCTCAGACAGACAACAAAACTAATTCTTACATTAATGTGTGTCATGGGTGAGAATCGAATCCACGACCTCCGGCGCTATAAAGCCAGTTTCGCTACCAGTGCGCCAATATGCCAATAATTAAACCTGTTTATTTTAATTCTGTCTTTATCGTATTCTATGATTTCATTAGTCATCAGCGTCATCGGCAAAACTTTGAAGGCAAAACTGTAATCAATTTTCACAAGTTATCCATTTCGTCACTCAGTTTCCAAATAATTGAATAAGTTATCTAATAATTAAGTAGAAACATCATGTAATCGAAAATTGGTACTACTTGATTGAACTCTGATTCCCATTTCAAACGAGTATTTATAAGAATGTTGCTCATTATAACAAAGTATAAAATAGTTATTTATCTAAGTCCCCTTGGCATGAATGGTGATGTTAGGTTTCGGCCGTGATTTAACGAAATCAATCAAAACTTCAAAAAAATCATGAGTGTAATTGAATATTTTGAAATGGACAAGAAATGACAGAAATTTCAAAGGCGAATCGTGATATTAAACTTTTAAGGCTCACCATCATGAGCCCGCCGAGAATGATGTCCCCCTCGACGACGGCGGCGTGCTTGACCGGCCACACCGTCTCGTTCTCCGACTTCTTCTTGACCGCCAGCCGAGCTTCACGCTTGCTTCCCGCTGAAGGGGCTTCCGTACTCAGTCCAGAAGAACTCGGCACAGGTGTATTTAGCCCAGGTGTGCTTGGCTCCGCTGTGCTTGATTTCACTCTTTTTGGACTCACGGCACTTTTGGATTTTCGAGAACCTTTTGACTTATTATTTTTTCCTGATCGAGGTCTATTGCTTGTGCTAGCCGGCGTAGGATTTGACGTCGATGGTATACTGTGGTGAGTCGATAATGTGAGTGCATTATGATCACTTTCCGTTAGCACTTCTTGAGAAAAAGTACCAAATCCTGTAACAGTTGTATCACTAGCGAGGATAGTTTCTGCTGCCAATGGTGTGGTATCCGTTTTTCTAGTGTATAATTTAGTTGAAGCTCTTGTTGGTACATGACCGAATAGCTTGCCAGATTGAAGAGGAGATGCGCTCGGTTGGGACGCGCCCTCCTGTTTACTTTTGTATTTTTTCTTTTTGAACGACATGTCGAATGGCGATATCAGCGAGTGAGATGCTCTTTTGAATCGGCCGGGTTTTTTGTGGTTCTCAAAGAGAAGGAAGTTATCACCACGAAGTAGTTTTTGGTTAGTTGTTAATACTGATGTGTTGAAGAGTTCTCGCTCGTCTTGAACAAGTGATGACTGAAGTATGGCGGCGAGCCGGTGGTCGTCAGAGAGCCACCGCACGTCGTCGTGCATCAGCAGTTGGATGTCATTCGCGACCGTCCAGTTGCGCGCCGGGGCTGGTCGCGCGCGCGCGTGCTCTGCGCGTCGCGGCTTGCACGCCGGCCACTGCATGAACAGCACCGCCAAAAACACCGTTCGTAACATATTTTACACACTCTGGCATCGCTGCATTTTGGAACACTTTTTTGTTGCTTTCATTTATATCTATCTACCTACACAATAATAACATTGCTTATGTTTCTAGAATTCCATTAACACTTTCGTTATAGTTTTTGATTGGCACATTTTACAATAAAGATCAAATAAAAAGCATTTTTTTTATTTTAAAGTGCTACCGCCGTTAGCATTTTTCAAAATATGAGTTTTAGCACTGTACTGAGAATATATTAAATCTTTTAAATTCCTTCATGAACTTCCTATTAAAAGTTTCAATTTAGCACAGCACTTGCAATAACTTGATGTGTGAACAGAGCGCGTATCGTGATTGAGCAAAGTTGTTGCCGCGAAAGTGTTCCCGCGCGTCGGGAGCGGGCAACGTTCGAGCGCGCGGGCTGCGTCGGGTGCCGCCGGCGAATGCCGTGCCGCGCGCCGGCCGCGCCGCCGCCGGACCGGCGCTCCGGCGCTCCGGTGACGGGAAGGCACAAGGCCGGTCTGCCTGCTTGGTATCACACGTTTAGAAGCTCTTAAAAAAGGCAAAACAGTTTCTAGTGATTTGTTTTTTAGCGATCTCTATTATTTTTAGTAATATTTTTAATAATTTTTTAAACTTCTTTATTTTTACTAGCTGCTTCGACAGCTTTTGTTCTGTCAAAAGTAATTGCACGGCGTCGCGGCGTCGGTAAAGTAGCACATCTCGCTGGCTTTTCTTCGACTTGATTTATATATACCATTATTTTTCACTGAATGTTTTCTTCAATGTAAATAAAATATAGCCTATGTCACTCCCTGTTAATGTAGCTTCATATTGGTAAAAGAATTTTTAAAATCGGTCCTGTAGTTTAGGAGCCTATTCAATACAAACAAGGAAACAAGTAATCAAATCTTTCCTCTTTATAATATTGGTACGGATGGGCAACCCATGGCTACTCGTTTAGCGCAATAATTGGATGGAAGAGGTCGATGGTTTGATCCCGGCACTAGTACAAATATCTGTCAGTGGAACAGATTTCTTGGTTGGATGTGGGTGTTGGTTGAAACTTCATTGTTTCTAGTAAGCCTTGTACTCATAATATTGACAAAAAAAAATAACAAACCTTTTCCTGTACACTATTGTTTGAAGTAAAGTAAGTAAAGTAAAAAATCATTTATTCATTTAAGCTTGTATAAAGCACTTATGACATGTCAAAAAAAGTATACAGAAATAATAATAATAAACGTAAATAAAATAGTACAATATTAGTACACATCGTGAATATACATAATGTGAATCTACCACCGGTTCGGACGTTGCTTCTTATCGAGAAGACTCCGGCAAGAAACTCGATAGTTACTCTTTTCAACTTTGTTTGTTTTACAAAAAATAAATTCAGAGTACAGTCAATGCGAGTAGAAAAAAGAACACAATATTGAGCAGAGGAGCAGATTATTCCTACTATGACCACAAACTTTTGTCGTTCAAGTAATCCTCTACATTATAATAACCTTGTTTCATTAACTTTGCTTTAATTGCAGACTTAAACTTGTGAAGAGGTAGATCAACAAGACTTTGAGGTATTTTGTTAAAGTATTTTACAGATTGACCCACAAATGAGTTTCCCACCTTGTGTAGCCTAAGACTGGGAGTTTTCAATTTGTTTTTATTTCTGGTATTATGTTTATGAGTGTCACTGTTTTTTTGAACAGATGCAAGTTTTTGCGCACATACATTATGTTATCTAAAATATACTGAGCATGCACAGTTAAAATATCGATCTTCTTAAATACTTCCCTAAGCGAGTCGCGTGGTCTAAGTTTGTAAATGGAGCGGATGGCTCTTTTTTGAAGTACAAAAATGGTGTTCAAGTCTGCAGCTGAACCCCACAACAGTAGACCATACGACATAACACTATGAAAGTAGCTAAAATATACTAGTCTTGCTGTTTCAATATCAGTCAAGAGTCGTATTTTTCTAACAGCACAAGCAGCGGAACTGAGTCTCCCTGCCAGGGCCGTTATATGCGGACCCCATTGCAACTTAGAATCTAAAGTTATTCCTAAAAATACAGTAGAATTTGTTAATTCTAATGGCTCGTCATTCATAGTTACAATAGTATCAACCTGTCTCACATTGGGCATAGAGAATTTGGTGCACTTTGTTTTTTTTGCATTAAGTAATAAATTATTACTAGTGAACCAACATAGTACTTTTGAGAGAGTATTATTTACATCGTCAAATGCTTGCTTACCTCTGTCGACTTTAAAAATCAACGAGGTATCGTCAGCAAATAATACTATCTCACAAATATCTTTGACATAGGTAGGAAGATCATTTATATAAATAAGAAAAAGCAAAGGTCCTAATATAGATCCCTGGGGCACTCCCATACGTATGGTGGCACCGGAAGATGCAGTTCCGTTGATACTAACTTTTTGAGTTCTATCTGTAAGATAGGATTGTATTAATTGAGATGAGATACCTGAAACACCGTAATGTCTTAGCTTAATCAGTAATATTTCATGATCCACGCAATCAAATGCTTTTGAAAGATCACAAAATATTCCTACTGCATCTTGCTTGTTTTCCCAAGCATCAAATATGTGTTTGATAAGTGCTACACCTGCATCAGTTGTGCTCTTGTGTTTAGTAAAACCAAATTGTTTCTCATGTAGTAAGTTATTTAAATCAAAGTGTGAAAGCAGCTGGTTCAATATAATTTTTTCAAAGATTTTACTGAGAGCTGGTAGTATAGAAATGGGTCTATAATTAGATGGGTCACTTTTGCTACCAGATTTAAAAAGCGGGATGACCTTACTAAATTTCATCAAGTTGGGAAACTGACCTTGGTCTATGCAATTATTAAAAAGTTTAGCTAAGTGGGGTGATATCGTATTAATGATTGATTTGAGTAGATTAATCGAAATACCCCACAAATCTTCTGTATTTTTCATATTAAGTTCCTTAAATACCTTGAGGATGTCATGAGAATCAACATGATCAAAGCAGAACTGATTTGTGCACCCATCAACACTAGATGTTAGCAGGGACTCGGCTATATGTGGACTAGAATTTAACGTGCTTGTAGTTACAATAGGTATATTAGAAAAAAAAGTTTCAAATGTATTTGCTATTTCAATCTCAGACTCAATAACATTATTTTGAATTTTGAGAGAGAATGAGTGATCGCGAGGTTTAGATTTACAGGTTTCTTTATTAATTATGTTCCAAGTGGCTTTGATTTTATTTTTAGTCGAAACGCACTAGTTTCTGAGGTCCAAGAAACAGCTTGAGTTAATGTGAGCGGGAAATCGTTATTCAATCAGAAGTTAGTGACTTATTAAGGAAAAGGCACGCGCAGCGATAGGAAGCAACTAGTAAGTATAACTTGATTTAAAATCAATCACAAACATGATTTTCTAAAACATGTGTCGGTATTGGCAACGCTGAAGTTAGTGTTCAACAAACCCAGAGGACTTACCTGTTTTAGCGTCCTCATCGTTTACACATTGAACGTAATGAATCAAAATCAAATCTTATTTCCGAAAATAAAGAAATGTTAAAGAGGCTATTTCATTCAATCACAATGATTGGACATGAGAATATTGGACTATCATCAATATCCAATTTATCCAAAGCGTTATTTGTCAAACATATGAGATCTTGTTACTTAACAGACTGTACCTAATGGTAACAGATATTTGTGGATTCAATATGAGCTCTTCACAAAGAAGAATCTTATATTAGGCCCAGCTTTTGATGTCATAACTAACATATTACTCTGGCTCGGGCGGAATTGGCACGAGACGCAGCTCGAATCGCTCGCAAACAATACCACACCCTGATTTACGGGTGAGTAATTAAATATTATTTACCGCTGGAAGAGTCGGATATGATACGAGCACATTTGGGGCTCTAGAAGGTTCAATAAGGATGATGACTTAACGAACGGTATTTTAAAGTTGGCATTTGATTTATTGCATTTCAGGGTTAAGATCTTTTTAGCTTTATAAAAAGACTTAAATTATTGATGGATTATTATTATATTAGTGGTTTTCTAAATGTTTCGCTCACTAGGACGGCAATAGCCAACACGCGCCTTACTATACCGTTTGGGATATAGTCGTAAGCGTAAATACATACACATAGATTATAATAATATACTTGTATGGATATACATTAACGACCTAATTGGTAGGGTAAATGCGGGCGGACTTGGACCATTATATATTTTTCATTTAACCTAATTTAAACAGCTAGGAATCAGCCTAGAATAAGATTATTTCAATACAAATGACGTGAGGCCTGTTATGATTGCAATGGAGAGTTTAAGAGTTTTGAAAAATCTTGTTAAAATTGTGAATTTCTACAAGATGTTTAATTTGAATTCAGGTGAGGCCATACAGTTTGCATAAAATGTTTCTAAGAGGTTGCAGCGTCTCAAATACAAACGAGCACTTAGTTGAGTGTTACTCCCGCTCGTAGCACGTAGCAAATTACTACGTGCGGTGCACTCTTGCAATTAGCAAGACTCCCGAGAAAACTCCGGGACTCGTAGCAACAACATGGCACCAGGAGCCGGTCGAATAGAATAGAAGAATGAAGAAGTCGAGTGGCACATTAGTGAACAGTGCATGGCCGTCCGCAAATGCACTCGGGGGTATATTAATTTCTTCATTATGAACACGATGAGTTTTTGCATCTTCTGCGTCAGCTGATAGTATGAAATTCAAAAGAGCGTAAGAATCTGTCACCTAACTGCGACACGCATTACTTCGTTAGTTAGTTAAATACAAAATGGAATTACTTACACATATAAATTTATAAAAATAATTTATATTATATTATTATAATTTATATTAATTTATTATTACATTTTATATAAATAACATTCAACACAGCTATTTGGTTAATGGTTTTTTGGACTAAGTGGTATATGCCCATCGACTTCTATTATTGGCGATCATACAAAACGATACACTACTACTTTTTTTATCTGATGTATGTTTTGTCGTTGGTGTACCTGAATAAATGAACAAAACTAAAACCTCAAATAAGTTTAAAATTATACAATTGGCTCTAAGTATATAGTAACATTCTTATTTAAGCGTCGTCGCGAAATGTCTGCTGCTTTGGATCTTTTATATTGTATACTTTTCAAGATGATTAGCCTACTTCCAGTAAGTTACTAGCTTAGCAGTTGAAATTATATAATTATATTTGCCTGGATCCTAAGTGTTTTTACAGTTTGTATAAATTTGCATGAAAAAGTTGTTAGAAGAGAGCCAAAAGCGCACCCTTGCCAGTATTATTTGAAAACAAAGAATACTTCGCGCGAATTGTTGGAATTTCGCGCGAAATGTGGCAATTTTGAATAAAACCATTCGTGCTTTAGGCGATTGTGTTAGTTGGAGAGGCGTAATGGTCCGTGATGATTTAGTCATTATTAGTGCAATGGGCTGTGTGTCGAAACGCGGCCACGGATTTATTAAATGCATCTATAGATGTAGGCCACGTAAACTGATACTATTTCATCACATGCTAAATAAAAACTCAAACAATCAGAACAATCAGAAGATTAACGCTGAACAAAACTGAACGGGAAACAACAGCTGCAGCATATCTATTTTTATTACTGGATAAAAATATTGCTAATTATACTGAATAATACTAAAGAAGAAAATATTTTTTTTGGTTATTCGTCTATGTAAAAATTTACTGTTATTTTTTCTTTTTTGCTGAATTTTTGTTGTTTATTTTATTTTGTACTATTTTGTTATTTCCAAACGTTTATTTATTTTTTAATTCTCGTCTTGTTCAATTTTATTTTTCCTATTTTGCTCACTATTACCAATCCACATTCATTTTGCATGTTTTTGATTCGAGTTCTCAAGAATTAAGCTGCTAGGGGCGAAGGCCTGGTGATCTGTATTACAAGTTTTACCCATCACAGACAACAGATCCCCACAAATCCTAAAATAAGACTTGTTTTGTTACTTGTTATGTTTTGTGAGGAACAATAATCGATTATGTTATATCATATTATATTATTTCAATTTAAAAAATATTATTATTGCAAAAGGCATTCCAATCTCATATTTCAAAAGGATGTACTTGGGTCTGCTTGTGTTCAAAATAGCCAAAGAAAAGTTACCAAAAAGCAATCAGAGCGGAAAATGATACAAATAAAAAAAAACAATTAAAATCAGGTCACAAATAACGGAGAAATAAAAATACTTAACAAATAACTACAGACAAGTCGCATAGCAGAAAGCACACAATGTTCAAAAGAGGCACGCTTTCTAGTTTTTTAGTGAAAAATACAAAAGGAATCATAGCTAGCCATTCAGCTCTTATCCTAAAACCCCTCTTCATAGCAAAGGACAGTTAGCAGTAATCCACGAATTAATGATCGCAAAATACCAGAGATGACACAGCTCATTTTCCCTCACCATTAGATGAGATTGAGGTCAGACGTAAGCCCATTAGCGAGGAAAGCAATATAACAATCTAATATTAGAGTCAAGTGGTACGTTGATAAAGCTTCAGCGCTATTGTTTGTTTGCCGCAAACACTAGACGCTGACTCCTCGACTGCGACTGTGACTCTGAGCCAGGAAGACTACTCTGGCGCAACATTTACTAATATTCGTCAAATTTCGAAATGCCAATGACAAAAGGGTTTGATTTTTAAAGGCTAAAATTATGTATTCTGTAAAAAATAAGATGCTTACCTTACCCGCGAACTCAAAAACAACAAACAAAATTCAGCACCCTTCAAATTACTGCTGCTCTGTGACGTGTTAATAGGAATAAAAGAAGCAGCTCTATACACGTGAAGACTGGTCAATTTTGATTATCATTTCTGAAAAAGAATACCAAAAACTCACTATAGATTTCAAACTGTGCGAGTGATGTTGTTCCACCGCCCAACTTACGATAATTCGTTTTTGAAAGAAAGAGAGTAAGCTTCCAGTCTCGAAGCTCTTGTGGAGGAACCGTAAGCTTGCAACATATTTGTGATGATATATATAAGATAAGTGTACTTCAGTTATTTTCACAGTGTTATGTCGTATGGTCTGCAGTTGTGGGGCTCGGCAGCGGATCTCAACACCATCTTTGTTCTTCAAAAAAGAGCCATCCGCTCCATTTACAACCTTAGACCACGCGACTCGCTTCGGGAAGTATTCAGAGAGATAGATATTTTAACTGTGTACTCTCAATTTATTTATGATAGTGTAGTGTATGTCCGTAAAAACCTGCGTCTCTTCAAGAAAAAGTTCATAAAATAATACACGAAATAAAAATAAGCTCTAGTCCCAGTCTAGGACTGCATAAGGTAGGGAAATCATTTGTTGGTCAATGCTTTAAATTTTTTAATAAGCTTCCGCAAACTTTTGTTGAACTGCCTCTTCGCAAGTGTAAGTCACATATTAAAGCTAAGTTGATGAAGCGAGGTTATTATAGTGTAGAGGCTTTCTTAAATGACAATAATTTGTGGTCATCTTAGCTATAATCTGCTCCTCTGCACATTTTTTTTTGTTATTATGACTTTACTCTGTCAATTCAATTTTTGTGTTATCCAACAAGATTGAAAAGAGTAACCATCGAGTTTCTTGGATCTGATCGGATCGTATCATTGCACCTGGATCTTCCCGATCGGAAACACCCTCCGAACCGGTAGTAGAGTCGCATCATGTTTATTTATGATATTAACTATCATAGTATTATTTTTATTTACGTTTATTTTTAATTAGTGTATTTTGCTAGTATTTTTATTTGTATCTAAAGATGGATAAATATCATGTTAAAAAGATTGTTTTCATGTTTTTTTTTACTTGTCATGAGCACTTTCATAAGTCTATGTGAATAAAGATATTATTTACTTTACTTTACTTTATGGAACCAATGAACAGCAGACAACAATTAATTTGCTATTTTGGAATAAGAAATAAAAAACTTCATACTACTGAATAGTTATTTAGTTTATTTGATTAATCGAATTACTGTCAATTGTCAATCAAAAATAAGAAAAAAATGCTATTCTAGTCCCAGAGGAGCCGATTTTGTTGAAAATGTATCTTACGTAACTTTGATAAAAACCTATGAGAGTAAGTAATAGGTGCTTTTTCACGCAAATTATTATAAAATAAGTTGTGAGATATATATATATATATATATAATAAGTTAAATAAGACAGTAAAATGCAAAAATGGTCTGTAATTTAAACTTCGAGGGTTAGGGTGATAGTAAAAAAACAGAGGGCTAAACTTTTATATGAAATATTTAAAAACAATAAACCACAACAGATGCTCGAATTGCTCGAATTGCCCTAATACACGCTCGGCATCTTTTTAAGTACGACTAGGTAAATCGAGGCCGGAAACCGTGCTACAGCGCACTACGCCAATCGTGTCGTATTGGTTTTATTTAGATAACTCGGAATCCACGGCGGTAGAGAATATTAACATCATCATCATCATTTCAGCCGAATGACGCCCACTGCTGGGCATAGGCCTCCCCCAAGGATCTCCACAACGATCGGTCCTCCATCGATATTAACATGTTGATGTTTAATTCATATATATTTTACGGAACCGGAATTCAACAACGTAATATATAAACCTAATTCAAAAGAACCAGAGGAAATAGATAAATAAATAAACCTAATCACTATGTTTTTAGAATATACACTAATAGTCATGGTTATAGTGAATGTATGGCATACATTGCAGCTAGTACAAATGTCACTAATGCCCCTACTGCCATACGAGTATGTTCAAACAATATTTGCTGGAGAATACTCATTCGCTCTGACTAAATACAATCGTCATGATTTGCAAACATATAGAAATGTATGTATTATTGTATTAAGAAAAAGTAAATACAATCTATGTATATTGTTTCATTATAAATTGTTTACTACTGTTATCTTGTTCGATTTTTCGAATTTAAGGCTGCTATTTTGTGTCAGCCGAACACACGGGTGTTCGTAAGATAACCCTAGGAAAAAGATGGCAAACAATGACTCACAATGCAAAAACCTAGACAATAGAAACACGGGTCGGGTTGGCTATTCGTGGCAATGTCAGAAGGAATAATGTATCTTTTGAAAAACCGTGTTTAAGTCTTCTACTTACACAAGACAATATATCTTTTTTTTAGTGTGAAGCAGATTTTCAGTATTTAATTGAAGTCTAGTCGGACCCGATGGAGTCCCTATTGAAGCGTGGAAATCGATGGGCTCTCGTGGTGTGGGCATACTTACCCACCTTTTTAACCGCATTCTCCTCACCGGGAAGATACCTAACCAATGGAGGCTGAGCATTATCACGCCGGTCTTCAAGGGCAGGGGCTCGGTACAGGAGTGCAGTAATTATCGTGGCATAAAGGTGATGTCCCACACCATGAAGCTCCTCGAGCGCATTGTGGACTCTCGGATTCGACAGGAGTGTGCAATCTCGAAGTGTCAGTATGGGTTTCGACCGGGTTGCGGGACCATGGACCCCGTATTTGCCTTGAGAACGCTCATGGAGGGATACAGACTAAAGAATACACCTCTGCATCTCCTTTTCTTAGACATGCAGAAGGCCTTCGACTGTGTCCTTCGTGAGATGATCGGCTGGGCGCTGCGGTCCAGGGTCGTTCCCGAAGTCTTTATTGACATTATTCGGGACATGTACAACGATTCCAGTTCCATAGTTAGGACTGCGGTTAGTGACACGCTTCCCTTTCCTTTCACCGTTGGAGTACACCAAGGCTCCGTGCTTAGCCCGTTTCTGTTCAGCGTAATATTAGACGTTCTGTCAAACAGAATCCAAGACCACCATGAGCAACCACCCTGGTTGCTCATGTATGCTGATGATATTTCGCTAGCAGATTCGGACAGGGGACGGCTGGTACAACGGGTGAATAAGTGGAAAACTTCACTTGAAAACGGCGGTCTGAAACTGAATGTGGCGAAGACGGAGTACATAGCCTGCAACACCACAAATCCCCAGTCCGTCCGCATAGGTGTTGACGTGGTCTAGCGCACGGACCGTGGTAAATATCTGGGATTTGTGTTAAGCGCGTCCGGGGACATCAACCGCGACGTCAGAGCCCGAATTTCCGCGGCATGGGCCAAATGGCGTGAGGTGACTGGTGTCTTTTGTGACCCCAAAATGCCGACCAAGCTGAAGGCAGAAAGCTGGCAGGTCTATAAAACCATCATTAGGCCTGTCCTTTTACATGGCAGTGAAACATGGCCGTTACTAGAGCGACACGAGCAGGAGCTGCGCGTCACGGAAATGAAGATGCTGCGATGGATGTGTGGAGTCTCACGCAAAGATCGCGTGCGTAACACCCACATCCGTAGCAGCCTACGTGTTCGTGACATGGCAGACAAGCTGCAGGAGTGCCGCCTTCGTTGGTATGGTCATGTCTTACGGAGATCGGCAAACTACGTGGGTAACAAATGTCTGGCCATGCCGCCCCCGCCAGGTACCGGTAAAAGAGGTCGACCCAAGAAGCGGTGGCTCGACGTCGTTAAGGGTGACATGCGTGCCAACAAACTGACCACTGAGGAGGCACAAGACCGCGCGAAGTGGGCCAAGAAAATAAGAAAGGCGGACCCTGACACACACACCAGTGGTGGGTTCACAACCGGGATAGACCGCACGGATGATGATGATGGAGATTCTCAGAATTGAGTATTTCACACACCTGCTGTATTAATAGAACCGACATAAATAAAAAAAAGGTTGGCGCGTTGCAATGCGTTGAACAACGTCGGTTAAAGCTAGCCTGTGAACTTTGGTGCGAATTGCAAATGCTGTGTAGCTGTCCTCTACTATTCAGCGGGCACTATGCAAGAGCGCTTTTGTCGCGCGGCCTACAGGCTTTTAATTTCAGTGTCAATAAACTCACAGTACCTTTATACGGAAATCAATGGTTATATAACTATAGATGTTGGTATGTATTTAAATCAATTTAGTTTTTATCTGCTCTGCCTAAAGTCAGATGGCCATGTGATGTAGTATATTGATTGTCGCTCCGAACACCGAATAAAAAAAAAATCTTAACGGCAAACTAAACATAATCGACAAGCATGATTAAAGGGATTACTGATAGTGAAAGATGCGCTGGAGGTGTGTCAAGACTGTAGTAAATGGAAAGTCTTAGTCCCTTCCAACTGTCCCGTTTTTAAATGAAGTGTGGTATATGTGGAATTAGTACAGGGCCACACTGAGGGGAAGAGAGCACGAGGCCGGTCTCTGACTCGCTGGATCGACCTGATTAGGAAATCGACGCAGTCGACCGCAGTACAGTGTACTCGCAACGCACAAAGTCGACCAAAGTGGAGAGACATCGCGCGACGTGCGGCTGCCATAGATGCCAGTGGTGACGGCGAGCCGCGCAACCCTGTCCATCAGCAGCCACGACCACTCTGCTAAAAGTGCCCGACTAAGAAGAGAAGAGATAGGTGAATTAGTTGCTCATTAAGAGCGCTGTTTGACGGGGGGTTCAGACCAAACGAGCGAATGCAAATTCTATCACACCTCTATGAAATTTTCTTTGTGTAAAAGTAGTCTTAGAATGAGCATTCGCTCGTTTGGTGTAAACCCACCATGAAATATTATTTCAGTTTCAATTCAAGTTCAAACTTGAATTTGACCCTTACTAACTTTTGCAGTTTAAAAATAGAAAAATTGAAATCCCAAGTACGTGAAGGGTTGATTGAGCGCTGTGTATATCTGCCGCTGTCAGATCAACTGGTAATTAGTTTTCAATTAACGGCGTCTGTGTAACTGGATAACGATTTGGAAAAACACGGGTTGATTGAATTACTATGATACAAATGGTTCGAGTTGAACAGTTTTTGTTAGAACACGTGTTAGAAACATTAATGGGGTTGCTTACACTATTGACTATTTATAAATTTCTGGTTTTGTCAAAATTCAAGATGATAACGTAGTAAGCCTCATAGATAATTCGTTTTTCTATTGTGAACTAATTGTTATTGATTGCACTATTGTGAGCAATTTTCTCAGTAAAATTACTATTCAGTCAATTAACTTCAAAAGCCAGCGGACGCCATATACAAATTCTATTAATATAATACTTAAGTTTTAACAGTTGATATAAAGTATTGTTTTGTGTCAGAGCGAAAATTGAATTAAAGTGTGTCGAAGCAATCGGTCAATATTATATTAATATTGTTATACCCAGTATTGTTGTAGCCTATAATGTTGTATATATTACTAGCGAGTCTAACAAATCTTAGTTTTCCAATTTTGCTAATATTATGTATGTGCATTGAAATTGCTACTGAAGAGAACTTGTCTGCGCAAAATCCTAGTTCTTCAGTCTGTGTGCTCCTCGTAGTTGCACGGAGCACAACACATTCTCAAACAATGGAAACTTTGAGTGATATATAACAGTACAAGTAACTCAGTTTTAATTGAATCTGTTGAAGTGCTTGCTAATTATTCAGTGAATCATTGCGATTTGAATAGGAAAACTTAGGTTTGTTTTGGTGTACGCAAAGCCTAACTAAAATTCATGTTCTGTTAATTTCACAAATATACCTATTTTATAATATATTTGCTCGTGAAGGGTAGAGACCCATTTCACCAATTTCAACATCGTATTGTATCTCATTACGTACTTGTTCATCATTGTAATGTAAAACGCACGATTTTTTTTTATTAAGGTAAAACGCACGGTTTATCAAGATGCTCCGTCTTAAACGAACGGTACATTTTTTAAATCTTGGCAAAGAGTTTTTATGTCAGAAAAGAGGTCACAACATTTTATGAAAAAAATAACTCTGGGAGATAAAATATAATTAATAAATATTTATTCTTTATTTTAATTAATTTTGACAAAAAAATTCAACCATTTAACTGTAACAAAAACACAAAATATAATTTAATAATTTACTTTATTAGTAATACCTACTGGCTGTTTTTTATGCCTTTGCCTCAAAAAAGCGCTGATGCGCAGCGCTAATTTGTGAACAAGTAATTTTTTTTATTACTGCTTTAACAATTAAAGATTTATTCGTTCAAGGAAGTCCGAGTTTTATTTATTTCCTCGCAAATATATTATAAATATATTTAACGTCATGGACTGAGACGTGATTTTATTTCAGAATAATGCGTGTAAAGCCATGGCCGTCGGTAGTATAATATTAGAAAAGATTAAAAGTAAATAATAAACACATAGGATTTATTTTTTACTCAAGTAAATAGTATCTAGTAGTCAAAGAAAAGGCACTAAAACAGCATCTATATATCTTAATCAGTTGATGCTATGTAGTCACGGCAGCTTTCAATCATTCAAATGTCAAGTTCTAAATATATCTCAAATCAATCAATCAATCGGTCATGATTGAAAATACCAGTCGAAAACTAAATAAAAAAGCTTTTAAAATCAAAGTTTCGCTCCGAAGCTACACTGAGGCGTTATTTTCTCCCGTTTTCAGTTTCATAAATAATTACACCAGCAACACAGAACTACAACTTTCCGAGCAAAAAGCAAAAGCCGTAAAAAATACGTCCGACCCTTCAAAGAAAATTGTGTTTGTGACGAATATCGCTGTGACGGCACAAAGAGGCGTATTACGAAGTTTATTTTGGCTTATTCCGTTAACAATACATTCAGCGTCTTTCAACAAGAGCTGTGCATTATGATTCGCTTCAAGCCATCGTTCAAGACCCTATTTTTTTTTTACTGGTTGTGGTGGCTCTGCATTTAAATAAAGATTTATTGATTGGTAATAACAGTCTCGTTATGAGCATTTACAGCTTATGATGGTGAATTAGCTTTTAACGCGATTGATAGGTATCAAGCTTATGATGAGCATTAAAATTATGAAACAAATGAAATCAATAAAATCAGCTCATCTTAAAAATTCACACTAGGCTAGTTGGAAAGTCAAGTCAAGAAAGGTATAAAAAATATTTCAATATTGAATTGGTTATAATAAGTCAATAGCAATGGTTATAACTTATTTTTTTTAGCATTTCACAATGCTTTTTTTCATAATAAAAACAAGGAAAAACTAATTACGGACCTTGAACCCTTGACCTTGATCCCGCTCGATATATTCAAGGTCCGAAATTAGTTCTTTTCAAATAACAATGGTTTTATTTGTTATTTTTCTGCTTACGTCAATTGTACGTTTATTTTTGCTTGTAATAAAAGCTTCTGCGGAACTAATAAGGATTCTGGTACAGGCATAAAGTATTTACAAGTGCAGTTGCACCTTATCTAATCCGCAATAAAAAATAACAAATGAACTTTACCTACCAACTCGAATAATGAGCCGATCCGTGCAATCCCGAGCTTGTTTCCAATTTAAAATTTATGCAACAAACACTTTACCTCACCGGAGCCATGATGAACGAGCCTTCGCGATCTCTCACGGAAGCGATTTATTGTTGTGAAATATTACTCCTTTGTGCTTTTATCAGGGAACTGCTAGGTTCCGTCTAGTGCTAAGCGCCAACATCTAGAACGGTGGTCTGTTCCGTGCGATGTCTCACGGTTCGAGTGATTTATGCAAATTGAACATGTTCGTTTGCATCCCAAATAGACGCTGGCTAACTTTCCAAGTATGTAGTTCTATCTGGGTAATATTTATTAACTTGTCCGGCTTTTGTCTAGTTTTCGAATGTTCAAATGTGTATTTTTGAATAAAATTAAATACGGTTCGCAATAATATCTAATTCCGTAAAGTAATTGTCATGCAAATCACGTTTTTATTTATGAACGTAATTTACTTAAAACATTTAAATTCGGTTTAATTGGAGTGTACATTTCAATCCATAACTTCATTTAACATACATATTTTTATCTCAATAGATATTTAAAGAAAAATTTCTACAACGCAACACCACAGGATTATAAAGCACCTACCAGTAACGACTCCTTTGTTAATAAACGCATGCCGCCACTCTGTAGGTATATGCACAGAAATTCCGTCAAAGGTCAGGGTTGTCACAACAAAAACTACTCAAATATTTTATATAAATGTTTTAATTTGTAATAAAGAAAGAATAAAAATAGTCAATAGAGCCTTTTCAAGAATAATATCTTAGCAAACATAAAATAGCAAACATGAAACCGCTGATTTTTTTTTTACGATTTCAAAGTTTTTCCCATAGTAAAAGAGTTTTGAAATTTCGTAACGCTTCTTAAAACATACACTCCTTCAAGTTAGAGAGCGCAAACTAGAGGAGATTGCGCTCGCCGACTCTGCCGCTCACTTCCCCGCGTACCCCCCATCGTTGCTCCGCGCAAGTACATGAGTCGGACGACTGTTAGTAGTATTAAGACTGTGGCAACACTGACTACGCTGGCTTATGATGTTTTTAAATTAGATTGAAAATACGGAGGAGTTTATAGGCAGCGGTATTCCGCACGTCGTCAACAAAGCGCAGAGTACTCCGGTGAATGTTCAGAACAACGCTGGGCGCTCATGATAAGCGGTGATACTCGTATTAAATATTGCATTACTCGAACTGCAACTTGCAACAGAGCATTTCGACGTCGGAGGCGACATGCGAGCACTTTGTCGTCTAGACGCGGCAATATTTTTCACTCTCGACGTGATCACTTGAGGGTTGTACGGATTGCTTTTCACATACATGGATGAAAACGAATTTATTAAAGTAAACAGAAATTATGTGAATTTCTTTTCATCCTCACTGTAGTTATACGTTAGTGTATGTATCAGGGGGCTTCTTGACACTAGTCCTTTGTAGCCAAGTAATAATTCTGTGGTCGTTTTGTGACCTAAAAATGTTGTGCCTTTAATAAATGAGGCTAAATTTAGACATACTACTACCAGCAGGGCCCCCCTTTGTAAGCGCCAGGAAAGGTATGAAGCTTGTGTCATGCATGTACTTTGAACCGAATATGCTTATCCGAAAAAGTTTTTACGGTCTCTTGTGGTTAGGTCTATAACGGCCAAGAAACAAGACATAAACATTAGCTCTATTGTTTGTAAGTAGTTGCAGTTTGTGCGAAGGAAGGTAAGTTATTTAGGTTTTAAGTTTTGCTCTTGCACTATAAGCTTTATTTTTTATGTTTTACAGTTATTTGATTTTGACATTTTGATGTGTACTGGACGCATGGGAAGCTGGATATTCTGTCGAAACTAAACGGGAGGGTAAACTGAGCGTCACAGTTCCACCTGGAGAGATCGGATGACGTCACTAATGCAAAGCCGGTGCAACGCGACGTACCGCTGATTGAACTGTCACCTACTGATGGTAGATTGCAGGAGTGTAACCGAAACGATAGCAAAACAAACTACCATAAGCTGACCTCTCGTTGCACGAACTTGCATGTCACGCGCGGTCGAAGCGAAGCAGCGTCACTTCAGCTGGTGGTCGTCTGTACTCGTCAGCAGACTCAACCAGAACGCTGTGCATGATCAATAAATTACGAACACCTTAATAGTGTTTACGAAAAATTTCCTTACTCAAATAATAGTTCCGTGTGTTTCAATGCTTCATGGAACGTGCCAAATTAAATGAAACCGCATGAACAAATGTTCATGCGGCTTCATTTAATTTGGCACGTTCAAGGTCTTTAGGGCTTGTGACGCGTCAAAGTGACTTAACACAGTTTTAGAAATAAAAATAGAAATAGAAAACATTTATAAATTTTTTTGATTCCTTTATATTTAAAATATATATAATAATATTGGATTTTCTCAATATATCACGTAATATTATAAAAAGACACCGTAAATAGGATGCATGTTAGGTTAGAGCGAAAACAAAAGAAGATTTATATGCAAACTGTGAATTTATTACTATAAATGAATTACAATGACATACATTTTAGCAGAGAGAGAGGATAACCGACCAAGCGAAAATCAGTACAGGACAATAGCGCGCGCCACCTTGCGGCTCTTTAGGGTATTATAAGTCTCCTTAAACTGTTTGGTTTGTACATACGAGTAACTCAACAATGCAAAGCTAGAATTGGATTTTGTGGTTCTTACCTTATTTTGGTAAGGGTGTCGCAAAGAGGGTGCAGGGACTTAGAAAAATTTACTCAGCCGTGAAAAGACATAAATTCGGTTAGGTTAGAAATGCGACCAAAAAAAAGGCCAGAATAAAAGGTTTTAACAAATAAAGCCCTTAGTGCACCCTTTGTGACACCCGGACTCTTATTTTAGGCATCATTAAGCTGCAAGTTCGTAGCCGACTTCACGCAGCAGCAGCAGACGACGTGTCGTTACAACACTACTGGCTTGGCATGTTGCGATAAGCCCATCCCAATCTCATTGCGATAACTAGTAATACAAAACAAAACCTAATTTTTAGAATAAAAATATACAAAAACTCAAGAGCAAATCTTCAAATCAAATCAATCTCTTCATGGTTGCTAAATTAAAGATGAAACTATCTAAGTAGACACTAATAACATTTCCTTGCTTAAAATAACGCAAGTCAGTTTAAGACGAGCCCTCATCAAATTCCGCGGTGGGTCAGAACGTAGCAGTCACCTCCCGAATAGTTGAGTGAGTTCAGCCGCATTAGCCTGTGTGTATAAAGTTGTAAATACAGTGCGTATACCACGGTATACCCGTAATTTGCTACTTTACTTGCAACGGTGATGTGAGTGATAGCTAATTAATTACAGATACAGTGCCAACATTCTACGAGTACAATAATATTTTTTGAAATATGGAAACCATTCCGTCCTCACTGTAACTATTGACCCAACCAGGAATCGACCCCAGGACACTACGGAAATCGGGGCAAGAAACTGGGGCTCCATCGCACTACGCCAATCCTGTGGTCAAACCAAAAAATAAATAAAAAAGTTATACCCTCGGAAAAAAGTAACTTCGTAGTTTGATCTATCAAAGAACAAATCTCCGACTTTGGTTTTGAGTTCTTATAGATTAGATTAGATTAGATTTATTTATCTCTTAGTACATTATTACAATATATTTTACATTGAATGTATTGAGATCGTCAACAATATAGTAATAATAATAGCATGCATAGAAATATCAAAGTTAAAAAAAATCCAAATTACAAATTCAACTAAAATTGAAATACACAATTTAAATATTCGTCAATGGAATAGATAGACTTTTCCAACAAAAGGTTTCTCAGTTGGCGTCGGAATGCTTCGTCGGATTGTGTATTTTTCAGCGCAGTGGGTAGGTGGTTGTAGTATGTTGGACCGATTATACGTGGGTTCTTTTCTGCAAGCGCCATGCGACGAGGGACCGCATTAAGCCGGCCTACTAGATCAGATCGCTTACTCGCACTCATGCACTGATAATCCGAAATGGTGGATCTTATGAACGTCAATAGTTTATAAAAATAGACTGAGTAGTGCGTCAGTATACGCTGCTTCACAAACAAACCCCTGCACGAGTGTCTAGCTTTCACCCCGACAAGTGTACGTAAAGCGCGCTTTTGCAAAACGAACACCCTGCTGGCATCCGTTGAGTTACCCCAGATAAGTGGGCATAATAGGCTTGCCTCAGAGCATCCGCAGAGATAAGTGGTCTTAGTTTTCGTAAAGCAAAGACTGCACCACTCAGTCTGTCACAAAGCTTGTCGACATGGCACTTCCAGTTCAGGTAGCAGTCTATTGTGAAGCCCAGGAACCTACTCTCACTACACACCGGCATTGGACAATCTTTCAAACATGCAGGCAACGAGATGGGACGGCCAGAAAAAAACATAATGTTTGATTTGCTCACATTCAACAACAAACCGTTTGCTGTAAACCATTTCTGCAACTCTTTGCAAGTTTCGTGAATTTTCGCGCGTAGTTGTTCGTATGTGCGAGCACCGACTACCATAGTTGTGTCATCGGCAAACAACACAGTGAGGCCGGTAGCTACTGAAGCGGGCAAGTTATTAATAAACTATAGAAAAAAAGTATTCCCCAGCGAAGATTCCTGAGGAATGCCTAAGCTAACGTTGCCCGGGTCGGACGTCACTCTCCTACCGACTTGCCTGCGGTCAGATAAAAAGGACGCAAATAGCTGATGGGCTCTATCTTTGATGCTATAGCTCAGTAATTTGTCCAATAGGATCTGGTGGTCTACCACATCAAAGGACTTAGACAAGTCGCACAGTATACCAGCCATTTTGAGCTTATCGCCTAGGCCCGTGATAATGCAATCCAAGATTCTATGAGCTGCAGTAGTGGTCGATGTTTTTTTCCTGTAAGCAAATTGTCTGTCAGTCAGTAGGTCATTGTCCTCGAGGTGACGCATAACGTAAGATGACAGCTAAGACTCAACCATTTTAGAAATAGTGGGAACAATGATTATTGGGCGGTAATTATTAACATCACCCTTATCACCCTTGCCCTTATACACAGGACACACCCGTGTGCTCTTTAACACGTCAGGGTACGCACTTACTTGGAACATTTCATTTATTAAAGCTACCAAAATCATTGAAATGATTGGCCAAATTATAGTGAGTCATACAAAAAACATCGCTGGCTAACGCCTAACTGTGCGATTACGTTTTTTTGATTTACATCAATGACCTCCCAATAGCTACTTCTCAAAAGTGTATTCTTTTTGCTGATGACACTACAATAGTGGTGAGGTGTGAAAGAGAAAAGACTCAAGAGTCTATAAATAGAGCCCTATCTGAAGTCACCCATTAAATGGAAGTTAACAATTTAAACCTAAACATAGCAAAAACCAAAATTGGTCAGTTTAACTCCCACAATTGTAAGGTTTTAGAAAATAAACAACTGATTTTTGCAATTAGATTTAATAATATAATATTTCTGATGACATTAATTGTTATTATCTATGAATATCTCATTATGTAGATGTGACGCCTGTCATCCAAGCTGTAAAAGATTATAAAAAAAACGAAAGTCGAGTCCGAAACGTCGTGTGACACCGTCATGACTACCGGAAAAAACGGAATAGGAAAACAGTGTATGGTGACGAGAATTGATGAGGGAACTCAGTTTATGTGAACAATAAATGTATTGTACTGTGGTCAGTGTATAATTACCTTCTCTCATAGTCAGAAGTGGGATAGTGGCTCACTATTTAGAACGCAATGCCACGTATTCGCACACCCTCACCGCCAGCCAAAAGAAAGTCTCGACAACGATGCCTCAAGAAAAGGAAGAAACGTTCACCATCTCACCGTTCAGTGGCATCAGAAAGCGAAAGCCTGTCTAGTGACGAAAGCCTCAATAATGAGCAGTCGAAGATACGAGGCCGTTCATCTCGTCGCCGAAAACGGAGTGAGATCAGACTATCTCAGTATAGAACTTGCAAAACCAAGCACAAAAGGACGCGATCAAAATCACCAGCACACAAACGCAAGCGGGGCCGTAGCCGATCGCGGTCTCGAGTATCAAAACAAAAGCAACATAGAAGTCGATTGAGTTCGCCAACACAGCATCGTAGTCGCCGCGCGCAGTATGCTACGCGTCGCAGCGTGTCGCCGGGTAGTCCCCTGCCTGCGCACGAGGCGGGCGCTGCAGGTTTAGAGCAGCGTCGTGCTTCTCACCGCCCGCGGTTACCGCGGCCAGATGAAAATCATAGCTCAGCAACTGCCAACCACTTGCCTGTGCAGACTACTAGCAGCCATATTCCAGAGCAGCTTCAACCAACACCACTGTCGCATCAAGGAGAAAACTCAAGGTCAGACGACTCTCGGATACAGACAAATAATAAAGCATTGCAGGATATTGTTAGCAACTTAGTTTCACACAGACAACCAAGTTTTCACGTTAATCTACGTTTGACCCATCACACCTACGTTTGACCCATCACTACCAGGTCATCGCATTGATTTATGGCTTAATAAAGTTAATCAATGTGCCACTATTTATGGCTGGGACGAGAGGCAGGTTATGCATTTTTCACTTCAAAAATTAGCCGGCAATGCGAAGATCTGGTATGACAGTTTACCAAGTATGTTGTCTACATGGGCAGAGTGGCAGGAAAAGTTGTTGTTGGCTTTTCCATACGAACAAAATTATGGAAAATTATTAGACGATATGTTGAAAAGAAGATATAAGCTAGGTGAATCAGTTGAAAACTATTTTTACGAAAAGATGTCGTTATTAAATCAGTGTCAGATAGCCGGCAAAAATGCAGTTGATTGCATTATTTACGGTCTTTCGGATAGGACATTGCGCACTACTGCGCAATCACTTAGGTATGAGGCGCCAGAACAGTTGATAGGGTTCTTATCTAGCAGCAAAGAATTTTACTCTTATCCGCCGAGGATGTCTGAGCCAAAACTGAAAAATATAAAAGACAACACAATAAAGACAACCCAATTATGTTTTAACTGTCGTGAAAGAGGTCATGTATTCTTGAACTGCCCTAAACCAATAACAAAATGTACAAAATGTAACAAAGTTGGTCATAGGGCTGACAGCTGTTTTTCTAAGGATGTTAATCAAGAACAATTGAAATCTACTATGACTATTAGCAACGAATCTCACAACTCTCAATACTATAAAAATGTTTTGATTAATAACAGAGAATTTCAGGCATTCATTGACCTCGGCAGCAAGGTAACAATTATTAGGGCAAGCGATTCGTTAATTATTGGCACTCCTGTGGTCCCATCAAGCGTAGGCTCTATAAGGTCATTTGGTAACTCTGTAGTACCAACAATAGGGGAGACAACTGTGCAGATTGAAATTGGTGGGGTTGTTGGCCAGGTCAACGCCATAGTAGTCAAGGATCAGTACATAAATACCCCTGTACTAATTGGTCAGGATTTCACTGATCAGAACCATATACTTATTGTCAAAAATAGCAAGGACTTGAACTTCTACGCTTTAGAGAATGAATTACCATGTTTCGAGGGTGAGGACGAAACTACCATTCGGATAAGACTCTCAAAATGATTTTAAACTTAATGGTGAAGGTGATGTTGAAGTTTATACAGAGCCATGTGTTTCTGGGAACTTACTTGTTGAGTCTTCAGTAATTTTCGAGTCTGGTTATGAAGTGATAGTGAAAGGCGGGATATACACATTTGATGAAAAGGGTAATGGTAGTGTATTTTTGATTCAAGGTGGTCATAAAGTCCCGTTCTTGCAGCGAAATACTACTATTGCTCGGGGTAGACGTTACATTGAGAAAACATGTTTACATATACGTCAAGATAGTGAAGACGTTACTACTTCTTTGCCAATTGAGAGTATAAAAATTGAAACACAAATTAGCGACAGTGAAAGAGAGCAACTACTAGCACTACTCAATAAACACCGCTCTTGTTTTGCCATGAATCTCCATGAATTGGGTTGTGTTAGTGACACTGAAATGAAAATTGAACTCAGCGACAAAAGGCCCGTGGTTTATCGACCATATAGGCTATCACACTCCGAAAGGCAAGTGGTAAGGGATATGGTCGGTGAACTACTTGAGGCTAATATAGTTCAGGAATCGGTGTCTGACTATGCAAGCCCAATTCTATTAGTCCGTAAGAAAAGTGGTAAATATCGATTGTGTGTAGACTACAGAGCACTCAATAGCAAAACTGTTAAGGAGTGTTATCCCATGCCTATTATTGATGACCAAATAAGTAGATTAGCTGGCAATAAATACTATACTGCCCTTGACCTTGCTAGCGGCTATTATCAGATACCGGTTTCATTGGACTCTCGTCACCTAACTGCCTTCATTACGCCTGATGGGCAGTATGAATTTACACGCATGCCATTCGGCCTAGCCAATTGGCCAGCCGTATTCCAACGTATGATCAATCGTGTGCTAGGTTCAACACGGTTCAATGATGCGTTGACATACATGGATGACGTATTGATACCATCATCATCTATTACTGAGGGTTTAAAAAACTTGGAAAAATACTTGACATTTTTAAGCAAGCTGGATTGACTCTCAATTTGGAGAAATGCGTCTTTCTAGCAGAAAAGCTAGATTATCTCGGATATGAGATAACTCACGAAGGGGTCAGACCTGGGGAGAAGAAAATACAATCTGTTGTAGACTATCCTGAGCCGAAAAATCAACACCATGTGCGACAATTCTATGGTCTTGTCAGCTATTTCAGAAAATTTATTAAAAATTTTGCCAGTTTGGCTCATCCCATTACTTCATTACTGAAAAAGAACGTACCGTTCCAATGGACTGATATACATAGGGAAGCTTTTACCACTTTAAAAAAGTGTCTTAGCAACAGGCCAGTATTGACGATCTATAACCCTCACGCCCAATTTACTGAGGTTCACACGGACGCCAGTAAACAGGGCATTGCTGGAATTTTATTACAAAGGGACAAATTGTCTGAACCTTTACAAGTTGTGGCTTATTACAGCCGCCAAACCACACCTGATGAAAAGAAATTCCATGCCTATGAGCTAGAAACTTTAGCAGTGGTGGAATCGTTAAAAAAGTTTCGCGTATACGTTTTGGGAATAAACTTTAAGATTGTTACTGATTGCCGGGCTTTAAGAACTACGTTGACTAAGCGTGACCTCATACCGAGAATTGCAAGGTGGTGGTTGCAGCTTCAGGAATTCCAGTACGACATTGAATATCGTGCTGGTACTAAAATGACTCATGTCGACGCCTTGAGTCGAAACATGAATGATGCATCAACAGAAATGGAGTACAGTGGGAACAATGATCATTTTCCTAATGTAATGCATATTGAAGTTGACAATTGGCTATTAACCCTACAATTGGGGGATGAGGAACTCAATCGTATAAGACAGATTTTGATAGACAACAACAGTGAAGAGGAAGTCAAGTCAATAAAACGTGATTTTGTTATAAAGAATAACCAGTTATACAAGTATATTGATGATGAGCGCAAGGAATTACGGTGGGTAGTGCCAAAGGGGGCAAGGTGGCAGATATGCAAACTCAATCATGACGAAATAGGTCATCTCGGATTTGAGAAAACTTATGACCGAATAAAAAAGACATATTACTTTCCTAAAATGAGAAGATTTATTAAAAAATACGTTAAAGCTTGTTTAGACTGTGCATACCATACTGACAATAATAACTGTAATGAAGGTTTCTTGCATTCGATAGAAAAGGTCCCGACACCATTTCATACCCTGCACATCGACCACCTTGGCCCGTTTGTCCGCAGTAAAAACGGGATCGCTCACTTATTAGTAATTGTAGATTCCTTTACAAAGTATGTTTTTATAAAACCGGTGAAGGATACCAAAACAAAACACGTCTTAAAGGTACTAGAGGATATTTTCTACACTTTTAGAATTCCAACCCGTATAATTTGTGATAGAGGTAGCGCCTTTACGTCACATGTTTTTCAGGAATTTTGTCAGGACAAAAAGGTAAATGTTGTTTATAATGCGGTTGCCTGCCCTAGAGCCAATGGGCAGGTCGAACGTTATAATAGGACCATTTTAAAATCGCTCAGTACTCAAAATCACGATAAAGACGAAAGAGTTTGGGATAATTCAGTAGGAATAGTTCAATGGGGTCTTAATAATACGGTTCAAAAATCAATTGGAAAAACCCCTGCGGAAGTTTTGTTTGGTGTTGGGATGAATTGTGAAATTAATAGTAGATTTGACGTAATTTTAGAGATTACACGGTCTTATGTGAATATTAATGAAATTCGCGAAGAAGCGAGTAAAAGTATACAGAAAAGCCAATTTCAGCAAAAGAAAAACTTTGATAAAAATCGGACACAGGCGACTATTTACTCTGAAGGGGATCTAGTTAAAATTACGAAAGTCAGTTTTGAAAATGATGGCAAAAGTAAGAAATTAGTAGAGAAATATATCGGACCCTTCAAAGTAATTAAGGCGCTTGGTAACGACCGATACCGTATATCTGACATAGATGGTTTCAAAAAAAAGAGCAAACGTAAATATAATGCCACTGTATCCTCTGATAGAATGCAGCCATGGATACATATAGCTACACTGAATATTATGGATAAAGACGATTGATTATTGCCTTGATATCAATGTAATGTAATGTAGCAAATGTGAAACTTTGATAATTATTATGTATAATGAATAAAGTCAAACATGGTACATAAGCTCAAGATGATTTGATTAAATAAAGATCAAGAATAAATAAAGAGATACTCATGATAAGGAGACTAATTATTATGTTGATTAGGACCTTATTAGATAATGTGTACGGTAATATAATAGATGGTGATAATACGGTTTGCGGAGACTGCAAAGTTGATTAACTGCGATATTGTAGTATTTTAGTACTGTCTGTGTTATACCATAGAAATTTAGCGGATGCTGCCATACTTACGAACTGCGGATTCTGCAGAAATATAGGGCTGCGTTTGTTGCAGCTTTGAAGTTTTGCGGATACTGCAATATTAATTAGTCGCGGATTCTGCGCTAGTAAGAGTAATGCGGATACTGCAATATTAATTAGTCGCGGATTCTGCGCTAATAAGAGTTATGCGGTTACTGCAATATTAGGGGCACTGCGGATACTGCAGTGTGTAAAATAATGCTGCGGGTACTGCAGCGATAGATAGGACGCCACGGATACTGTGGCGTAGTGGAATTCTAGGGTTATTGTGTTTAACAAATGTTACTGTCATTGATGGAAAACACTACGGATTCTGAGGTGTAAATTCTGATTGAATTAGATGTTTAGATCTTACTTGAATGTAACAATTAGGCTACTTAGTTATAAATATGTGATCGATATGTACCTATACAAAGCACATAGTTAGGTCTGAGTGTAAGGTAATAATGGCGTGTGTGAGGACACTGCACGCGTCAGGATGGACGAGTGTAAGGTTTTAGAAAATAAACAACTGATTTTTGCAATTAGATTTAATAATATAATATTTCTGATGACATTAATTGTTATTATCTATGAATATCTCATTATGTGGATGTGACGCCTGTCATCCAAGCAGTAAAAGATTATAAAAAAAACGAAAGTCGAGTCCGAAACGTCGTGTGACACCGTCATGACTACCGGAAAAAACGGAATAGGAAAACAGTGTATGGTGACGAGAATTGATGAGGGAACTCAGTTTATGTGAACAATAAATGTATTGTACTGTGGTCAGTGTATAATTACCTTCTCTCATACAATACAATTTCAATTCCAATAAATATAATTCATAATAATAAAAACGTTGAAGAGGTAGAGAATGTAAAATTTTTGGGAATACACCTGGATAGACACTTAAATTGGAAAACTCATGTTGACGAGTTATGTCAGAAACGTGAGCCCTACGCTTTTGTACTGAAAAGAATCAGACAAACAGTTTCCAAAGAAGCCGCTTTGATGGCATACCACGGCTATGTGTCATCCCTTATCAGCTACGGGATTATCATATGGGGTAACTCAGTCGAAATTGAAAGAGTTCAAGGTGCAGAAGCGTTGCGTGAGGGTAACAAACAAGGCATGGTTCCTCGATTCATGCAGACCCCTTTTCAAAGCATGCAATGTTCTGCCTCTGCCTTGTATCTACTTAAGAGATCTGTCTGTTCGTGAAAACCTATCCAAACTACTTTACTAAACGTGATGCGGTCTACACCAGACAAAAAAGAGAAAGTTTCAAGAACTTACTCTATCAACCCCCTATACGAATATATATTTATAACAAAAATGTTTTTAATATGTGCATAACCATGTATAATTTTCTTCCTGATGACCTGAAACTACTCGAAGGTAACAAATTTAAAAACGAATTAAGTGACTGGCTCCTAATAAATTGCTTTTATGACATTAAAGAATATACTGACTTCTGTGTTATATAGTAGGGTAGACACGGGTCTCTTTAGTAATAATTTAATAGCTATGAATGGGCGGTAGTTGGAAGTTAATTATTTCGACTCCCGCACAAAATTATAACAATAAGTGTAAAAAATGATTCGTATTTTTTTAATAATTTGAATTTTATAGTATAGCTTAATAATTGACATTGAATAATTAATTTCATTGAATTTTAAATTTCATGTAATATAATTTAATTTAATATTTGCACGTCTACTTGCAGACTGATTACTTATGACATACCATTATATTAAGACCTTATTTGTAACTCTGTATTCTTGCAAATAAATTATTTAATTTGATTTGATTTACACCAAGCGAGCGAATGCTCATTTGATCTCAGCTCTATAAAAGTTTCTTTGTCTGTCTCTGTTTACACGGAGAGAATTTTAGATCCCTCTCAAACTTTCTTTGTGTAACCAGAATAGAATGAGCATTCGCTCGCTTGGTGTAAACGCATGGTGTGGCATCAACAGTTGAAGCATTTTTCTAAATACCGAAATATCAAATTGGAAATAAGTTTCAATATGTTCGGAAGAGTTACCCCGCGCCACGCGACGGCTAGCAAATTTTAATGACGCCGCCATTTTAGATTTGTGCACTTGTGATTCTCAAATATTTAAATTGGAAGTTGAAACTTCCTAGTTCATCTATACTAATATTATAAAGAGGAAGGATTTGTTTGTTTTGTTTGTATTGAATAGGCTCCGAAACTACTTGACCGATTTTAAAAATTCTTTCACCAATATAAAGCTCAGGGGGTGACATAGGCTATTATTTACTTAGGCTGTACAGAGTGACTGGGGATTTATTGGCATCATTTGGAAATAATAACCTACTCATGATGTACTTTCCGCAAGTATGAGGCTATTTCATAGGTGTACCTAAATTGCATATTTTTAAACCCTCTATACAATTGCCAAGTATTAAACATGATGTTTTGTCTTTGTGCCGTGCTGGTGGCGGCACTCTAAAAGAATACTTTCCACAGCCCCATATCTTCCCATGGGTGTCGTAAGAGGCGACTAAGGGTTTCTTCCAGCAGACCATCTGCTCTTCAGGTGGGAGACTTATGTATTACCGGGATCAGCAGCAGGATCCTAGCGGCGGTATTGTGTGTGTAGTGTGTATCGGTCCGCCGGCCAGGGAGACCCGTAGAAACGGTGGTGCCGCTGGCCGCCCGCGGCATAGTACAGGGGCCCAAAAGGGGTTAACCACCTCTGGAGGCTGCCCTACCAGGTCGCGCATAATCTCGGGGTGGCTCGTCGTGCCGGGTGGTGCCCGGTTCCGGTGGAGCCCGGCGACCACACCCGAGGGGGTATGGGGGCCCTACCGTCCGGCGGACCGGCCTACACTATTCCACGCGATTAATACCAATGCAGGGCACCACGCTTTGTCTTTCATTGCCTCGATCACAGTCGTCCTTTCACGCCCCTCCCATCCTCGAACTTCTATGGCAGTCAGAAGCACGAAAAAACGGCCTACAGCGGCATCCCCATCCCCCACCAACACGCTGTTTGAGGTGGAGTTCGCTAACATCCGCGGACTCCATGCAAACCTCAACGCCGTCCATCAACACCTTGAGACGGCGAGGCCTGCGATGCTCTATTTGACGGAAACACAGATAGGCCGCCCTGCCGATACGTCATACCTGCACTACCCCGGCTATGTGCTGGAAGAGTCCTTCCAACCTAAAGCCGGTGTATGTCTATTCGTCAGGGCGGACGTCTGCTGTAGCCGTCTCCGCTGCCTAGAAGACCCATCCTTCTCCACTCTCTGGGTGCACGTTGACCTGGGCTCCACAAGCCGGGTCAATGCGTGCATATACCGCTCCCACAAAGGCGACGCCGAGACAACTCGACTCTTCGAGCATCTGAGTCAGGCCGCAGACAACGCTCAGGCGCAGTTCCCAAATGCCGAAATGGTGTTTTTGGGAGACTTCAATGCCCACCATGAGTCCTGGTTAGGCTCATCAAAAACAGACCATGCAGGCCGAACTGCCCATGCGTTTGCTCTCACGCAAGACCTGACGCAACTGGTACACCAGCCCACCCGGGTACCAGATATTGTCGGTCATACTCCCTCTTAATTGGACCTTCTGCTGACGAGTCACCCAGCCGGGTATAAAGTGTCGGTTGGTGCTTCATTGGGCTCCTCCGATCACTGTCTGGTTGGCGCTACAGTGCCTTGTGCAGCTCCCCCACAACCTGTGGAGGTGACGCGGCGGTTATGGCACTACTCGTCGGCAGATTGGGACGGATTGCGAGAGTATTTTGCCTCCGTCCCTTGGCGGCAGTGCTGCTTTGGAGAAAGGGATGCTTCAGAGAGTGCATCTGCTATCGCTGACGAGATCAGTACCGGAATGGAATACTACATTCCTTTTACTGATGTCGTCAGTGCTAGCAAAACAGATCCCTGGTTCAATCGCGAGTGTGCCGCAGCTGTTGAACAAAAACAGGCGGCGTACCGTGCTTGGTCTAGGGCCCAGGCACTCAATGATCATTCAAACCTTGCCTCCCTGAAAGCAGCCTTTAATAAAGCCACCAAGGCCACGAAGAGGACTCACATTAGAGCAGACGCCCAGCGAATTGCACGTGTTGGCCAATAACTCATCACGCACCCTACGGGTAGCCGCTCCTACTGGCGACTGGCTAAACACGTGCAATGTAACTTCTGCGTGCCTTCGCTGCCCCCATTGAGATTCCCTGATGGATCGTTGGCTCATCAGCCGCAAGAGAAAGCCGATTTACTGGTTAACCTCTTTGCCGCAAACTCTTGTATCGATGACTGCGGTGCTGCGCCGCCTGAAATTCCACATTGCGGCTCCACAATGCCTGATATTCGTATCAGGCAGTGTGATGTTCGTGCCGAACTGCAGTCACTCGATGTCAGGAAAGCCAGTGGCCCTGATGGAATTCCAGCTGTGGTGCTGAAGAAATGTGCAGCGGAGTTGTCTCCAGTGTTCACTAGCCTGTATCGCCTCTCCTACAATTCGGGTCTTGTGCCGCTGTCTTGGAGGGAGGCGAACGTTCAACCAGTTCCCAAGAAAGGGGACCGGTCTGACCCTGCCAATTACCGTCCAATAGCCGTAACCTCAGTTTTAGCTAAAGTGTTTGAGCGGATCATAAACACGCGGCTCATCCGCTACCTAGAGGATCACTCTCTCATTCACGACCGTCAGTACGGCTTACGACCAAAACGGTCTACGGGTGATCTTCTAGCGTACGTAACACACATCTGGGGGTAGGCTATGGACAAGCATGGGGAATCTTTGGCCGTCAGCCTTGACATTGCCAAAGCTTTCGACCGTGTATGGCATCGTTCGCTTCTTTCCAAGCTTCCGGCATATGGTCTGCCACCTCGCCTATGCGACTGGGTCGCCGGATTTCTGGAGGGACGTAGAATTCGTGTCCTTTGCGATGGTCAAAAATCACGCTTTCTCCAGATTAATGCCGGAGTGCCGCAGGGCTCCGTCTTGTCGCCGACGTTGTTTCTTCTGCATATCAATGACATGTTATCTCTTGGTAATATTCATTGCTATGCGGATGATAGCACGGTCCACGCGCGATATTTCGAGCGCCCTGGGGCAAAGCAGACTGACATCGAGGAGAAGAGGCGAAGTCTTGTTGTTGAGCTTGACGGAGTGTTGGACCGCATCTCAGAATGGGGTGCATGCAATCTTGTCGAGTTCAATACCAAGAAAACGCAGGTGTGTGCATTCACAGCAAAGGCGTCGCCTTTCCTTTCCTAAACATCCTTGGCATGGATGTTCGTAGCAACCTCAACCAGCGGGACTACATTGAGAGCGTCATTAGAACTGCATCCCGTAAACTCGGAGTCCTGAACAGAGTGAGACGATTCTTCACGCCTGAGCAGCTATGTCTCTTGTATAAGACACAAATTCGCTCGTGTGTGGAATACTGCTCTCATCTCTGGGACGGTTCCGCTAAGTACCTACTCGAAGCTCTTGACAGGTTGCAGCGGCGTGCTATCCGTATTATTGGAAACCCAGAGGCAACTTTGACCCTTGAGCCTCTCCAATTGCGTAGAGACATTGCCAGGCTAAGTGTTCTCTATCGCTTCTACAATGGGGAATGCTCTGACGAGTTATTCCAGCTTATCCCACCCTCACCTTTCCACTCCCGTACCACGCGTGCTGGACTACGGCGTCACCCACACACAATTCAACATTTGTTGGCCCGAACTAAAAGGTTCGGTGACTCGTTTCTTTGTCGTACCATCCAGACGTGGAACACTTTTCCAGCACATGTGTTTCCTTCCTCTTATAGTCCCGGGTTCTTCAAGCGGGGAGTGAAAAGGCATTTCTGCAGGCCTTCAAGGTGAGGATGGCCAGCCCAGTGATTCGTTTGAATGACTGGGCTTGTCAACCTCATATCTGGACCTCACGACCGCTTTCCATCAGGTGGAGTGAGGTCATCTTGACGGGCAATATAAAAAAAAAAAAAAAAAGATGTATATGAGGTTAAAAATATGCAATTTTGTACCTATTAAATAGCCTCTTACTTGGCTAAAGTACTGTATATCATGAGTAGGTTCTTTGTTTAAAAGGATGCCAATGAATCCCCAGTCACCCTGTATTTTGACGGGAAAGATAGTCTACGCGGGCAAAGCCGCTGACAAACAGCTAGTGCATAATAAAACCAATTAATTGAAATTGATACACACTGATGACTCCTTCTGCAGGCGTTAACAAGTATTAGTAGTAACGTAAGCGTTTGGTAGCCTAGCCATCTACCGAAACATTGAACTTTGGAAAGCTTGCAAAGTAGTTGAAACAGGAGTTTCACCAGAAGAGAGTGTGAAGGTAGTAAACATTTAAACCATTATCAAAAAAAGCAGCCTCCTAAGCTAATATCAAGATACCTTATTTACCTATCTACATTTTATTTTTTCCGAAACAATAACAATAACCAATATGTCAAACGTCGATACGTCGCGATAGCACTTTAAGGCACTAAAGGAACCCGTGTTCAAAGGCCCCTGCTAGGTGCCATTACATGCTATTCCCCCAGGATTACTTCTGGTTTGAGCGTTTGCAGATGGCCCCCGAGGAGTTGCTCGATAACGGTGCAGCTTGAAAGTCCGGTACTTGCTTGGCAGGAATTCGGATAGGAAACTTACACTATCATCACAGACATAAAGCTACATTGATAACGTAACATAGCATATTTAGTGCCCAGATATATTTTTATTATAATGACTCAGTATTGTTTTATTGTGTATAAAATATCGAATTACTTCAATGCTGATGCACGTTTTTTTCTTGTATGCTATAAAATTCGAATACACTCGTGTGACTAATTGATAAGTTCTTCTTGAAACGTAAGTGGTACAACTAGCACAATGTCTTTGAGTATAAAGTTATTTAAACTAAACGGTATTCATTCCCTCTGTCTGATGAAAATCTAACCTGCCGCTTTCTCGACGTTCACTTTGACTTTGTATTTTATTTACAGAGGAATAATTAATAATAAAATATAATCGTTTCTTGATTTATATTCATATTCAATTTATAATTAATCACATCTACTTGATTCTGCCATATGTTGCAATAACGGTAGAGCGCAGACAAGCATCATCGGCGCTTTTGCATCGCATTACAATTAATGTATGTGGCAGCTGACTAAGAGTGGTTTCAGGCTTGCGGTTTATCCCCGCGTATAAGTTCATTTTTGGAAGCGTGTAGGCGCGTACAGGTGCGCCTCTTGCCAAAGCGAAACTCGTACGAGCGTGGACGCGGTTAAAAGCTCGTATAATCCATACTGACTCAAAACTACTAGTTTGAGCGAATACGCTGCAATAAGCCCGTCTATAAAGCGTTTTTTAAAGCGCGTGATTTTACAAAAGTTTCGGACGCAATCTTGAAACCTTGGAAACCAACGACAATGGTGTAAAAGTCTTACGAAATCTCCGGGATATTCGTTCTTGCCAAATTGTTTGATAGATTCACCCACAGTGCCCTGTAACTCTTGAACCATATTACGAGGAGCATAAGAGTGTTTTTGTTAGGTACCTGTGTTGCCAGGAGACAAATCACCCCTAGCCCAGCACTCCCTTCTCGTGTATTATGCAGCGACCTCCGAACAACGATCAAATGCTTTATTCATATTCTATTACATTATTTTGTTTTGACTACTTCTTGATATTACTGTTTTTGTTTATGGCCAAATTAAAAAAGTAGAGTTGATCTTTGTTTCTTATATTTTAATTTATGAACCTGGAAAACTAGTTACCTCAGAAAAGTTGTTTCAATTTATTGGAGTGAGAGAGAGTCTGAAGCGGCAGAGTCATCTTGCATGAATGAAGGAACTAAAATACATAGAGATATTTTGTGATTCCCGGATAGAATAAACAAAAAACTTATTTGAGAATACATTTTTAATTAAAAAATCAAAGTTGAGCATCCCTTACGTGTATAACTGACCCTTTCATTTCTACTGACATGTGACAGGACAGCATCAATTCGAAAAGTGTTCAACTTTGACTGTCGTTTCAGGATTCTACGGTTATCTGGTAAACGTAAAAATGCGACGGAATACTCTACGTAGATTTAATATAAAAACACAGCTTTAGTACTTTTATTTTGCTGAAGAATTCTCAAATCCAATAATGTAATCCTTTGTCATCCGGAGAACCAAATCTTTTAATCTTGATTCCTCAATAACATTGGTTTAAAGCGAATTTATCGGATCGTTCCAGCGAGATAGCGACGATTTAAAATTCAGCGCTTGCCTGTCGAAGTGAAATATCCTTTCTTCGCAGGATATATTTGCGGCGAGCTCGGTCACGAAGTAAAGCGGGGACCACATGAAAAAGGTAAGGAGCTTATCCACACGTCGCGTCCGTGTGGACCAATGTTGAGTTTCGCAACCGTTATAAACCTCGTGCGATGTGTGTGGCTCCTAAGAACGAGCTTTAGGAATCGGGAATTTACGGATAATAGCTTTATTGTTTTTGTATCGTTTTGTTTGGATTTAAAATATTAAATGAGTTTAATAAAACAAATCTAGGTAATGCTACTAAAAGTAAATAAAAAAACATATATCTCTGATTGGACACTAAGATCATTTGATCTTAAGCTAAAAAGAGCTTGGACCGGGTTGATCAAAAATATCAAATTTTCAATTAGATAAGGTTAGAATAAAATGCTTGAATTCCTAGCTTCCAGAATTATTTGTTTTTTACATCGCAGTCACATTAAATAGTGTTAAAAATGATGTAAAACAAAGTGTTCTTAAGTTAATTTTAGTGTTATAGCAAATTCACAGTTTGTTTTTTGAAAGTAGGTTTATAGAGTTCACGTAAATACATAACTAGTACCACTCTAACCAAGTGGTAGGAGAGTCTATTATTCTTTCTATCCGCTATCGGTTTTTTCCAGTCTAGACGCTGATACACTGTTCACTACAGGCAGGTTTATAAACCGTCCTAAGAACTTTAGCTTTCTGCAGATAGTAATGACGTTATGTAAACGTAATTCTACAGTTCCGAAACTATAGTGTAAACGAAATTATTTAGTTAAAGAACTTCAATTATAATACAACAAATACTTGTTATGTCAGTTCACGAACATTAATAACCAGGTTTGATACAAGATGTTGGATCACACCCGCAAAATGTGCAGTCAACATTTGTCCTAAAACCAACTATCTGTGAAAACAAAGCTTCAGGGTGCCAGCGCTCCGGCCGAGGTAGATTGCCTTATCAATTTCTGCTCGCTTTTTATTTGTAATATCGCGCAGTTCTGAGATATGGCAGAGACGGAATGGCCGGCGCCTCTTCGATCACTAGTGAGGATGGACGAGGTGCCAACCAATATTTGCGGAGGATAGCGAAGGTTTTCCACTGCCGAAACATTAGGGCAAGGCTAGCGTTTCCTACGACTTTGCTTGCGAGGAGGTAAGACAAATATCCAAGATGATTGCGTATTTATTTACTTATCGTGGCCTAGTGGTTCAGCACCCGAGCTCAGATCGTGGATCGTGTGGTCCTGAGTTCAAATCTGCCAGAACCAAAATCTTTGTGTTCATTGGTAAATATCCGACTTACTCTAAAACATCGATAAAAACCAAATCAACCCGGGTAACGGCGGAAGGCTCACCACCTACCACGTAGGGTTCTAATACCATTGGTGAAAAGTGGGCTTCTGAGTGTTTCGTTCACCATGACGACACAGTCACTTGCCACTGACTACCCCGTCTGGGATAAAGTCGTGATGGTATGTATGTATGTATGTATAGATTAATTTTACGAGAATTAGTCTATGAATTAGTAGAACACATATTCATAACAAGCTGTCAGTTTTCGTGATTTTGTGTTTTATCCGATTCGCTTAAATAAAAGGATATCAGTTTCAATATGTTATAAAAAATCTCTTCAATTCATTCCGAGTTTTTTGTGCGTGTTATAAATGTATATCATCTTTTTTTCCAGTTTTGTATTTCCTTTCAAGTTTTTTAGTACTTCGACTAGTAATTTATTAATAAATATACATAATTCAGTGCCAAGAAAACTAATAACCCTTGTGTGTAAATCGGGGTCAAGCGAACTGCGTAAAGTGAATGAAACTGGTAGAGACCAATCATTTGACGAGTCTCTCTCTCATGCAAAGAGCGAAATGAATATGGATTGGACTTAAGCCAATGCCGTTTACTTCACTAACATTGAAAGTAATATGCTAAGATAAATACTGTGATGTTAGGATAATATAAATGAAAATATACGCCTCTTGCAAAATATTGTTTTATTATATTGAAAAAAAGTGCGTCCCTATTTAGACGTTAAAAGGCGTCGTAGTCATTTTTGTTTTTTTTACAATTTATATCTAGTTACAAACATATTAGTTACCTATTCCTATATTTAACGTTAAAACCTATATTGAAGAGCCACTTATTAAAGTCGTTGATTTCTAAAGTTGATGATGAAGATTTTTTATTGACATACATAATGGACACATGAGTGAGATCGATCAAGAACCCATCGGGAAAATTAATACTACTGACTTGCCGATTTTAGGTTGGTTCTTTGCAGGATTAAATGTCTTTCAAAAATGGCAACGGGATAAAACATTCCAGCTTTGAAAGGTCGTATCGAAGTTAATTTCATCGCCAGTTGGTAGATAGTAGTGTGGCTTATGATCAATAAATGTTGATAACAAATAGTTGCACATCTCAGTAGATACACAAGCTATATATACACAAAAATAAATGCAAAACTTTTACACAAACGGGTTTTTACCACAAAACCAAACGGTAAATTGTTTTACTTATTTTAACAAACAACATAAAATTTTTAGTAACAAATGAATTAGGCAACTTCTAATTCACTCATAGTAAAGTTCTAAGTAAATGCTGCAATTTTAAGTGTGTTGTATTGTACCACGTTTCCCGTCTCATGTTCACTAATATGAATCCCATTGGATCCGAATTTACGATACCGTTGGGTCCTGGTTGCTTAAATTTCGCACTATATTTGCACAAGAGCGCAAATGTTTCCACTGATCGTGTGTTTGTGTGTCTCCTTAGTCAATAGTCTGGGAATAGGTAGGTACCAGTACTACTAAAACATTGTAGATCTAGAAATTTAAATACAAATTCACAGGAATATCGTAATAGGAAATCACAGGCCAAGCTTGAATAAAAACAGTTTCACGAAAGCATGCCGTTACATTTAGTTACAAAAATAAATCTTGTTCCATGAGTTGAACGTCTGTTTAATTACACATAGTCCAGTCAATGAATGCTCAGAAAGGGATGTGGATGGATAAGTCGAAAGCATAAATGTGTTAAACTCTCTGAAGCATGTGTAGTAAGTAGTATCTGTAGTATACTATGTTTGTTACCTCAGAACTTTTGACTGGGTGAACCGATTTTGATGATTCTGTTTTTATTCGAAAAATTGGTGCTTCCCGTGTGATCCCATTTTAATTTAGTCCAGTTCTGACAGAGGCATCCATGAGAAATCCATAATAAGTCTTAAATTTTGCATTAAGTATGTTTGAAGTTTCTTTTTTGTTAATTTTTTAAATTATATAGTAACCCGAAATCTACGATCTTAGCTGAGAAAAGTTATTAGGAATATATGACAGAAAACGTAAGAATGTAGGACACATTCTTGAAAATCGACCATTTTTCGAAGCTCTTACGCTAGGCAAAGATTGGTGATAGTTAAACAAAGTGAAGGCCAAAGTTGTGGAGAATTTTATCAGCTTTCATTATGTGGTACAACAAAATTTCGTACGACGCACCTTCTTTGCCCCCCCTCGGGCTCACCGCGGAGGGACTTTTAGTATGTTTATCTCCTAACTAGTCCAAACAAAGTTCCAAAGTCTAATTTTCTGCTTTTGACTTTTCCATCCAAAATCATTCATTGCCTAGGCTAACAGTACAGATAACTTTTTTTTAAAGTAACACAAAAAGAATTTGACTTCAAACGAAGCAGAGCTTGTACTTAGGGAGTCAGAATTCGAGGAATAGTTACACTACATATTAGACAAAATTATAATTCTTATTATATTGATAATTCTTAAAGTAAACAACGACCAACTACCTACGATAAACAATGCCTCTTCTTTGATGAATAAAAATAGTCTCTAATGTATTGTTTAGGATCCTAAATGAATTCCACCATAAGAGTGAATGGATTATCTTACTAAACTTCAGTACAAGAGAATATGATTATGATTGAAAGATCTCATTCCCGTTTATCCTAAAGCTCAGTTTCTACGAAACGCTTATCTCGAAGACTAAGAAATCCGCCAACCCAAATAACATGTTTGTAAGATTAACAGTCTCGAAGACTCAAAGAGTCTGTCAGTAATTGGTTTAAATATAAACAGTTCATTGCTATAAGTATAACCAGTATGTTGAAGCTCGGCCAGGGCTGTGGCGGAGCAGTAGGCCGCCTTAATTGAGTGGATTATTATTGCGGAGATTATCACATTTCTGCACATCCATCACGCCAGACATGGGGTCGTGGCTTGATGACCCCTTTATGTACACAGTAATTAAAATAGATAGATATATCATTTAATACGGTTATGTAAGCACTTAGACCTTAGGATGGGTAGAACTTAGAACATTAAAATATCGAAACTTGCAGCTAACGCTTTGATTCTAAAAAGATACCTTAAATAAATCGCTGTTACTTTCATTTCAGTTTGAGTTAGGTTTCAGAATTTGAAATGTAATAATGATTATTCAATTTGTAGTGCCAATTACAGAACTATGGCTTCAGTTAGTGTTTATGGTATCTGGGTAGCTAAAATTTAAAGCTATTCTTACAGCAGTCTTTCAGTAAGCATTCGCAATAAAGGATAATGACAATGTGTATTAAATCACAATATTTGCAATGCACACCAAAACTATAGTGATCACATTAAGACAAAATCCTGGCTTAGTAATTATTTCAGAGCCAGATTAAGAGCTTTGTCAGGTGAACCAAGCGAAGGCGCTAAGCCCTCGGAGCCTGGCAGCTGACCCTTCTTCTAAGTCCGTTCAACTGATTCTTAATCCTTCAGAAGTCCTGCTTCCAGGAATCACTAATACCGGTTTTGTAAATAACACAGGCACTTTGTCATAATAACTTCCACCAAGTTAGCCTAGCTAGAGGAAAATAGCACATAGCAGCAGCAGATAGAATGGGGATAACTATGATTGAGTACAAAAGCGCTTAGCTACTTGTGTGGCCGATCGTACATGACTTTTATTTGAATATACCGTTACTGTTATGATTTGTGTAAGCATTATCGCAATCAAGTCTTTTTGTGGAAGTACAAAAGAAAGAAACAAATGTTTCAATTGCTGCTCATATTATAAGAAGTCTATGCTTAACACATTAGATGTAGTTATCGTAAGACTTCCACTTCTATTTTAGTGGTTTGAGGATTTTCACACCCTTTTGTTAGTCATCTGTGCTTCTTGTGAGTGGCACGCTGCAATTCTTTTCATTGTCTATTCTCAAAGTTTTCTGCTACAACATCCATTAGTTTTACGCGCTAAGTGCCCAGATTATTGCCACTTCAATTAGCTGTGTCAGTGCTTTATTTTCTACAGATTTCTTAATTTATAATGCGATTAGAGCGTCGCACACTGGAGCTTTCCTCGAGCAAAGTTAGCGACTAACAGCCCATTACCAAATGTAAACAACACGAAGTGTGTGCAGCCATTGTGGACCGATGAGGCAGCATCAGCCGGCGGTTACACAAAGCAAACTACGCACTTACGAGGGGCGATCCGACTAGTTATCTTGATCTTATTTAGTTTGAAAACGAATAAGATGTAATTGACACCTACATTACCTCACCAAACTGTATTTTTTTTTCATACCACTTCGGTGACAATCAAGCATGCGGACCACCTGATGGTAAGCGGTTACCGCAGCCTATGGCCACGTGCAACACCAGGGGTATCACTCACGCGTTGTCGACCCTGCAAAAACCTTTTCAAACCCCCCTTGAAGAACTCCATACTATAACTAATAAATAATAAAGAGATTATCCAAACGAGGTCCGTTCTACCGCCGAGACGAATTCCTGCCCAAACCATAATCGTGCCACCTTGATATGCATGAACTTGTTGTGGGTGCTGCAGTCGATTCCAACGTCCAGGTTCTCTCCAAACGCGTACTCTTCGCGAATCTGGATGAAATCCAAACTTGGATTCATCAGTGAAAAGCACAAGTGACCATTGATAATGGTTCTGGTTTTCGTGTGCAATAGCCCATTGTAATCTTCTTCCTCGATTGCCTCTCCTTAGCGCTGGTACCCGAAGTGGCCTACGAGCACGTAGGTTGACTTCATGCAGTCGTCTTCTCAAAGTTTGGCCGCTTACCAGCAAACCATTCTCTCTCTGTAGCCTTTTAACTCTGCCTATGCCGGTCCCAAACCCGGATGCAAAAAGAGGAGGGTTGGTTCGAGGTTGACAATTCCTACCATAAAATGTCAACGCCGAGCAATTGGCGGCGGTCAATTAACCCATCCACCATATCCACCCAGAGATATGGAACGGCACCAGCAGCCGTGAAGGACTAAATCCCTTCAAACGACTGATGTGGAAGGACGTGGGAACCCACCACAATTTAACTCCCAAGAAAGTTATGAAAAAAGGAGCAATTAAGAGAAATTTGTCGGACGATCCGGCTAACGCCCGGCGCCATACAGTACCCGGGCTGGATGGTGTGAAATCTGCTACCGAAGCTTCCAAGGAGGCGTGCCACCAGACCTCCGAAAGAAGTGATGCTACTGGTGGCACAAAAACTGCAAGAAATGGGATCTCAATACGAACCCATCAGCGTATTGGAACCTGGAACGTTCGGGGACTACTCCAGGCGGGCAAACTGAGCATCGTAGACAAAGAGAGGAAAAACCACAACATCTCTATCCTGGGTCTAAGCGAAACGCATCTCCGTGGTCAGGGCCATTTCACCACTACTTCAGGAAGCACCCTATACTTCTCAGGGTGCGATGGTTCCAGCAGCAGCGGCGTGGCTATTCTACTACCACCGTATATGACCAAATACGTCCTAGGATATAACCCGGTGTCGGATAGAATTATCACCATAAAACTGAACACCAAACCCTGCCTTCTTAACATCGTGCAAATCTACGCCCCGACCGCAACTTCGTCGGAACAGGCCATAAATGATTTCTATGGTAAACTCGAGAAGACATTGGACGACATTCCCGGCAGGCAAATCACCATGATTCTTGGTGACTGGAACGCGAAGGTAGGCAAAACAGAGCCAGATCATCAAATCCAGGACATCATCGGCAGATATGGTCTAGGCACCAGAAACGAACGCGGGCAAAAGCTCGTGGAATTTTGTGCTGGTAGAAACCTGAGCATATCCAACACTCTCTTCCAACACCATCACAGACGTCTCTATACATGGATATCTCCTGGCGATCGGTATAGGAACCAAATTGACTACATCCTATTAGGCAAACGCTGGAGATCCTCCGTGAAAAACGTAAAGACTTTTCCTGGTGCCGACTGCGGCTCTGATCACACGCTCCTAGTAGCAACTTTTTCTCTGCGCTTGAAATCCACCCAAAAGCACTCTCGTCCAAAACCAAGAACTCTGAATCCTATCGAACAGTCCCACCTACGGAATATAGTTGAAGTCAAGCTTGCTGATAACCCCCCACCACAGGTGGCTGACGCTGAGGTACAATGGAAACAATTGGAAAGTAAAGTCAACGAAGCGCTTGACGACATCATCTCAAAGAGAGAAAGCGTCTCCAAAAAATCGACATGGATATCAGACAAAACGTGGGAACTCATCAAGCACAGAAAGGAGGTCAAAAGAAAAGGGCTTCAGAGCCCTGATGCTAGGAGGGAATACTCTGATTTGGGCAAGGAGATCCAAAGAAAGTGCCGGACCGACAAAACGAACTTTATTAAGGGAATATGCTGCGAAGTAGAAACACATGCCTTAAAACTGCAAACTTCTGACCTTTTTAAGAAGGTTCGCTTGCTGAGTAAGCAATTCAAGCCCAAATCCTGGGTGATTGAAGACGCTAATGGAGAACCGTTGCATGAGCTGGACAAGATTGCGGAGCACTGGCGTGACTACTGTCAGCAACTTTACAAAGCACCCTGTGAGACGGCCGATTCCCGACTGGATTGGAGCACACTAGAACTGGAACCTAACATCCTGGCTGGAAGACGCCCCTAGCTTATTTTCCTTGTGTGGTACCTCGTAACACAGGGATATTAATCCCTACTTCGAGACCATTACAAGAGGTGTGTTGTCTGGCGCATATTTATATTTATATATTTATATTTATCCTAAAATCTGAGACAGTAGCAGCAATTAACCTTCTCAAAACCAAGAAAGCACCAGGTCCAGATAATATAACATCCGAAGTGCTTAAAGCCCTAGGGGATAAAGGCGTTGACACACTGCACAACATCTGCAACAACATATGGCGTTATGGTGAGTGGCCACAGGACTGGACCCAATCAGTGATCTTACCGCTGCACAAAAAGGGATCTACTAAAAAGTGTGATAACTACCGCACACTCGCCCTAATATCCCACGCGAGTAAGATACTCCTTCACATACTGAATAACCGACTCCGCCACTACCTTGATTGGCAGATACCACAGGAACAGGCAGGTTTTGTGAAGGGTAAAGGCACTAGAGAACAAATACTGAACGTCAGGCAAATTGTGGAAAAATGCTACGAATTCGACACACCAGGAATTATGTGTTTTATCGACTACAGCAAAGCCTTCGACTGCGTCAAATGGAGCTGTTTATGGAGAGTCATGACTGAACTGGGTGTTCCGCGTCATCTTACTGCACTGCTTCAGTCATTATACCATAACAGCCAGGGAGTAGTGAGAGTCGACAGGACCACATCTAATCCTTTCCACTTCGAGAAGGGAGTCCGACAGCCCATCCTGTTCAACATCTATGGAGAATACATCGTAAGGAAAACGTGCGATGGCTGGAACGGTGGCATTACAATTGGCGGACGCAAAATATCAAACCTGCGATACGCTGATGACACCACCCTTTTTGCATCAAGCGTAACAGAGATGATATCCTTTTTGGACAGAATGGAACATATTAGCGAAGAACTGGGACTCTCAATAAACAGATCCAAAACCAAAATCATGATCGTGGACCGTTCCAGCAAAATGGAGCTCAGTGGCACACTCAACCTGGATACTACTGACAACTTTTTATACCTGGGCTCCAATATTACCAACAACGGCTCTTGCGAACCTGAGGTGCGCAGAAGAATTGGGATGGCAAAGGGGGCCATGGCACAGTTGGACAGGATATGGAAGAACAGGAGCATTTCCACTAACACCAAGAGTAGCCTCGTCAGAACCCTGGTGTTCTCCATATTCTTATATGGCGCAGAAACATGGACACTAAAAAAGGCTGACCACGATCGCATAAACGCCTTTGAGATGTGGTGCTGGAGAAAGATGCTGGACATACATTGGACAGCACACCGCACCAACGTGTCAATATTGGATGAGCTTAAGATAAAAACGCGACTCTCCACCATCTGCACACGTAGGATCCTCGAATACTTTGGTCACATTGCCAGGAAAGACAGCGACAACTTAGAAAAACTGATATTCACTGGCAAAATCGACGGAAAACGACCAAGAGGCAGATGCCCGACACGGTGGACCGACCAAGTCCGCTCCACACTCAACACCACAGTATACGATGCCATACATATAGCCGCAGACAGGAACAACTGGCGTCGCATCGTGCGACAAGGATTGCTCCGATCGAATGACCACGACCCTCAGTGATGAAGATACCGATGCAAGGAGGAGGAGCCTTTGAACCAATTGCATCGCCGTTACATTTGTTTGACTTCGTGCAGCATTTACTATGAATCGCAAACACACAGACAAACAGATATACAGACAAACAGACAAAAATTCTAAAAATAATTGTGTTGAGTTGTTTTGGGTTAATAAAAGCACTTAGGTAGTTATAGTTTATCTCATTTCCCTTCTTTTCGCGCCCGCCGCGCCATTTCATATTAGGTTGGCGCTTAATGCCGCTTTGTCCAGTTCATTATTTTCGTGTAACTCCAACAGTTTAGGCAGTGCACGCCAATATGGATCTCAGCAGGCAGAATTTTTCCTATTTTGGCCAAATTACATAAAATCTTTATAAATTGAAGCTTATGTGTTATTCTGATGTATGAGCTGTATTACTGTAAAGTTTCATTTTTTGTTCACTAGTATATGCGTGAAAGAGTAACAAACATATACACCCACACAAAAACGTCCATACAATATCAGAAACTTTCGCATATATAATATTATATATTTATAATAAATATATTATAAGTAGGATTAAGTAAGATAGTAGGAAGTTGGATAGGATTAACTTACACAGGATTACGTGCCTGTGGAGAATTATACGTTGTTATAAATCAATGGGTGTGAGTACCTACTGAATTAATTAAGCGTATTTACGTAAATCAAATAATGTAAATCTGGTAATTTTGGTTGAATTATTTAAACAAAAGCACGCTGTACCAACAACTGCAAGCACCTGACGATTCAACCACTGGATTTACCAAACACCAGTATAATACATTGCTACTAAAAAATTCGAAAGAATTAGTTAATTTACATTCCGTCTGCCACCGCACCTATATCCACATCGTCGCCACGAACTGAAGTCACTCGCCGTTTCCCGAGTCTTGAGTCTTTCTATAAAATTTGATGAGACGACGTGCCCCGCGTGTAAAGGGTCCTCAATGACGGATGACGCGGCCCTTCGCGCGCCCTTCCGCCGGAAGAACTGTTCCTTCATATTAATATTCGAAGTGCTAAAGAAATCTTTTACTTAATATTACAGAGCAAAATCCTTAAGTAAGTTGCCTGAGTAGCATATCTGTGTGATATTAGGGTTTTTTTTATTTTTATTAATATTGCAAGTTCAATCAAGACATAAAAGGCTACTTCTCCAGACGAAAAAAAAAATGCGTTTACTAGACAAAACTATTTTTCTTAAGATTAATTTACATACATACCCTGGACATATACATATAGGTGCCTAACTTTATTATAAGTGTATTAAAAAAATGCAAAACACCAAAAATTTATCACTCTGGTTTGTCCTGACACCAGTTTTGTAGAAATAATGAATAACTTTTTTTCTATTTCCAAATTTTGACTGGTTAGGCGTTTATAAATTTAATAGACAATATTGTTTTCATAAATCAAATTAATTTCATGTAAATACTGATTCGTTTTGCGTAATACAGAAAGAAATAAGTGTCCAACGTTTCTTGTTAATTACTCTGGAACGACATAAAATCGTTTGCCCATCCCTGCTTTATGACGCAATGCTTTGATTTCCTCCTTCACTAGCTATTCTCAGTCTCATTTAAACATCCTACGGGACACGTGATGCGCCACCCTGCCCCGTTTTCGATATATGACGGTAAGCAATTGGTCTCTCTGATTTTGGTTTTCAAAATCATTGATTGCTATATTTTATTGATTGATATGGCACATTTTTAAAAATTATAAGTAAGTTGGCATCTAAATTGATGATTTGGAAATAAAAGCGAAAATAATGTAATATTGTTATTGTACTAGTAACAAAACTAACTTATCCCAGGTTGTATCTAATTAACTTTGATATTTCTGAAGCCGCTATTAAAACATATTAAAATACGTGTTTTTTCGGGTATCATTTAAGCTACATATCTCTTTGTATTTCTTAATTAATAGGGTTTTCCCGCAAAATAGTAGATTCGTTAATATAAAATCAATTCCACAATAAATCACCTAAAATCATCGAAGCTCTTGACAGGTTGCAGCGGCGTGCTATCCGTATTATTGGAAACCCAGAGGCAACTTTGACCCTTGAGCCTCTCCAATTGCGTAGAGACATTGCCAGGCTAAGTGTTCTCTATCGCTTCTACAATGGGGAATGCTCTGACGAGTTATTCCAGCTTATCCCACCCTCACCTTTCCACTCCCGTACCACGCGTGCTGGACTACGGCGTCACCCACACACAATTCAACATTTGTTGGCCCGAACTAAAAGGATCGGTGACTCGTATCTTTGTCGTACCATCCATCCTAAGGGCTTTCACCCCATTGCACGGTGCACCTGTACCATAGGCGAGTACCTGTTCTTCATGTTAAAAAAAGTTTAAATTAGAATTCAGATAAATAAATATATTTGTATTACTAATAAATAACAAATGACTATTAATTGTGTTGATGTATCGCGCTAATTGCAAATGCCATTGTTTGAAAGCATATCTTGCATTGACTTTCATCGAAAATTACATTCATGATAAGGTTCAAAATAGCAAAAACACTGAATCTTAAGCTTTTGTAAGATACCCCAATGCTCGGCCCAAATAATCTTAATGCTGTTAGGAAAGGAATTCAAATAAATTTCCATACACGAGTAACGACAAAAGCAAAGGGATGATCTGATCTGATTGGCGACGGCGCGCTTTGTGTACACATCCCCTATTGGCATTCCGGCTCTTATAATTGGGTTTATTGTTTATTCAGTTTTGTTTCGATGGGTTACATTATATAGCTTTTATGTGATAAAATAATATCACAATACAGGGTTACTTCATAAACACCATCCAAAATTTTCTCAGACATTAGGCATCAATTGAAGACAGCTTTTTTTAAATAAAGGGTAAGGGTTTCAAACTTAAAAGTTTGTTATATTTTTTTAATTCGATTATTCGTTCGGCGTGGTTACTTATTCAAAATCAAATTTCAACTTCTGAATAAAGCGCGGGCGGGCAGTTGAAGAGACTGCGAGCCCGCCGCCACTCACGTCGCCCAGTATCAACGAAACTAGTGTTTTTTTATATACCTTTGAGTGGTTATAATAAAATGAATAACTCAACATTTTAGTACTGAAGGTTGTCAAACAAAAAAATACGTATTTTGCCATTTTCTCCATTGATTCTTATATTTCAATTTGGATGGTGTTTATAAAATAGCCCTGTTTAATGAATGAGTATCTGTTACAGCTCATTATGTTAAAAACATCCGCAATATGGTTACTATTTTTGGTAGACCGTACCTTTCTGCGACATGAGAACGTGCTGATTTATAAGATCTGTCTTTTTTTTTAATTACCATAAGAAACGTCTCGAATTTTACTTCATGGTACTCTTAGGTGCATGCACGAATAAACAATCTTTAATTATGGCTATTACCTTATTAGATAACGCGTGGTACAGAAAGCCTTATGAGGAATAACAAACAAACAAACAAAAAATATCTTTATTTAAATAGACCTGTAACAAGTACTTTTAAATCGTCATTACAAGGAAAAAAAAAACTTAGTAATAGACTTAAATACTATAATAATATGAATACATAAATACACTGTATACAACCACAATGTGACTCTACCACCGCATCGGAAGTTGATCTTATACTGAGAAGACCCGGCGAGAAACTCAGTACTTACTCTTTTAAACTTGGTTCGGTTTCACAAAAGGAGTTAGTAAAGTACAAAGAGTATTTTAAAAAAATGCTTACGTTCTAACATTTCCTTAAAATATGAACCTAAAAGTACATCTAAACTACCGGATATAAAGCAAAAACATTGTACAAAGTTTATACAATTCAAGCCTAGAAATTGTTAGATTTTTGTTAGTCAGTACAAACTAGTTATATAAATATTACAAGAGTTAACTAATCATGTACCGAGTAGAGAGCTTTGTTAAGGTAACATTATGAACGCAGCTGTAATCTTGTCTATTCCTATAAAAAAGAAAAAGTGTATCTCTCTGCCCTTTTGCGCGTCCTCGTGTAAAGATGTTGTTCTTGTACTGTGAATTAAAATGTAATAGTAATAAATGGTTTCACTAGATAAAAAGTGTCTTTCTATTAAGAAAAGCAAGCAGCTTTGTCTCGCAGGTCATTAACAGGTTATGGGCCTCCTGCGTTGACAAAAATAAGAAGAATTGAAGCAAAATTGTTATCACGAAAATGGCGTCGGCTACTCCAAGCAATAATTTTCCGCAGTTAAAGGCAGAAAACTTCGACAATTGGCTATACAGATTGGAATGCCTGCTTGACGAAAGGCAATTAAAATATGTTACAGACATAGACGTGAAAAATGTAAGTGAAGAAAATAAAAAATCTTTTTTCATACAAGACGCCAAGGCGAAGTCAATTATCGTACAATGTCTTACAGACAAGCATCTGAGTTTGATAAAAAACTGCCAGACGAGCAGGGATATGATTAATATACTAAAAGAAATGTTCCAGAGAAGAAGCGTGATTTCGAAAATACATTTGAGGCGTAAACTACTCACATTAAAATGTAGGCCTAGTCAAAAACTAGAGGATTATTTTGCAGAATTCGACATCCTAATAAGGGAACTAGAGTGTTCAAAAGATAGAATTGAAGAAACCGATAAAATATGTTACCTTTTGACTGGTCTTGATGAGAAATATGATACAGTTATAACGGCAATAGAGACTATAAACAGTGAAATCAAGTTGGAATTTGTTAAATCTAGACTACTGGATGAGGAGCTAAAAATGATAAATAAAGGAAATATTGAAACATCACAGTCGAGGGAAATGGCTTTCAAGATAAAATGTTATAGATGTCAGAAACCGGGACACATAGCAACAGAGTGCAGATCTGTAAAAGGTACAGGAAGAGGCTTCAGAGGTTTTCACAACCAAGGTCGAGGAAGAGGTCATTTTAATCAAGGACGAGGTCAAGGACATGGCTACAGGTCATCGAGTCATACAGCAGCAACTATCACAGAGGATGAAGGTTTTATGTTCATAGCAGGTACTGAAAATGTTTATCGTAATCAGAATAATTGTGAGCAAATTGAGTGGATTGTTGATTCTGGATGCACAGAGAATCTTGTTCAAAATTGTTACGAAAAACATATGTCTGATATTAAAATTTTAGAACAGGAAATTAAGATATTTGTAGCGAATGGTCAATATATAACAACAAATAAAAAAGGTAAAATTGTAGTAATGTGTAATAACACCAGTGTAACAATAGATGCATTAATTGTGAAAAATTTGTCTTTCAACCTGTTATCTGTGAAGAAAATAGTTCAAAAAGGTGGCAGAGTTGTATTTAGCAAAGAAAATGTAAAAATATACAAAGAAAAAGATAGTAAAACTTTAACAGGGTATTGCAAAGGCAAACTTTATATCTTAAATACAGAAATATGCATCAATGGTACGGTCTTGTGTAATCATGTTTTCAGTGAAGAAGAAAAGTGGCATAGACGGCTAGGTCATCTCAACCGACGAGGCATGCACATGATGAAACTGCCAGTGAGTGACAAAATCTGTGGACCCTGCATGCTAGGTAAGTCCAAACGAGTACAATTTCCACCAGTTACAAAGCCGAGATCACACGGTATAGGAGAGCTACTTCACACGGACATTGCTGGACCAGCCAACATTCCCGGAATAAATGGTGAGTTATATTATCAAACTATTACAGATGATTATTCACACTTTTGTGTAGTATACTTATTGAAGAGCAAAAGCGAAGCAACAGGAAATTTAATAAAGTACATAAAGAGATTAGAAAATGAAAAAGAAGTAAAAGTAAAGAATATTCGCTGCGATAATGGTGGAGAGTTCAAGAACAGACAGATAGAGAGTTTTTGTACAGATCGTGGTATACTTATACAGTATACACAACCATACTCACCACAGAGTAATGGAGTTGCAGAAAGAATGAATCAAACATTATATAATAAAGCAAGAACTCAAATGATAGAAACAAATTTACCAAAACATCTATGGGGAGAGGCCATTGCATGTTCAGCATACCAATTAAATAGAAGTCCATCATCAGCTATAAATTTTCAAATACCAGAAGAAATAATAAGGGGGAAAACTGATATATCAAGAATGAAAATATTTGGAAGTAAAGCATGGGCTGTGAATTTACCAAGAGGAAACAAATTTGATGAGAGATCTGAAGAAATGCGAATGGTTGGTTATTCTACAGTAGGATATCGTTTATGGGATCCTAAGAAAAATTCTGTAAAGACATCTCGTGATGTAAGATTTGATGAAACAGATATAAAATATGAAGAAGAAATACAAATAAATAGAAACGTCTACCGTGAATTTAATGAAGAAGAAGAAAATAAGGAGAAAGAAAAGAATAAAGAAATTCAAAGAAATGAACAAGACAAACAAATACAGGTAGAGAATGAAGAGATACTGATTCGTGAACAAGGAAGACCAAGGAGAGAAATAAGAATTTCATCGTACTTACAGGATTATGATCTGAATATTGATGAAGTATCAAACTATGAAGCAAATATAGCATTTTGTCTGCATGCTGATCCACAAACTTATGAAGAAGCAATTAAAGAAGGAAGCGAATGGAAAGAAGCTATATGTAATGAACTAAAATCACATGAGGAACTAAAAACATGGCAAGAAGTCACATTACCAAAGGACAAGAAAGCGATAGATACCAGATGGGTATTTAGAACTAAGCAAGATAGTAAGAAAAGCTCGATTAGTAGCAAAAGGTTTTCAAATACAGAGTAAATACAATGTGTACTCACCAGTCGCACGTATGTCAACAATTAGATTGATGTTAAGTCACGCCTTACAAGAAAATCTGCCGACAAGACAGCTTGACGTACCTACCGCATTTTTAAATGGGAAATTATCTGAAGATGTGTATATCAAACCACCAGAGGGCGTACAAGTAAGTGAAGGAAAAGTGTTAAAACTAAACAAAGCACTATATGGATTACGTGAAGCTCCAAAGTGCTGGAATGAACGATTTCACAAAAACATGATTGAACAAGGATTTAAGCAATCTAAACATGATTTTTGTTTATATTTAAAAGATGACATATGGTTACTTATATGGGTTGACGATATCTTATTAATGGGAAATTTCAAAGAAATAATGGAAAAGCTAAAACAAGAATTCAAGACAAGAGATTTAGGAGAAATCAAAGAATATCTCGGAATGGAAATACAAAGGGAAGAAAATAGATTACAGATAAAACAAGAAAAACTAATAGAAAAGATTCTAGCAAGATTTGGAATGAATGATTGTAAAGGAGTGATGACACCAATGATACAGGAGCCAACAACTATTGAGGAGGAGATAATAGATAATGTACCCTACAGGGAATTAATAGGTTGTCTCACATATATTTCTTCTACTTCAAGACCGGATATAACATATGCAACTTCTTATCTAAGTAGATATTTAGATAAGCCTACTCAACAAAGATGGATTGCAGCAAAAAGGATACTAAGGTATTTAAAAGAAACTCCTCATAAAAGTCTCACTTAAACTCGGACAGATAACATGAAGCAGATATTAGCTTATAGTGATGCTGACTGGGCAAGTGATAAAAAGGATCGAAAAAGCGTAAGTGGGTGTGCCATATTTTACTGTAATAATTTAATCTCATGGTTTTCAAAGAAACAGTGCACGGTCTCACTTTCATCTGCAGAAGCTGAATATGTTGCAGCAGCAATGGTTACTTCAGAGTTGATCTACTTGAAAGGTATATCAATAAACTTTAATCATATTAACATTGACGCATATTTACTGGTTGATAATCAAAGTACAATTAAAATGATAGAATGTAACGTAAATAGCAAACGCACAAAACATATCGATATTAAATTCCACTTTATCAAAGATGCTGTTGATAAAAAGTGTATGGAAATTTCATATGTACCAACTGATCAAAATGTTGCCGATATACTTACAAAACCATTAAACAATGTAAAGCATAATCATTTTGTAACTAAGCTAATGATAGAGTAAGATAGTTTATAATATGTTAGGATGCAAGTAATAAGAATCTAAGATACTTTATAACTAAGTTGTGTATTATGGAAATGTTAACTGTTAAGTGTTTTAAGAACATACTTGAATACTGTGTGAACTTATGTGCAGCAATTTTAAATTTAAAAATGTAAATTTAACATTGAGGGGAGGTGTTAAGGTAACATTATGAACGCAGCTGTAATCTTGTCTATTCCTATAAAAAAGAAAAAGTGTATCTCTCTGCCCTTTTGCGCGTCCTCGTGTAAAGATGTTGTTCTTGTACTGTGAATTAAAATGTAATAGTAATAAATGGTTTCACTAGATAAAAAGTGTCTTTCTATTAAGAAAAGCTAGCAGCTTTGTCTCGCAGGTCATTAACAAGCTTAACCCAGGCCTTTTTATCCAAGAGGTAATCATTTGTAGTGTAATAGCCCTTTTTTGATAATACTGTCTTAATGTAGTTTTTGAATTTGTTTAGTGGTAGCTCACATATTGCCTTTTAATAAAATATTTTATAGCACCTCGCATGAAGTTCATTATTTGCAGTTAAATGAGACTTGATTTACAAGAAAATTTGTGAGATAAATTATAAATGAGCATAAGTATAACCTAGCATCGTCCTGTGCATCACAGGCTCTAGCTTTCCCTTCATCAAAAGATGGCATCGCAACATAAATAATGCAACCTATAACAGTATCTTATACTGTGGCAAAGATGTGTTCCCGATACTACATATTGACTCCCACGAGTAATGTATCTCTTTGGCAAACTATCGAAAGAACATCACTTAACTTCATGAATGTGTTTTGTGTGGCATTCTTTTATTTATGTATTTTTTCCCTCCATGAAAAAGTGATTCAAGTGTTTTCGACCAACCAAAAGAGGAAATATTTTGAATCTACTTTCATTTTCGATACTCGATCTAGGTTTTAATAGGCCTTCAAGTACTTAATAGTGATGTTATGAAATAAACATCAACAAAACAAAAATAAACAAAATTGTCAGTATTCAGTACGTCTACCACGAGTATCAAAATTGTATTGGGATTTAACATGACATGACATGACAATTTCCTAATACTTACTATACAACGTAAATTTGACCACGAGTTGCCACTTCAAAATTACTTATTTTATAACGTAAATTTGAAGTGGCAACTCGTGGTAGACGCACTGAATAAACGTGTTGCTTTTGCTGATACAAATCGATGACTAAACTCGAACGAGCGGCTTGAAGGTTATTTTTACGAACGCGCGAGTTAGGGTTTAGATGATTTTTGCACTAATGCGTAATCAAAGTTTAAATACTACAATAGTATGCAAAACGAATATCTAGAAATATTCAAGTTTTTTAAAGAATAAAGCTCTCTAACATAATATATCACAACATTCAATTTGTAAACAAACATTGAAAGTATTATATTATTTATTTTCATTCCGCGAATCAATAGCGATAATTCGTCGCAAAGCTGATTAGATTCACATACTAATGAGCGATATATTGTGTAGAAACAACTTGATATCAAGCTCGAAAATTGCGTTGATAATTTGGAGGGTCTAAATTACATCCTTCTTCCCCGTTTTCGACATAGAGCGAAAACTGATGGATTTGACAAGAAACATTACAAACAACTGAAGGCTACTTTTTTTTATACCTCGTTGGTGACAATCAAGCACGCGGACCGCCTGATAGTAAGCGGTTACCGCAGCCTATGGACACGTGCCACACCGCGCGTTGTCGGCCCTGCAAACACCTTTACAAACAGGGGTTATTGTAACGGGAGTCAAGGTTTTCCCGATGAGTTATACTCCAACTACAACTCGTCCGGAAAACCTCGACTCCCGTTAATTCCACAATTTAAGCGTCCTCTTCCTTCCGGAAACATTGTTTGAATGCCAGGTCAAAAAATACTTCAACTGCCTTTAATACAACAAATAATATCTGTTATTAACTATACAGGCACGAAATTAACTATCGGTTTGGAACGAGTCTGTTTTTACATGAAAATAAATTATCATGTAAATTATATCTTCCAAAGATTGAGCAACTTCAAAAAATGCAAAATAAAGTCATTAAAAGTCTTTTCTACTACCCTCACTTTACTTACTTTTTATGTTTTTATACATTTTTATTAATCAACTTTACAATTTCAACATCTGCCTATTAATTAGAAAAATAGTCGATAGAAGCATTCACACTAACTTATCATCTTTTATTAGGAAATGTCAATTGAACCATACACGTAGTCTTCGACGGCCGAGTCTATTAGTTTTACCTAAAGCTCGCATTAATTAAAAAAAATATAACAGATTAACGTTAAACTTAAAAAATGTGAGGTCCTTTGACAGCTTTAAATTAGGATTATCACAATATATTTTAAACGAATAATTGTAAAACTTAAAATAAACTACACTCAACTGAAATACCTACTTAGGTACCTACACTAAATTTATGAAGACTTATTTACCTTTAAACAAGAAAAATATACTTATACTTGATAACTTTTCTTGTGAAATTTCTACTCTAATTTGCCGAACGATGTAAAACATAATATATATTCACCAGTTGCACTGTACAGACGCGTTCACGTCAATCTTTACAAAAAATTGCAAAATGGGTCTCATGTCAGAAACAAAAGGTGCCTTTAAACGGGACTTGACGTAAATGCGTCTGTGCTGCGATATAAATATAGTAAATATTTAGATATAACTAGCTTTCCGCCCGCGGCTTCGCCCGCGTGAACTTATCGTTATATATTATGGCCAAATTATATTAAATCTTCATAAAATGTACCCTATGAGGAAGTTTTATTATAATTATCAATACTTTTTTTTCAAAAAAGGCCTGCATTAGAAATTACGTCAATTTAGCGATATATGGGGATTGGCACGTTTATGTTTGCCACGCAATTAGTCTCGCTTGTCAAATGTGAATTGGTTATCACAAACACGGTATTTGAAAATTTTTAGAAAGTAAAGTAAACATGTTATGCACGACGAATAAGGAGATAGATTTTGTGCTCTCTTACTACGGCTATGTAGTCTCTAGGCATATTATTGCAAGTACAATGTAATGTACTGCTTCGTACAATCTAAGATACATAAGCTACGCAAGACCCAAAAGGCATGAGTTTTGGTCCAGTCACTGTAGCAGAGTTCAGCTAGGATGATAATCATTATTGCTTTCGCATTGCGAACCTAACAATCTTTTCAAATCCCATAAAATGGGAATCAATTCAATTGGGTCACAGTTCTGTTGTAGGGGGCTCGTCCGATCGCGTGAAGTGTATTAATGACGCGCAGGATGTTCGGGTAACGAGACCGTGACTTGCAGTTTTGAGGCTGCACATCATTTGAGAAGGTTTGTTAGCTGGTGCGTTCCTAAATCGAAAATCATCGTCACTGCCATTAAATTAGTAAAACGACGCCTTCATATACATTTTGATGAAGTAACTTAAGATCTACATTGCATAGCTAATACTCATACATATTTAAAATCCAATATACAACCAATATACGACGATTTACAGGTTTGAATCGCCTAGAGTTAGTCCACCAATCCTCATTGATAAAAAATGTTTAAGCCTATTTTAGTGTTTTAACTATTAAACTGTTTAAAATAACCCTTAGCATCTACTGTTGAACGTGTTCATAGGTTGCGGTAATCGCATCAATCTTGTTCGTCACTGAAATTATTGAAAACTAGCGGCTTCGCCTGCGTAGACGGTTTTTCCCGTCAAAATGAAGCCAAAATAAAATAAAATATAGCCTTTGTCACTCTCTGATAATGGAGCTTTATATTGGTGATATATATTTTTTAAATCGGACCAGTAGTTTCGGAGCCTATTCAATACAAACAAACAAACAAATCTTTCCTCTATATAATATTAGTATAGACAAGTCTTATTTCTGTCTACTTACTCACCTAAAGGTGGTCCCTCACCTAGAGCATTTTCCTGTAATGTAACGTTTCAGATTTGATTTCGAGCATTACATTTCAGAACTGCCTCCATGACATGACGAACATTCGCCTGTAATGTACATTTCCGATTCGATTTTGATCATTACATTACAACACAGCCTTACAAAACTTCCGGTAAGTGTATCAAAATATTACACATTGTATCATCAAGTTGCGCACTGTAATGCTCGGTGCTTTCCCCTCATCAACGTAATGCTCGAATTTGTAATATTACATATTGCGCACTGTAATACTTGGTTCTCCTCCAACACTGATGTAATGCTCAACTCTGTAACGTTACATTACAGGAAAATGCTCCAGGTGAAGGAGCACCTTGAAGTCCTACCTTAAGATTAGGGTTTTTGGAAAAAGGAACATTTTCATAGTGATTGAATAAACTGGTAACGTAAAAAATGAGATATTGGAATTGAAGCCAATGTCCTTGATAATGTAATATATTACCAAGATTGAAGACTAGCATTAGTTTCACCACCAGACTGGAAAGCACTTAACCGATTGCAAAATCCAAGTCAAATGAAGGATCCGACTCAAGCTCTATGCAAACAAGTGTACATACAGTGACTGCGCGAAGAACGAATGTAAATGCGATACCCGTTCCAACTTGGCCCATCTTATCCCATGTTCAAACAGCTATTTAAAGTAAAAGTAAAGTAAAGTAAAAAAAGTAAAAAATCATTTATTCACTTAAGCTTTTACAAAGAAGCACTTATGAAATGTCAAAATTCACAAAAAATATATATAAACGATAATAGACGTAAATAAAATAATACAATAATAGTACATATACTAAATAAACATAATGCGAATCTACCACCGGTTCGGAAGTTGCTTCTTATCGAGAAGACTCCGGCAAGAAACTCGATAGTTACTCTTTTGAACTTTGTTTTGTTTTACAACAAATAAATTCAGAGTACAGTCAAAAGAACAATAAATATACATTATTTGAGCAGAGGAGCAGATTATTCCTACTATGACCACAAATTCTTGTCGTTCAAGTAATCCTCCACGTTATAATAACCTTGTTTTATCAGCTTTGTTTTAATTGTAGACTTGAACTTGTGAAGAGGTAGATCAACAAGACTTTGAGGTATTTTGTTAAAGTACTTTACAGATTGACCCACAAAAGAATTTCCTACCTTATGTAGCCTAAGACTTGGAGTAATAAGTTTGTTTTTATTTCTAGTATTGTGTGTATGAGTATCACAGTTTTTTTTGAACATATGCAAGTTTTTGCGCACATACATTATGTTATCGAAAATATACTGAGCGTGCACAGTTAAAATATCAATCTTCTTAAATACTTCTCTGAGCGAGTCGCGTGGCCTAAGGTTGTATATCGACCGAATAGCTCTTTTTTGGAGTACAAAAATGGTGTTAAGGTCTGCAGCTGAGCCCCACAACAGTAGACCATACGACATAACGCTATGAAAGTAACTAAAATACACTAGTCTTGCTGTTTCAATATCAGTCAGCAGTCTAATTTTTCGGACAGCACAAGCGGCCGAACTAAGTCTCCCTGCCAGAGCCGATATATGTGGACCCCACTGTAACTTAGAATCTAGAGTAATTCCTAAAAATACCGTAGAGTTCGTAATTTCTAAAGTCTCATCATTCATGTTGATAATGGTATCAACCTGTTTAACATTAGGCATAGTGAATTTAATACACTTCGTTTTCTTTGCATTTAGTAATAAATTGTTGCTTGTGAACCAACATAGTACTTTTGAAAGAGTATTATTTACATCGTCAAATGCTTGCTTACCTCTGTTGATTTTAAAAATCAACGAGGTATCATCAGCAAATAATACTATTTCACAAATATCTTTGACAAAGTAGGGAAGGTCATTTATATAAATAAGAAAAAGCAGTGGGCCCAATATCGATCCCTGGGGCACTCCCATGCTAATGGTGGCACCGGAAGAGGTGGTTCCGTTTATACTCACTTTTTGTGTTCTGTCTGTGAGATAAGATTGTATAAGTTTAGACGAAATATCCGAAACACCGTAATGTCTCAGCTTAATCAGTAGGATTTCATAATCCACGCAATCAAACGCTTTCGAAAGATCACAAAATATTCCTATTGCATCCTGCTTGCCTTCCCAAGCATCAAATATGTGTTTGATAAGTGCTACACCTGCATCAGTAGTGCTTCTATGTTTAGTAAAACCAAATTGTTTCTCATGTAGTAATTTATTTAAAGTAAAGTGTGAAAGCAGCTGATTTAATATAATTTTTTCAAAGATTTTACTAAGAGCTGGTAGTATAGAAATGGGTCTATAATTAGATGGGTCACTTTTGCTACCAGATTTAAAAAGCGGGATGACTTTACTAAATTTCATTAAGTTGGGAAACTGACCTTCGTCAATGCAGTTATTAAAAAGTACTGCTAAGTGGGCTGAGATGATATTTATGATTGATTTAAGTAGACTTATCGAAATACCCCACAGATCTTCGGTGTTTTTCATATTAAGTTCCTTAAACACCTTGATTATGTCATGAGAATTTATATGAACAAAGTTGAACTGAAATGAGCACTCATCAACACTAGATGTGAGCAGGGACCTAGCTAGCGGTGCACTAGAATTTAAGGTACTTGTAGTTACAATGGGTATATTAGAAAAGAATGTTTCAAAGGTCAATCTCAGACTCAATTAAATTATCTTGAATTTTAAGAGCCAATGAGTGATCTCGAGGTTTTGATTTACAAGTTTCCTTATTAATTATGTTCCAAGTAGTTTTAATTTTATTTTTTGCTTGTTTTATTTTGTCACGCAAAAATATAGACTTAGCCATATGGCATGATTTCTTAAAGATTTTTGAGTATAATTTGACATAATCTACTAGTTTTTGACACTTAGAATTAGCTTTTAAACCATATAATTCGTATAATTTATTTCTACTTTTATGGATGCCTGGCGTAGCCCAATCACTAAACTTAAACTTAAAATTATCGACCTTTAATTTCTTCTTAGGAAAAATAAAATTATGTTCCTGTTTAATTATCTCAAAAAGACGCATATACTGATCATCTATGTTGTGGCATTGGGGTAGTAGATTAGAAAGGTTTTTATTCACATTACTCTTGAACTTTTCTACTCGATTCTTAGTAACCAGTCTATAACTAATATCCACTGATTGAGAGACGTGACGGTGCTCAAATTTAGTCAATAGACCACAGTGATCTGATTTCAAACAATTTATAATTGATTTTTCAATTGAGATATTTTCACAAAAAATATTGTCCAAGCAGGTGGCTGATGTGTCAGTGATCCTGGTTGGTTTATCATATAGATTTAGTAAATTAAATGATTTGAAAAGATTTAAAAATCTTACAGAGGTCTGAGAAGAGTCTACAATGTTAACATTAAAATCACCGCATACAACCACCTTCTTGTTTGCTTTACAAACCTTCTTCAGCACTTCTTCCATCGTCTCTTCAAACCGACAATAATCAGCCGAAGGGGGTCTATACACACAAACAATAATAATCTGCTCTAACTCTGCACATGAAAGTTCAATGGTTCGCTCAATTGAGAGTGCTACTATGTCTTTTCGCTCTCTACATTTAAACTTATTATGAATTAATATCAGTGACCCACCGCGAATAGCAGAACTTCTCAAGAACGAACTAATGACACTATAATTATCAATGCTAATCATACAATCATTTTCTTTCAACCAGTGTTCGGTTATACATAAGACATGTATGTCCATACAGTCTAAGAATAATCCTACTTCTAATTCTTTGCCAGAGAAGCCATGCATGTTTTGATGCACAAAGTTTATAAAATTATTTTGGGGCTTCTCTCTTGTCAATAATTTGCAAGAGTTTACCTCTGTTGTCTCTATATCTAATTTAAATTATTTGGAACAAGTTCCAAAGTCTGTGGTACAACGGCATTCTGCTCAATAAAAGCAGAGTAGTTAGCCAAGTGATTGGCTGAAATCATAAAAAAATAAGATAGCGACATAGCTATCTGTCGTTTATAAGAATTTGATAAATGAAATCTACCTTTCGTCAGGTACATATTATTATTAATAATAGGATTGATGTCAATTAGATTAATTAAATTATTTGAGAATGTCACAGTATCAAGTGTCATATTGATTTTATACCTTTTTTCATTTTCTGCTTGTGACAGACCCCTACTGTAAGGCAATGTGAACATCACTATTTTATTGACATTAAGTAATGAACATAAAGTATTACAATGTTTTTTCATTTGGGTTTTGTTCACAGTACCTCGGTTTCCAATTAAAATAACTAGGGTTGAATTGGGGCTGAAACTATAATCAGCAATTTTCTGAATTATATCACAGTATGAGGCACCCGGTGAACAGTGATTTATTACTGACTTACCCAGACTATTAAATAAAATATGGCCTATACTTTTTCCAATGTCATCACTAAACATAACAATGTTGCAATTTAGTTCATTATCAGTGTTTGTGACAGGGCATGTATCAGGGATGGAAATGTTGGTGGCTGATTCTGAAGGAGAGGAGTTGAGAAGAGAGGATTCACATTCTGACTGAGTAACAGTGTGGCAATCACTACTGCTGGAAACTGAGTCCGGGTTGCACAAGAGTTTAGTCAGGGCCAAAATATGTTCCTCATTTTCTTTTTTAGTTATTGAGTATCTGTCAGATAAACGTCTCAGATTTTCCTTAAGACTAGATATTTCTGATTGTAATGCTTTCACATCATTGTCATGCTCAGTTAAATTATTGTCTATCATTATAGAATAAATATCCAGTTCATCACCTAATCTTCGGCGTTCCTTAATATATTTCACATTTTTATTCATCAATTTCTGACTTTTAATCAGTTTTTGAGTTTTCTTAATAAATTTGCTTATTCTAACATATTTTTTGAATTTGTTTTTGCTGCACTTTGCTATACCCCCTGGAGCATTGGACTCAATCAAATCAGTACTCGCCAAATCATGAGCTACAGTGGGGATCGAGAAATGTGCAGCAGAAACCAGGCTGGGCATACTAAGAACTAACTCATCAAACAAACTTTGGTTTTGGGTGTCAACGGTGTGTAGTTTCTCAGTCTCCATGGAAGATATTAGGTGGTGGGCCTCTTGTAACTCTTGTTCAAGCATTGTAATCCGTTTAAGGCATTGGACATATTCTTCACTGCAGTCACCAAACCCATCTACTATTGTTTGCAACCGATCCCGCTCATCTAGTACTAATAAATACCTATCATGCATCTCAGCCATGTCTTTTTTAAACAAAGTATTCCTACTCAACGCCTCCAACAATTCCCTCTCATTGTCATCTCTTTCCAAATGCAATTGTTTAACCAACTCTTTGGATGCCTTTAATTCCTGCAAATTCAGCTCCAGCTGGCGAGATGAGGCAGCGCGGGTCATCATGGTAATATCGATAAAATAATCAAACAAACAACGGTGTTGATACCAAAGTGCTGTTTAAACAATCAAGAGGTTGCGTATTTAGAACAATATTAATTTTTGTATTCTAACCTCTTCGCGTTTCTGACAATCAGAGTCAGACAATTCGAGTATTTAACTACTTAATAAAAGTCATAAAAAGCATGTATGATTAAACATACAATACAATACCTTTTAAAGAGAGAACAATGATTCACACAAGTATTTGAATGGTTAACTGACACTCACTGTCGGCACCGATAAATCACCAAATATAAACTTATTTCACATTAAAAACACTAATTAACACGTAGGTAACTATAATGATTGTTTACGACGACTAATTGGGCCATAAATTAGTTTTAAATAGGTTTAAATCAAATTAAAATACGGGACAAGTCAAGATCAGCTGTTAGCCGTAGTGTTGCCCTAACTCGAGTAGGTATTCACACAACCCTTCAGATAGCTAATGCAAATGCCAAGCGAGTTTTTGTTCTTGAAAAATATTTGCAGGTGTAAATTAAACGTAATACCCGACAAATCGCGGTGAAACCACACGACGTGTGGACTTTCTACAACTGATCATATCGATATGAAACACAACAAAAGTGTTAGGATTAAATATTTTTTTATTAAATTAATTTCGAAGTGCTTTTACAGACTGCGTGAGTATTTTATGACTATTTTTTAGCTCGTATTTCAGCTCCGTACGGTATCAGACTAGCATTTTATGCGAGCTCATAAGTTTTTGGAAGCGCATGTAGGCGCGCGCAGGCGCGCCTTTTGCCACAGGCGTAACTCGTACGCGCTTTTCGGCGTCTATAATCCGTATAGATACTACCACAAATGCGGCGCGGCGCCTCTGGCATATAGCCCGCTTAGAAAAAACCCGCCATTTTGAGCACACACACCGACACAGTGAGTTTACAGGCGATACCGGTGAGCATCAGTGTCGCTGCAAGTCGCACTGTCTCGAGTATTTTTGTTTTTGTCGAACTTGGTGCAATTATTCACACGATGAAAGTGGTTTTTGGCCGGTTCTTTCAAGTGGGTATTACCTACTTCATTTAAAAAAAAATGAGCGAATCTAGTAGTAGCCCTGAGCGATCACGCAAGTTTGGGAAAAAGGCGCGAGAGGTCCTTCTGTAAACTCTTATATAAGTGATACTACTCACTACTACCGGTTTGGTTGTTTTTGCGAATTTTGCGGTTGAACTGACGCGATGACTGTAAGTACTGACTACTGACATCTATATGGAAAGAGATGGCCTCGGCTATATATTTCTGTCACATATATGACAGCACGCATTTAGGATTAAGAAAATTGTCTCTTTTCTATAGATGTGATCTATCTGTTACGTAATAACTAACTAAGTAATCTATAGTATTTGTGTGCATGAACATGTCTGTTTGTACTGGTCTGGGTGTCTCATATGTATAATAAGTATGTATTTACAAAAGAAAATGTATTTAAGTATGTTTATCCGTTGTCTAGTATCCCATAACACAAGCTTTAATTAGCTTACTTTGGGGCTAGATGGCGCTGTGTGGAATAATGTCCAGGGATATTTATTATAGTCTCGGTGTCATTTTTTGTTTAAGTTCATGACATTTGGGTTTCAGTCTCTAACACCTATAAGCGCAATACAGCTCTGCTTAGTTTGTGATCAGTCAAATGCCGATCAAGGTGAAGGGGCAGGTCTATAAAACCATCATTAGGCCTGTCCTTTTATATGGCAGTGAAACATGACCGTTACTAGAGCGACACAAGCAGGAGCTGCGCGTCACGGAAAATAAGATGCTACGGTGGATGTGTAAAGTCTCACGCAAAGATCGCGAGTGGAACACACACATCTGCATCAGCCTTCGTGTTCGTGACATCGCAGACAAGCTGCAGGAGTGCCGCCTTCGTTGGTATGGTCATGTCTCACGGAGATCGGCAAACTACGTGGGCAACAAATGTCTGCCCCCGCCAGGTACCGGTAGAAGAGGTCGACCCAAGAAGCGATGGTTCGACGCCGTCAAGGGTGACATGCGTGCCATAAGACTCACCACTGAGGATGCACAAGACCGCGCGAAGTGGGCCAAGAAAATAAGAAAGGCGGACCCTAGGACCACACACACCAGTGTGGGTTCACAACCGGGATAGACCGCACGGATGATGATGGTGATGATGATGATTAGTTTGTGATCAGTACGTCTTTTACGAGTTGCCACTTTAAATTTACGTTATCGCTCGCGTGAAAAAAATGTATTGAAATGACACATAACAATGTCAAATCACAATACATTTTTTTTACGTGAACGATAATGTAAATTTAAAGTGGCAACTCGTAACTACTGATGAGCTGTAACAGATATTCATATTATATTGTAATATTATATCATGAAAAATGTATGGAATGTAACCTATCGATACAAAACAAAATAAACAATAAGCGCAGGCAAGCGCGTATGCAGAAGCGACCGTCAAAACGCTAGTCTGCCGATCTTTATTGGTCCCGGCGCCACGTGCGCTGCGCCGGACTTACAGCTCGTTCATAACGCTCTTTATTGCCACTAACTAACAGAAACGGGCTGTTCATTCAGCTGTAATGCATAGCGAATGCGTCGTACATAACATTAGTGTGCAATTACAAACAAAACATGTTATTTATATTTATGTACTAGTACCGCGTTAACGGAAAACGAGCAGAGAGATTGAGTTTTGTTGGTGAACTTTCATCGTAACCAGCATTGGTGCACAAGTAAAGAGGAGTATCCGTTTAATGCGATTCCGCAAACGCTATGATATAATCACGTCCATTTTTTGATTTTATGGAACAAATTAACGCATAAATATCACAAATATCATGCTAGACATTGCTGGCATATCTGTTTTTCTCATGGAAAAAAAAGGAATCCTAAAGTGCCAAATATTACTCTATAAATGGTTTTTACGTTTACTTATTTCATCATTATATTCATGTTGTTGTTCTTATCTGTTTAAAAATAGCCTAAACTCTTTCTTGTGTTATAAATTGATAAACAAATTAGAAACGTTTGCATTTACATTGGGTCAGAAGTCGTAAGAAACACTCAAATAGATATAATACCCAGACACAGTCATAATTACGACCTTTTTCGACGTACGACATCGCACCGTGCAGAAGTATTCGTTCTAGCTCTGTTTATATTAATCCTAAATCTAGTGTTAATCCGTGATAATCATAGTGAAAGTTGCACCAGCATACGCGGTAAGAAAAGTGCTTCTTAGAAACAAAAGTAAACAACACCACAGTGACTGTGATATCTCGGGATTAAATCATTCAGTGACACTCAACTAGAGCGAGTTTTTGTCATCTTGCTCAAGACAACAGTGAGCGTATTCGTATTCACAAAACAATACTACCCGCTTGCTCAAGCTCCTAGAAATAGCTTTGGATTACATTGATAAATTCGACACTAGAATTGTTGGTTGCTTGGCCGCTTGGTTTTTGACACGGTCACTTGGAGGATTGAGGTCCCCGGTTCGAATCTCACTATTGACAAGCGGAGTTTGATTTGTTTCTCCGTGGCTAAATATATTTATTTGGTGTTTTGGAACATCTTTTTTTCAAAATTAACTGAAGCCAGCTACGATATAAACAAAATAACCACTAGCAGATCAGTCCCCTACTACGAATTTCTCCATAGCAAAATCCATTTTTGCTATTCTAAAAGTGTAGGCGTTTATAAATTTCCAGACCAACACCTAAGCGGCAACAGTGGGGCTGCTGCCTAGAAAACGATGATGACGCTGAATATTCAGTGTGTGGGGAATGTAGTTTGGCCTACCATCCTGAATGCTTGGGTATATCAGGGTCAATTGCTGATGAACAATGGAAATGCCCACAATGCACTGGGAGAAAAACATGTCTGAAGACACTTTGATATGCACCCCTATTGAGACTTCTGCAGCCACAAGTGGAGAGGGTGTCACTAAGCGTTCTACTAAACGTCAAGCATTCTCTTCCACCATCGAGAAAAGGTCACCCGTTACCCAAGACGATGTTAGTGAAATCGTTAGGGATGTTTTCAAGTCTGAGATGGGCGCATTAATTTCGCAAATGAATAATGACTTTGCGGCCATGATGGGTAGAGAAATAAAAGGACTTAAAGCTGAAATTGCGAAACTAAGCGAGTCAATGAGTTTCATAACCTGGAATATGAAGAAATCAAAGACCAACACAAGGCATGGAAACAAAGAAATGGAAGAGTTACGTGTTGAAAACACCGAAATGCGTTCCACATTAACGAACTTAAATAGCAGAGTTGACCAGCTAGAGCAGCAAGCTAGAGCCTGCAATATTGAACTGCAGTGTGTTCCTGAGAAGAAGTCATAAAATCATATTAATATGGTTGCATCTATGTGCAAGGCCGTGAACTGTGCTGTAAAACCTGAAAATATAGTGAAGTGTACCCGAATTGCTAAATTAGACCCCGCCGGCTTCTTTGTTCGTAAGGCCGATGACACAGACTATATTTTAATAAGAGACAAAAGTTCACTGGACAAAATTGTGTGAACCTTTTTTCCCTTTATAATATTTATGTTTTTTTTTTACTTCTAGCTATAAAATTCAATTGTATTAATATTTACTATCAGAACGTACGTGGGCTGCGCACTAAAACAGTAGGTTTTTACAGGAATCTCTGCATCAGCAACTATGATATTAGAATTCTAACTGAAACTTGGCTCAACGATGGCATATTTAACACAGAATTGTTTGACCACAGGTACACTGTTCACAGGAGAGATAGCGCAATTAGTAGCTCTTCTAAAAAAAAAAGACGGAGGAGGGTTTTGATAGCACCTCGCAAGTCCTTAAACTCAAAAAGAATCATAGCCTGGGAAAGCACCGCCGAGGATTTATGGATTACATTTGATGTAAAAAGTAAAAAAAAAAACATTTGTAATATGTGCCGTTTACCTCCCTTCTCCTGTGACCAGCGTCTCCCTGGATATGTTTTTGGACAATTGTAATCGTGTATTCGAACAGTGTAATTCGCGCAGAGTCATAGTAGGGGACTTTAATTTGGGACGCATTGACTGGAATTCGGTGGATCAGTCGTCGGGCGGGCTGCCAAAAATGGCACAAACTTTAGTGGATTTTCTTTTTAACAATAATTTTGACCAAATGAACCGTGAAGGCAATAATTATAATAGAATCCTTGACTTGGTGTTGACTGACATTAGGAACGGTAAAGTGAACAAGTGCTTAAATCCTTTGACTAAAATTGACCTACTTCATCCCTCCTTAGTTGTTGGTTTGCCATCTAGTCATCTTGAAGACCTCACAGGTTTAAACGTTAATCCTCATAATATATGCTTAAACTTTCGTAAAGCTAATTATATCACAATCAACAGAGAATTAGACAAAAGTGAATTGAACTTCCTCATTTGAAGATTGTGAGGACGTTAATCAGATGGTGCGCTGCCTCCAGAATACTCTGGATCGCATCGCAAAGACTCATGTGCCGCATTTTTCGAAAAAACACTCCAAGATGCCCCCGTGGTATACCCGTAACCTGGTGCGTAGACTGAAAGAAAAAGAAAAGACTCGTCTGCAAGTAAAAAAACACAATAACCCGTTGGACATCCTAGAACTCAAAATGTTGAAGAAGCGTTGCGACAGATTATTTGAATGTTACGATCAGTACATTGAAAATGTTGAATGCCAGGTTAGGAAAAACCCAAAATACTTTTGGTCGTACATCAAAACCAAAAAGAATGACAATAGCTGCTTGCCCGCGGTCATGTCGGATGGTAATGAAAATTCAAGCGACGGTGCTTCCATCTGAAACATGTTCGGTGATTTTTTTGCATCTGTAAATCAAGGGGTTGATCCAACTTGCTTAATAATAGTGTCAGCTGCGATGACTGTGCGGAAACATTTTCAAATATCCGAATTGATCAGGATGATCTGCTCAGGAAATTGGAGAGATTAGACGAAAACAAGGGCGCAGGGTCAGATGGGATACCACCGTTTTTCATCAAGCAATGCTCTAAAACCCTGGTAACAACATTGCTATGGATATTCAACGCCTCATTAAGCTCAGGTGTCTTTTCTGAGCGATGGAAGGTCGCAAAAGTAGTCCCAATCTACAAGAACGGCGACAAAACAGATGTAAAAAACTACAGACCCATTTCCATCCTCAGCGCCTTCGGTAAAGTACTAGAGTCAATGATCGGTCCAGTTATACAAAGCTACATCAAACAGTACGACATGTCTATCCATCAGCACGGCTTCGTCCAGGCCAGATCTATCACCAATCTGGTTACCTTCAATGAGAACACCGTGAAATTCATGGACAAAGGTCAGCAGGTTCATTTTATATATACGGACTTTCGCAAAGCCTTTGACACAGTTTCTCACGCGGGTCAGGTTTTGAAGCTTGCATCACACGGCTTCTCTGGAAATTTATTGAAATGGATTGAGTTCTACCTTCGGAGTAGATCATTTTTCGTCGTAGCAAATGGATTCAAATCCAAAACGTACAGTGTAAGCTCCGGTGTCCCTCAAGGTTCCCACCTGGGATCTGTCCTTTTTAACATCTTTGTGAATGACATACCGAAACACATGAAGTGCACCTTTCTTGTATGCAGACGATCTTAAGATCCTCAAGGTAGTGGATACGCCTGCAGATGCAGTTTTACTCCAAAGTGATCTTGATCGTCTCGCTGAGTGGTGTCAGCTTAACGACATGCGTTTGAACACTGTTAAATGCTTTTACATCAATTTTACCCGGAAAGTCAGTGGCATAATAACTTACCCATTCAAAATCGACAGCTCTCCCCTAACTGAAGTGGAATCAATAACAGATCTAGGTATTCTACTTGACAAAAAGCAAATGTTTGTGCCTCACGTCGAGAAAATTATTGGGAAAGCTTCCAAAACCTTGGGATTCGTACTTCGTAATGTCAAGACCTTTAGAAGCTATAAAACTAAAATTATGTTGTATAATTTCTTGGTACGAAGTACGCTTGAGTACGGTTCTATTGTATGGCGGCCACACTATGCAAGTCATACCCTCAGGCTAAAGAGAATCCAAAATAGATTTTTGTGGCATTTGGCTTTTGCTGAAACAATAAGATCGTACCTCGCCAGATTAAAAAAAATTGATATGATCAGTCTGGATAAACGTAGAGAAGCACTAGACCTAACCTTTCTATTCAAAATCATGATAAACAAGATCGACAGCCCACAACTTCTTAGAAAATTTAGTTTTAAAGTTCCTTTTCGGTATCCGCGTGGTATAATTTGTAAAGTACTTTGTCCGCCACATCGAAGGACGCTATTTGGCGCTAACTCACCAATTCCACGTCTTTGCAAACTATATAACAAATTCAGTGAACACTTGGATGTTCACTTTGACGCCATCCACCGTTTCAAACATACCATACTGTCCCAAAATTTGTAACTCAAATGTGTTGCCGTCTACTGTTGTTTTATGTTTGTGCGCTCCAGCATTGTACTTTGATGTTGCTTTTTCGGTGCATTGCGGTGCACTATTTTCGATACTGCAAATATGTCTTCGGTTTTCTTTTATGCTATTTTATGCTATCCGCTACTGCTATTGATGTCCGTGAAATATTACATTTTATTTAGTTATTAGAATACACGTGTGTAATTTAAGGAGCAAGCAGTGTTCATCTGTAAATCCGTCGTGCAATAATTTTAAATGCCATAATCGTGTAACGCTAGATTAAGAACCATTGCCATTGTTACAACGGTTGATGAACCTAATGAAGAAAATAAAATAATAAACATAAAGTAATAACATATAAATGTTTGTCTTGCGCTTGATTTTTATGTTTTCATTAATATATATATATATGTTTATTTACGATATTTACCATCATAGTACTATTTTATGTAAGTTTATTTTTATTTAGTATAATATTTTCGCTATTTTTTTTTGACTTCTCTTATGTACTTTTATAAGTCTATATGAATAAATATATTTTTACTTAATACTTTACTTTATAAGAAAAAAGAAGACTATCCAAACGAGCCAGCCCACGAAAAAAAAGAAAACCACTAACCATCAACTGCCCTAACCGGTAAGTTTTCAGCTACAATATATTTAAATAAGATTTAAATAACTATAGCTTCCACCTCGCCCGTGCCAAGATTGGCAGTCGACTGGACACGAGATGGTGGTTAATCAAATAAGCTTTTAAGCACGCTTGTAACTTTGTGGAGCACCCAGCGCTCGCACCGCTGAGGTGCATACTAGGTTTGGCTCAATATTGAATTTTCCATTTTGCTGTAGTTTATTTCACTATTTCAGTTTCACAGGAAACTTTCGCTAGTATTTTGTAAGGGTAAATAGTTAAAACTGGTAAATGCTGTGTAATAGTAACTAGTTATTAGGGCAAATGGTTAGAAATCGGTTAAAACTGAGTATAATTCTGGTTATTAAAAGAGTCTGACTCGCAGCATCTCACTTTCGAATATTAAACTATAGAGCTTTTCTGAGATACTTGGCTCGATCCTCACACAATGATTGGGCCGTGAGATTCATCTTCCTATTTCGGACTGTGCAAACAAAAGACCCTTTTTGCAATGGTTTTATTGAAGTTGTTATTTACGTTCGGTTTATTGTCTGGAAATTAAGCGTTTATTGTACTTCATTAATGAGACCCTTTGTCAAGTTCATTCCCTAAATAGTGAGCAATTTTGTGATATAATTTTTCATTTTCAGCCGCAGCGGTCACCTGGCGCCTTAGAATCATATAGGCTGGATATTTACTAAAGAAAGTTTGCGCTACTCTCAAATTGGGGAATAACCTTGATTGGATATAAGTGATTGTAATAAGGCCCCTTTGGTCTTTTGTTTCGACTTAAATACCGCCCACTTCTTGTTTGCCTGTTACCTCTAATAATATAATAGGATTTGTTTAATTTAATTTGAACTCCGGTCTCTGAAGAGTTAACAACAATAGGCGCCTCGACCATGTGGGTTATCTGTAATTGGGTCCTGGCGAAGCGATTCCGCACTCCACACACAATGACGTCACTAACTAGTACAGAGGCGCCTCTCATGCGTGTGACTGGTCCGTACCCTACACAATAAACATGATATGTTGGTAATAAGCTTAGTAGAAATGGTTTGATCGGAGAAATTGCTGAATTTCTCATTTTTGCTCTCATCTCTGGGACGGTTCCGCTAAGTACCTACTCGAAGCTCTTGACAGGTTGCAGCGGCGTGCTATCCGTATTATTGTAAACCCAGAGGCAACTTTGACCCTTGAGCCTCTCCAATTGCGTAGAGACATTGCCAGGCTAAGTGTTCTCTATCGCTTCTACAATGGGGAATGCTCTGACGAGTTATTCCAGCTTATCCCACCCTCACCTTTCCACTCCCGTACCACGCGTGCTGGACTACGGCGTCACCCACACACAATTCAACATTTGTTGGCCCGAACTAAAAGGTTCGGTGACTCGTTTCTTTGTCGTACCATCCAGAAGTGGAACGCTCTTCCAGCACATGTGTTTCCTTCCTCTTATAGTCCCGGGTTCTTCAAGCGGGGCGTGAAAAAATTTTCTGCAGGCCTTCAAGGTGAGGATGGCCAGCCCAGTGATTCGTTTGAATGACTGGGCTTGTCAACCTCATATCTGGACCTCACGACCGCTTTCCATCAGGTGGAGTGAGGTCATCTTGACGGGCAATATAAAAAAAATAAAAATAAAAAAAAACAGTAACGAACACCCGAATTCTAAAATGAAAATCAAGCTGAGCAGCTCTCACTCACTTACTTGACTGTCCCGTTCATTTCTACTGATATGTGACAGGACAGCCTACATTTGATAGTGGCTAAACTGTCATAAAGTTGTAGTTTCTGAATGCAGGGTTACGCACTTACCTTCATGAAGGAAAACTATGTAGTGAAATGTATTAACGAATCCCTAAAATACAATTTTCCGATAACTCCTAAAAAGCAGCAGTTGCTAGTATAACTGACACTCATTGTTTGTGTGTTCAGCTTGAAGAGTTCTTTATTTCGATTGACATTTTGGGAAATGTATGTGAGAATGTGATGTTTAATTAAACTTATACTCTGGTATAAATTGGAAATAGCACACATTACGTTGAAGGGACCATATAATACAAACTATTAAGGGGACGAGTAATAACCTAAAACGACAATAACCTCTTCGTTTGTAAACTTCATTGCTACCAGCACCATAGTTCTTTGTTGTTGTATAAAAACAAGCTTTCTAAAAAATACAAATAAATACAAATACAAAAATACAAATAAACTTTATTGTGAATCACAGGTATTACAATAATGTTCAGATCATACATATTTAAGAGTCCCACTGTGTTCCGCCTCACAGGCATACAATAGTAACAATTTTAATCCGAATATCACAATTTATTACAAAGTAGTCAATTAAAAATAAAAATAATAAAGTAATTAGATAGGTATGTCAAGAAGTAAATAGAACACATTTAAAATAGGTTAATTCAAACAAATTGTCAACTTATCGGACTACAATCTGTATCGTAGCACAATACGACTCATTATTATAAGTGAATTTTTATTTTAGCATTAAAAAATGCTCTATTTTCTACACAAAGGCGCTTGCCTATAACATTGATAACACAACGCTGGCTAACAACGTGAAATACACTAGATAAACTCGCCAGCTCTGTTAACGGCCTCGGTAGCTCAGTTGAAAGAGCAGTCACCCGGATAGTGAAAGGTCGCGGGTTTGAATCCCGCTTGAGTCCCAGGATCAGGTCGATTTTTTCTAGTTTCTATCTTTACGACTCATTATGTTTTCGTTAATTCTTGAGCAGCAAGAATTCTTTGAACAAATGCGCTTATTTGTATGTTAACATTGACATTATCCGAATTCCATTTAATTTTGAAAACAATGTGATAGGGCTACTCTTTGCTTTAAAATTCGATTTAAAATTCGGCTTCGATGTAAATACTATTGTATTTTTGAGCTTTATAATGGCTTAACAGTATTGTTTTCTTTGTTGAAAATCTTTCAGATTGTATTTCCAAAGCTACTTATCTTATTTTATGTTTTTTTTTAAATTTTGAATTACATTAAATTCCGCGTCTGACGCTATTTCTTTGCTCTGCTTGTATTTCAATATCAAACTTCAATTGAATTTACTTAGAAGTCTAGAAAGTCTTTAATCTAGTTTCAGCTCACTCTCATTTTATTTTTCCTTCAAACACGAGCTAAATCCGAGCACCGGCGGAAGTTAAATTGAATAGGTTCCGCTTAACTTTCTTTTAACCGGCCAATTTTCAAGTATAAATTAAAATTTTCCCGTGCAAATTAAAATTATTTAAATAGCACAGTTTATGAATTCCGTAATTAATTTTGCGCTGACAAATATTGAGGAAGACAAAATAAAGGGTAATTTATTGAATTAAGTCTTTGACTTTGATGTCGGGGGACAGTTAGTTAAGGCTGCACCTGTCAGTTGGTTGTTTTTATAATTGCTTTCAAAGGTCAGGAGACTTTGAGTTTACTCACAAAGAACTTTGAGCAGTTTATTTTTATTTCATTGCGAAATTAGTTCAATTAAAAATGGGTGTTCCTCTTTTCTGTCGGTATGCGCTATTTATTTATGTCAGTCTGTCTCCGAACAAAGTGAAACAAAAGAAGGTTTAATTTCCATTCTAATAATAAACATTGGTGATCTGGTAAAACACCGAGTAGGTACAGAAAAAGTACATAAACTAAAAACGGTCATACTCGTATATCAAAATACGTTCATAGGATACAAGTTCCCATGAACGGTCGGTTGGACATAATAAATGGTTGTAAGAGTGGTTTATTATGTCACTTTACGCACTATTTTCCGCCGTTCTTTTCATGGGACGGTCTATAGTTCATGTACCGATAGATCGGTCCCCTACTAAGACAGCTTCTCATTAAGCGCTGGTTTGTACAGTAGATAAGCTCTTTTATTCATTTATTTATCAAAAAAACATAACATTGTCTTACTACAAGATGAACTACAAGATGCAAGCCGGCATGCAGCATGCAAGCCGGCATGCATCATGCAAGCAGGCATGCAGCATACAAGCAGAACTACAACATGCAGCGTGCAAGCAGAAATGCAACATGCTGCAGGCATAGCTTCTGTCACGGCTCCGGCGCTGTGGGTCTCCGGCGGTCCCACGCGCGCTTATCGTCGCAGACGGTTTCCGCTAACCGTCGCAGCTTCGGCTTGCTGCAGCCTCAGCCGTGGCGACGAGCGTTGAAACCACCTGCTCCTCAGCTCGCGGGCCGCCTCGCCCCTCCGCGCCTGCGCGGGCTTGAATTACACTCTAGGGGTAGGGCAGACAAGACTGCGTGGAGTCAGTTTTGCAGGGTTTCGTTATGTAAAATGTATGCTTATGAACATTTAGAACTACAAAAGTTATGTTTAACGTAAGTATGGATTTTATGGATTTTAATTATTTTAATTTAATTATGCTATTCTTTAATTATGCTTAAAAATATCAGGCTTAACTATATTGCCCACGTCGCTAAGCATGGCCAATGTCATGCTGACGCTTTTTCATTTCACGACCTAGTTTATCTTTTTTTATAAAATCCGTCCACCCAAAGTTAAGGTAAAGATTCTTCTGCAGCGTAATTTTGGTGGTGTGAACCTCGAGAAACTGCGTCAAGATGCACTTGGCATGGATTGGTCGGCGATATTTGATGCTGGCAGTATTAATGAGAAAGTTAACCTTTTTAACAGGTTTCTGGTTCAGCTGTTTGATGTGCATGCTCCTGTTTGTCCTATGAAGATGAAACACTCTCCTGCACCTTGGCTTACTGATGAGCTAAAAAATGTAAAGCAAAAGAAAAATGTGGCTAAATCTATGTTTAAAATGGACCCAACCGATAACAACCGATCAAAATATAAGCAACTGAGAAATCGCTGCAATAGGCTGTGTAGAGACGCTCAGCAGCGCTATATCCACCAGTTCGTCGAAAACGGTAGTCCAGCGACAGTCTGGAAATTTCTGAAATCTCTAGGAATTGGAAAACCTCGTAATAACTCTGTCCCTAAAAACGTAAACATCAATTAGCTAAATGATCACTTCTGTGCGTCTCTTGCCATGGATGGTAAAACTAAAAGTCATCTCTTCCAATTCCGGATTACTCACCTCTCGTTCTTAGTCATGTCACTGACTGTGATGTAAAGCGGAATATTTTGTCTGTGGCGTCTAATGCCGTCTGTAACGATAACACTAGTCGTAATATGATCTCACCTATCCTTGAAATCCTGAATCCAATTATAACCCATATCTTTAACCATTCATTACTCTCCGGCATGTTCCCGTCTATATGGAAAGATCCACAAGTCATCCCTCTGCCCAAAAAGCCCAGTCCAGAATCTCTCTCTGACTATCGTCCTATTTCCATACTCCCCTTTCTGTTCAAAGTCCTAGAGCGGGTTGTAAACCAGCAGCTCAGCAGTTTCCTCTCTAAAAACAATCTCCTTAATCCATTCCATGGATTCCGTCCTGGTCATAGCACGACTACAGCGTTAGTGAAGATTACCGATGTTATTCGCCTTGGTATGGATAACAAACGACTGACTGTGTTAGCATTGCTGGATTTTAGCAATGCCTTCAATACTGTCGACTTCTATATCCTATTTGGTGTGCTACGTTCCCTTAACATATTATTATCTCCATCAGTACTTGACTGGTTCAACAGTTACTTGCATGGACGCCGGCAACGCGTTTGCTCTGAAGACTTGTTTTCTGAATGGCGTGTTATACCTGCCGGTGTTCCGCAAGGTGGTCCTGTCTCCTCTCCTTTTCGCTATTTTCATAAATACATTATCCCGTAATCTCTTTTCTTCTTACCACCTATATGCAGACGATCTTCAAATATATTCTCAGGGCAGCCTTGACGATCTGCATCAAACCGTACAAGCTGTGAACGAAGATCTGTGCCGTATCTTGGACTGGAGTGAGACTTTTGGTCTTAAAGTTAACCCTACAAAAATTCAGGCTATTGTCGTAGGTAGCTCAGGGTTGATATCTAGAGTAGATTTCAATCCTTTGCAACAAATACTTATTGATACCCTACAGTAATGTTGTTAGGAACCTGAGGATATTCATCGACGGATCACTTGATTGGGGTAAGCAAATTGGCGAGGTTAGCAGGAAGGTGTTTGCATTTGCATTTTTTGCCGATACCCACAAAAAAATCTCTCGTACAGGCTCTGTTTTTACCCATTCTGGATTATGCCGACTGCTGCTACCTTGAAATTACTCAGAATTATCTGAATAAACCCGGAAGGCTTCAAAATTTCTGTATCCACATCATCTTTGACCTACGGAATTATGATCATGTGTCTGAATTCCGCGCCCAATTAAAATGGCTTCCAATTCGTCGCCGACGAGATCTTCATATTCTCTCTTTACTGTACTCTGTTTTGTTTGATCCTCGGTCTCTTCCGTGTCTCAAGGAGCTGTTTCTTTTTCAGGAGTCTGCCAGGTCTGATGATATGCGTTCAAGCCAAAAACTCCTTCTAGCTTTCCCTTCTCATTCATCTAGTTACTATTGTCATTCCTTCACTATCCAGTCTATTCGCTTGGCCTATTTCGCCAGGCAATCCCAGTCCTTACATACTTTCAAGTCCCGAGTAAAAGCATATTATCTCTCTCTGTAACCTATATTGTATCTATCTAGTGCGTGGATAAGCCAAAGCTAATATATTTGTTCTCCTTATTACTACTTATTTGAGGATGTTCATATTTATCTCTAACACATACGAGTATGTTATATGTTTATAATAAATCATTATTATCCATTATAAATTCACGACCTGTGTATTGGAGTACTTATACAATATGTTTTAATTTATCTCATGATCTCTCATTAACCCTTTGAACATTACCTTACCCACTTCTTTTATTTTGGTAGTAAATTCCTTACACATGGGTTGCCTGGAAGAGATCGCTTCCTAGCGATAAGGCCGCTTTAATTGTACTAGACTACGTTTTTATTCGTTTTTAAGCACTGTTGTAATTATTTTCTTTGTAGTTGTACATTAAAGTATATTTATCTTATCTTATGCCAAATGTTATTAAGGCTGACACTACTCATGCCTTGCAATATTATGCCTTTGGACTGTTATGCTATTAGAAAGTTATGCGAAGAAAACATTATGAGACGTTAATATTATGCTTTATGATGTTATGCCAGATGAGTTATGGCAAGGACTTTAGGACAATCGACGTAATGCGAAAAGTTAGTCCCCCATGATAAAAACTATCAAAGCGAAAAATATGTATTTTTATACGAGGAAAAGTCAGTTTTCTTCCGCTTTGAATATAAACACAGTACATATTTTGAAATATTACATAGTCAATAAGGGCCTGGGTTTCAAGCCCTTATATAATATGAAATACTTTTTGAATAAGAAGCAATTACCATAAATAGCCCATGGTAGGGGCTTCGGTCTCCGGGCGCTGTCCCGCGTCGTTTGTCCGCGTCACTATGATTTGTTTGCTGATAGCCGGGTACGGCTTATTAATAATGACAATGCAGAACGACCTCCATTATATGACGATTTGTATGGTGACTGGGAGACCAGGCATCTGTGGTGGTGGAAAATACAACATAACAAGAGTCTAACGATATGATAGTGTTCGTTATCTTCTTGGGTGCTGCTTCAAATTAGCGAACAAGATAGTGAATCTCACTGCCAACCCCAACGAGCCAGAAATGAGTTCCATTCAAATATTGAGTCATCATATTCGGTATAAAGAAGTTTACTCTCATAAAACACATGGACACTTAAAATGAGACATTACAACGTGATTCAATAAATTAATTGTTTAATTAGTACCTCTGGAGCAGTTATACATCACTGTTTTCATTTATACATAACGCCAATTATATTATATTATCTTCTTATAAATCATTATTACATCATTATTATATTATTATTACTCCATTATTATATTACATCTATAAACATTAATTTATGACAACAAGACAATCACAGCTTAGCCACATATTCTTTGAGATCTTTTTTAAATAGCTTCCAGTTCTCACTATTCATATTTTTGTTAAAAGTTTAGAAATATAGCTTTGCATTTCAGAGTCCACTTATAAACAACCGATGAAAACTATAATTTAAAATTAAGTTCCGAATGAACCATCTTTATGAAGTAATGGGTTGCAATCATTGTGTTAAGTAAGGTGATGTTACGTAGGAAAATGTTGACTAATTACTTTCTTCTTCGGTAACATGCAACTAATACCTTTACGCCTCTAGCTACTATCTTTAATGTTATCCCGGACGGTAGAAATAGAAATAGAAAACATTTATTAAATTTTTGGACATCGTTACACCTGACGTAATAAAAACACGTAGGTGTGTAGGCATAAAACAACACGCGTAGGTAGGTACGCGGTTACCTATTGAAACGCATCGCGTTTTTTGCCATAAACTAACAATGCATACTGATAATAGGCATAGTAATTATTTGCCATAAGCCTTTATAGCATAACTTCATAACGCATAACATGAAATGGGCGAAACTTGTAAAGCATAATCATAGAAAGGCATAATTTCGATAAGCATAATTAGTATCAAAAGGAGTATAGCTATTCAAATAGCATACATGAAATAAGCATACACCTAACTCAAAAAATCTCTAAACTCTTATGAAATAACACCTATTTACCTATTATAAGCAAGCATGCTTGCTTGCTCGTATAATACTAAATAGCGAGTTTTCAGGTGCTGTCATTTTTCGATTATTTACTATGAAGAAAATGACCAACTCACACTTGACCGATTTTGAAGGTCAGATTCATGGACCTGAGCACTATTCTGAGGTTTTTAATTTGCAGCTGTACTTGCCTTTTTCATCTGGGGATCTATCGCAGGCGTGCTCCATGATGAATGAAGATTTGCCGAGTATATCATCCTGGTGTAAAGATAATTGCCTCATCCTCAACCCAAAGAAGTCAAAGCTGATTATCACTGGCTCGAAGGTGAATGCTGAAAATATAGAAAAATGTAAGCCATTCAATATTTCCGTCAATGGAGAACCCGTCGAGCAGGTTGACGAGGCCAAGAACTTAGGGCTCAACTTTGAAGATCATATAGCTGAGTGTCTAAGGCATTGCTTCTATAGGCTGAGGCTGCTGTATAAGATAAGACCTTATCAGTCCCTTGAGCTGCGAATCAAATTATGCGAGTCTTGAAATATAAATATAAATACTTTATTGTGCAAGAAATAAGGTACAATAGCAGATCTTATTGCTAAATAACAAACCAGAGCTCTTATTTCTACTTTTACAAGTGTATACACCTAGAACCATTGCAACTAATCCACTACATGTGACACAAACATACATGGGTAACTTATCTATAATTTAAATATTCTTGTATACTATAGAAGGACTTTTCAACTAACCAAGCCTTGATAACTTTTTTAAACTTTGCAAATTTGTACACTTTAAATTTATCTGGTAAATTATTAAAGATACACATCATGAATACATTATTAGAAACTAGTGTTAATCTTGCTAAAGGCTTATATAGTTTATTTTTATGAATCGATCGGAGATTACGCTTTGAAACATGGCAATTCTCTTGAAATAAAAACCTATACTTAAGCACAAACAAACGGACATCAAATATATACAAGCAAGGTAAGGTCAGTAATTTATATTTACGAAAAAAGGCCGACATGAGACAGGTGACATTTGGTACTATCAAAGCTTAATTACTGTGACACTGTTTACGGACCATGCTTGACGGCAAGAACTGTAAAACTAGCGCAACGGGTACAGAATGCTTGTGCGCGGTTCTGTTTTAATATCCCACCAAGGACCCATGTAACCCCTTTTACTCAACTCCGCTAATATGCTTAAAATGGAAGCTCGGAGGAGGATGCATCTCGCTGTCTTGCTATTTGGGGTGATTGCCACAATGAAGCCCAAATACCTCTGAGAGAAACTAGTATGGGCTCAGGAGCGCAAAGGGTGCCCTAGAAGAAGGTGCACTTACATTTTTTCAACCCCGAGGCATCGCACTGCGGCATTCCGTGGCTCTTTTAGGTTTGTTGCTACTCGGTGCTGGAATGATCTCCCTTCGCCGTTGCGCGATTTTAAAAAGTTGAGAACTTTAAAAACACCCTTAAAAAGCACCTTATGTCCAACCAAGAGTCAAACCAACCAATTCAAACGCCATCACTCACCCTAGGTTTAGTCGCTACGCGATTGCCGGGAGATTTTTTATTTTTATTCATTTATTTAATTATCAAAAACTTTTTATTATTTATTCATCAATAACAGATTCGTCACAGAGCCCACAAAACGGGTGCACCTCGCACAACCGGCCTGGCCGGCGACTCACTTTTGAAATGATTAACTCTGTTTCGTCGTCTGATTTTCACTTTGTTTTTTTGCACTTTTATCAACACAAAATTTAGCAACATTTATCATTTAACAAATTCACAGAAAAATTAGTAAATTATTACGTGACATGATGGAGGTATGACTAAATGAATAGAATAAATAGAATAACATAGAACGAGGTACCTACGCGTGGCAATTTGACGTGGCATTTCCGCCTGAACATAGGCATAGCTGCGAGTCGCGTTTCGTTTCACGAAATGCTATAATAGCACACATGCATGGCGCAGGAACGAACACAATACCATGTTTAAATATCTTTTATTTACCTTACTTAATCAATCACACTTTTTCTCTTCCTTTGTCATTATTATTTATTTACTTGCCATATTATTCTTATATCTTTTCTATTTGACAAATAAAAAAATTACTGTCAACATGCAGCTGGACGAGTTCACCCATCGAGGCCCTGTCAGAATACCAGCGCTGCTGCAGCTTTTTAGTTGCAGCGGCATATGCTGAGACAGGGTCCTCGTTGGCCCCACATTGAGGCGTTATTGTTTGTTTACTCTTCTGTATTTGTTTCTGTTTCTTATTTTTCTTTTAATATGTTGTGTACCAAATTGTGTGTGAGCCAATAAATGACTTTGTACTTTTTTTACTTTTTACTTTATTTACTTCATAGAAACATACTTCACAGAATTTTAATTGATTAAATAACAGACATTAGTTTAAAAACGGTTGGAGCCGTGACTACACCGACCAAAAGCTAATTTTCGGCGAATGAACATAAGTGACAAAAAAAATGTTCCTGAGAATACTTCTTACAAAAGCCAAACATTATGAGCAATAACAATACTTGATTTAATAATCTGTGATATGAATATTGTAAAAAATGAATTTTATTTGTAACAAAAATCTATGATTTAAACTTCTTTGAAGTAACTATTCTGCGTATTGATTATTCTATGAAAAACAATTTTCTATTAAACAGTGTACAACCACGGTACGTATTGTAGTGCCGTAGCAAGGTCGTAGCAGATTTTCTGTAACGCCACCGTAGCACAGACAGCAACGCTATGCCGCAGCATAGCACAGGCGGGCTATGTCGCGCTACACCGCGCTAGAGTTTGTGCTCAGTAATACTACGACTACGACTCGTGTTTCATTCGTTGTAAGATCTCAGCTTAGGAATGGATAGTGAGCAAAATTCAGAAAAGGGCTGGGCTAATTCAGAAAATCTTCATTATTTTAGTTACCTACTTTATGTTCATTCAAGAAATTAGAAAATGATTTCTAACCATGTAAAACTATTAATTAAACAATTTATTTATTAAATATGCATCATGTACAGGGGTCAAAGGGTCTTAATATAAAATGTAAGTAGGTGCATGTAATCTGATAGGGTGTTGCAAAGACAACAATGGTTTTGCGAGGTTAACATAATCGTATGGTTAATATAATTATATGGAATTACATTGATATTAATTAAAAAAGAATCTAATAAATAAATCCTAGAAACACATCATTATCGTAATTGTATGTTTAATTATTAAAACTACATTTTATTATAATTAAATATTTTTGAAATACGCGTGTACTCGTAATATTGTGTATTTAATTAAATCTATAATCACTAATATTTTATTGTGTTTTGCCCTATAGTGTTTTGTGTGACAGGTATTGTTCAATCGTGTAGTAACATTTGTTAATTAGCAGTTTCTTTACTTTTTAAGGTATGCACTAATATTTTGATATTTTTTTAATTCTAGTGAGCTTTTATTAAATATTTGTATCGATTTGTCATAAGGGCAATTTTTGTACAGTTGTAGTTTAGGTTCTGGGGCCACTATTTGGTGATTTCGACGGGCGCTTTTTACAAATTCGTACTGTTGTATGTATTTCTTGGCTAGAACTGCCATATCAATTTACCTTAAAATTGAGGCGATGTTACTGAAATATGTATAAGAAAAAGTATGTCCTCAAAAATAACAATGATATCAGTGTCCTGAACCGTAATTAGCTAATGTTAGTTCAAAGATCCAATTTTGATAAAAAATACTGACATCCATATCAAGAAATACTCGTACTACGTTAGAACAATATCACATCCTGGTGCAATTCAATGGGATTAATTTAATGGTTCAATGTAACAATAGTCTCTGTCTTTCTGAAAAAAAAAGAAACACAATAGGAACATGACTACTGAATAGTCACATAGGTTTTAGGTAATGGTAGATACTATGATGTAAAAGTAATATTATTTGCAATTACTATAATACTATACATTCTAAAATAGAACATAGCTTATGGGCTTAGAGTCAGTTGACAGAACAGGCCAAAAGGTAAAAGTAAGATGTAGAAAGCGTGTTGCGCAAATGGACCCTAAAGGTGCTTCCTCACCTAGAGCATTTTCCTGTAATGCAACGTTACAGAGTCAATCATTACATCGATGAGGGAGGAGAACGTCAGCGAGGCAGTACAGTATTGTAATGCTCAAAATCGAATCTGTAATGTTACATTACAGGAAAATGCTCCAGGTGAGGGACCACCCTATAGTTCGCTGATAAACTGGAGCAATTTCCGTCGTTATAAATAAAAGCTAATAGCCACAATGTTTCCTCGTCTGCAGAGAAAGCACTTCTGCTATTGGCCCTGAGAACGTTTATTTCTTTTTTATGCGCTATTCGATTAACATATCCGATAAAAAACTAATTTTGTTATTATTTTTTCGATAAAGTTTCGTCATCCAGGGACCATAAGATCCGGAATTTTTCATACTTAGTAAAAGATGAAATCCGTAAACACTAACATTTATTGATGTTTTATTGCTTATGGAAGCAGACATTAAACAAATCCTTGTTCTCTTTTATTCAGATTCCTAATTCTGTTTAGTTAGCTAGTTACTAGTTGGTCGAAAAATCGTGCAAAATGAATATAAAACAGTTTTTCGGAACGAAGTAAATTTATTTGTAAATACATATTTAAAAGATTTTATTATCCAGGAGCTGCTTTATATATTTTAAATCGAAAAGGTCTGTAACCAATAAACAATGAGTACAAAAAACTAGTGCGTGCCAACACTTGGCATTTGGCATTTAACGTTGTGGAAATAAAACTGGAAGCAACTTTATTTATAAATATATCTACTAACAGGAAAAATGTAAATGCGTAGAATTTTTTTTTTAAATTACTATTTTTTATCGTTGAATCGTTTTGGACTCCATTAATACTAGTTTCAGTCAGTTTATAAAACCGAAAGCATAGTTTGTTTATTCTTACTAATATTATAAATGCGAAAGTTTGTGAGTATGTATGTATGTATGTTTGGTACTCTTTCACGCAAAAACTATTGAACGGATTTTTATGAAACTTAACAATAATATTATAGCTTATACATCAGAAAACAATACAGAACACATAACACATAGACTACAATTTATAAAGATTTTATGTAATTTGGTCATAATATGTAACGATAAGGCGGGCGAAGGCGCGGGCGGAAAGCTAGTTCAAGATATTTTTATCACAATGTGGCAAACATGTTCGTTGAGCGCTCATTCTAAGTGGTACATGGTAGACGTCTGGACATCAGCAAAACCAAGGGTGACGTTAACCACAAGCAATTCTTCTTAAGAAAATTCATACTCATTTGAAAAAGTTTGACTCATACTCACACTCATGTCATGTGTTCATAATTATAACTATTTATGAACACATGACACTTTGTCTCGGAATGATTATATGATTGATGAGCTGAATATAAGAGAAAACATTGGGTTATATAGAAATTATACAAATTAGGGTATTTTTAAGAATAGATTGTGAATGGATTTTTTGAAGGCAAATTTACTGTCATACATTTTAATTTTGTTAGGAAGCAAATTCCATCACCTAACAGCAGCCAAAGTGAAGGAGTCGGACACGTGCGGGGGCAGATGAGAATTAATAAATTAAATCAAATTAATATGCTTCAGACAACACACCACTTGTCATGGTCTCGAAGTAGGGATGAATATCGCGTACCACAGGGTCCCAGACAAGTAATCCAAGCTAGGGGCGTCTCCCAGCACACCCAGACTCGAGTCAATTCAGAAAATATCGTTTCCTGAATTGACCCGACTGGGAATCGAACCCGGACACTAACGAAATCGAGGCGAGAAACCGTGCTACAGCCCACAACGCCAATCGTGTCGTCAAAAAGGAAGGAGCAGTGTAAAGTTTGACTAAAGTATTTGAGTTTGAATTATTAAAAATAGCGTTCGAGAGTTTCTTCGTTGTCTGATTTTAAGCCACTTCAGCCGAGAGCGGTACGGAGAAATATGATCATACTTTCTCACACTGAAGATGAAGCGAATGTAACTATCAACTAGGCATTCGAGCTTATCGCGAAGCGCCTGGGACAAGTTGGAACAACACACGTCCGCATAGTCTATATGAGGCATCAGAAGGGCCTGAACCAGAAAAAATTTGGTGCTGAGAGAGAGAAAGTTTTTAAATCTATACAGAGAGCGTAAGGTAGCGATAACTTTTCTGCTTGGTTCCTTAATTTGTTTATCCCAACTGAAGAAATTATCAATGTATAGGCCAAGGTTCTTAACATGGGGGCTAAACAGAATCATAGTGCCATTATAAGATAGCGAAGGACCATCAGCACTAAGGTTACTCAGCTGTCGCGGAGTGCCTATCACAATAGCCTGAAACTTGTTCGGATTTACTGAAATTTATTTAATACTTGTAAAAGCCATACTGCCTTATTTTGTTAATATAACAGTCAAGACATTAAATATTGCACCTAGCGCAATCCATTACCATTACTCAGTACCGGCGGAACAAATGGAGCCGTTACGGTAATCCCCGGAGCGCCCGCGCAATACTAATCGTCGTGCTAATTGTATCCACCACGGGCAACGACCTTCAATATACAAGGACATAACATAAAAACCGTTGAATGTTAGGGATATGTAATAATTGTAATTTTGTAGCCTGAAATAAATGATATATTGTCATTACACACACACAGAAACACATGCACACACATATATAAATCCACGCATACACACACACACGTACACCACACGCCTCCACTTCTTCTTTTTATTACTTGCATAACTACTTTTAATAATGTAAATTGAACTAAATAATTTAAAATTAAGTAATGTATTAGCAATAGGAAAATTGTATTCTGCTATGGGAGAGCGGCTTCTCCTGTCACAGGTGTTTGTACACTTAAAAGGAGAAGTCAACCTTGAATTATGTAGAACCTACTTATTATCATTAATAAACAATTTTTAATATTTTCATTTTTTTTCATTATGATTATATCTATGGACTTAAAACTGAAAATCAATGTCTGAGCTTATCGGCCCTATGCATTCGCTGAGTGAGGCATTTTTTTTTCTGGACATCTAGACGCCGCGCGCCGCTGTCTGGTGGGATTTTATGTTTTCTTTTCTGGTGTTAGTTTTTGTTCCTTTTTGGACTATCACCTTATTTGTTTATTTATTTATTTATTAGTTTGTACACAAATAAGGATAGCTAAAGTACAGGTGAGCTTATCTCTAAAGAGAGATTTCTTCCAGCAGATCATGGTGCATGGAAAAGCATAAAACAAACAGTGATGAATAGACAAAACTGTGCACATAATTTTAACCTTTGGTATGTTTTTTTCTTCTAGCTTTAGCCCGCTGTCAAGTGTCAATGACATCACACCAAAAATGTCTTTAACCTCATTCTAAGTACACTTTTTCCTTAGTTACAATGTATTACTCCTTTCCCTCTTAAATGTCAGCAAGAGATAAAAAGGCAGAATATCAATGTCATGCGTGGGTTCTGTGCTAGTATAGCTTATTCACATTCATTTATTCATTGCTAGTCACAGTACAGAAAAGAGAAAAAAACTAGTACATTTACTTTTATCAACTATATGACCATTTAATTTATAATTAACTGTTGTGTAATCTATTATGACTTATTTGAAACACTTTATACCATTACCACGCCTCTGTCCATGTACTTGCGCGCAATAATTACCTGCTATCCCGGTGGCTAGTAGGTAAGCGGTGAAGATCCGGTGATCTTCCAAGACTTATTTGGCAGTTGGTGGTCAATAGCCACGAAGAACTTTCCATAGATAGGACTAGCTGACATCTATAAGGAAAGAGGTAGCCCTGGCAATATATGCCTGTCACAAATGACAGCACGCATTTGCAAATGACAAAATTTCCATTTTTGAAGTGATTTATCTGTTAGTAACTATTAAGTAACCTGTGCTATAACTTTGTATTCCTACTCCCTTTAGTTACCCCTACATTTCAAAAAGAGACAGAAGGCAGGATGGTTCTATCATGCGTGTTCCATTTTAAGCTTTACAATTATGTGACGTGCTATATCCAGTGTTTGGAAAATCATTGGCCACGAGCCTGCGAGCGCCTCCGTGGGCCTGATTGATCGGTAGGAATCGTGGACAACTTTATCTTCTGTGTCCAATTACGAGTAAGGTAATCTATATGATATCTGAGTATTGATCTGTAATAGTAGGTGTCTATTGGGAATTCTAATTCACGTTTTTCTTCAAAATTCGCTCCCTCCGTTCGCTCATTCGAAAAAAGTGAATTATTCCTTCCCAATAAACACCAATAGGTTACAAAATCATAAAAAAAACACTTACCAGTGTATAAAAACATACTAGTGCATTTGTTTCCCCAGAGATCTGAAGATATTATATACTTCACATTATTATAAATTGATAACATAGTAAAGGATTTAGTACGCCGGGAATTTTATTAGAATGCCTGAGTTTTGTTACCATTGAAAACATATAACTAACCTGAACATAGACCTTAGCACTACTCGTATTTACAGTGAGGAACTTTAATTTTAATGATTAATAAATTATTAAGAACCTATGCTAAATCTTTAGAGCATTCTGGCTTCAAAAATTTCATACCCGAGCTTTATTTAAACGATTGTGCATACTGAGGAATCATCATTTTGGTGCAATCAACGTAACACTACGGTGTGATATAAAAGTTAATATGAAATTTCTAAAGCAAAAACAATCCCTGAAATTAGATTGTATTTGCCCTCCGTCGACAGATGAGACACGACGTCATGGTAACTTATTGCCGAACACTATACGATGCATTGTTTGTGGACCATCAAATTGTGGGAAGACTAACTTAATAATAAGTTTATTACTGCATGAAGATGGCCTGCGATTTTGTAACCTATATGTATATTCGAAGTCTGTATACCAACCTAAATATATATTTTTGGAAAAGGTATTGGATATGGTTGCAGGTACATCTTACAACAAATATAATCATAACAGTGAGATTTTGAGTCCACACGAAGCTTTGTCAGACTCAATCATTATATTCGACGATGTGGCCTGTGAAAATCAAAATAATATTCGGAATTACTTTGCAATGGGACGCCATAAAAACATTGATTGTTTTTATATTAATCAAACATATACTAAAATACCTAAACAACTAGTGAGAGATAATTCAAATCTGATCATACTATTTAAGCAAGACGATATAAATTTGAAACACGTTTACGATGAACATGTAGGGTCTGACATGACATGGTCTCAGTTTCGTGAAATGTGCTCAACTGTGTGGAGTAAACCTTTTAGTTATGTTGTTATCAACAAGGATTGTGATCGTAATAAAGGATGTTATAGAATGGCGTTTGATACATTTATTGTGATGGACTAGCATTATTTAATGACTGTTATAATATTAACGCGTCAGTTACATTTATGATTTCATGCCAAGTGGAAACATGGAACGGAATTTAAAAGAGCAAATTGTTAAATCCGCAAAAGCTGTAAAAAGGAAGGTGGATTTGATAAAAAATGAAAATAATGCAAATAATTTAGCATTGGAAAAAATATTTAAGCCTATTGTTGAGCCGCTTAATCTTTTAACGAGCCAAACTGATGAGAAACTTAAAACAAAAGAAGAAATCGAGGAAGATCACTTAGTGAAAAAAAGTAAGAGTGATAGCGAATCATCGAACTATTCAGGTGAAGAATTTGACGAATCCGAAAACGAAGAAGAAAATTCAGATAACGAGGTTTTAAAGTCAACCAACAAAACACTCACGACATCACCTTTAGGTACAGAGGAGGAGGAGGACTATGATGTCAACGAGAATTCGTTTAAATCCATTCAATCATCACCAAGTACTGCTAATGATCATTTATCATGGTCTACTTCATCTGAAGTAATGAAAGATATACCATACGGAGTCAGAAATGATCGGGGAAAACTCTTGCTTGGCAAAACACGCGTTTATGATGATGGTCACATTTTGAGAATTGGGATTCGTAGTCTGAAAAAAACACTTGGGCTGAAGGAATTATTATTTAAAAAGGTACCAAATTTAGACCTTGTCACAGAGGAAGATTTGCAAAATTACAAGTTAGTACTTATGGATACTAACGCTCATAAACGTAATTTTAATTCATTAAAAGCAATAAACAGTAATAAAGGATTTAAATATATTCATATTATTAAGCCATTATTTAAATTTTCACGAAGTGTTACAAGTAGTGTGGAAAATCTACGACAAGGAGCAGGTATTGATATTTTGAAGAAAGTCCATAGTGATACTGATTTGGTTTACTGGAATGATCCTAATGAGTTAGTGGAACGATTAAAATTACTTCTGGGATCATGGGCAGCGGGTAACACTGGAGTGCAAAATGAAATTTATGCAATAATCGAGGAACTACACGAAGCTGGAATTACAAAAGATTTAAAATATATAAAGCTCCCATCAGGAAAATTAGGCAGTCACAAAACCAAACAGATGCCATCAAGACCACAATGAACATAGATAAATTCGGTCATCACGTTCATAAACGTCTACGGATATCTGAATTCATTGACTACCTCACGGATACTTCACTTAGATCGGAAACTGGTGACTTTGATTTAAAATCTTCAAGATTAAAGGGATTAAGATCTCCTGAGAAGGATGACGAAGCTGTTAATAAAGTATACGTGGATAAATGTGTTAAACAACTGAGAAATGAAATGAAACAAATTCAAATTGATGTTAAACAGTACTTAAAAGGCTTAGAAAAGGCAACATCAAATACTTTGAGTACCTTGTATTACACAAAAACTGAAATAGATCAAATAATTCAATCAAAAGCGGGTAAAAATGAGTAAACTGGACATTGTTAACGAACTCCATAAAGCAGCGAGAAGAAGTTTTCCTCGACGATTTACTATGATAAAAGGGATAGATGACTTATGGCAAGCTGACCTCATAGATTTTCAAAAATATTCTCATTTTAATAAAGGATATAATTATGTTCTTGTAGTAATTGATGCTTTGTCTAAGTACGTATGGGTTGAACCCCTAAAATCTAAAACAAAGAATTGTGTAATGATTGCAATGCGAAGTATATTTTCTTGTACTTTACGAAGTCCAAAAAATCTGCAAACCGATTTAGGAACAGAGTTTTACAATGACACTTTTAAACAGCTAATGAAAAAATATAATATTAATCATTATTCTACGTTTTCTGTAAAAAAAGCATCCATAGTAGAACGAGTAATAAGAACGATAAAGTCTCATCTTTTTAAACTATTTAGTCTACACGGAAAATATCAGTGGTTTGGAAATAATTTGAATTCCGTGGTGAAGCACTATAACAATACCATACATCGAATAACTAAATTTAAGCCTGTTGATGTTAATAGCTCGAATGAAGTCTTAGTCAGCTCTAACATTATTAAAACACAAAAACATAAAACAAGTCAAAGATTTACGTTTCGAGTCGGTGATTACGTACGTATAAGCAAATACAAAGGAGATTTTTATAAAGGTTATACACCTAATTGGTCCACAGAAATTTTTCGCGTGGTAAAAGTTAACGAAACAAATCCTCAAACATTTCAAATAGAAGATAAATGCAAGCAACCCATTTTAGGATCTTTTTACGGATACGAATTACAAAGAACTAAGTTTCCAAACCTTTATCTCATTGAGAAAGTTATAAAAAGAAAAGGAACCAAACTTTTTGTAAAATGGTTGGGTTTAAATAACGAAGAAAACAGTTGGGTTGACCAAAAAGAATTGGTGTTGTAGTATATATAATACATTATTATTTCTCCCATTCACTTTATTATTATCAATGAAGGAGGGCAGTGGTATTATAAACAAGCTAATAGATAACTTACCATTTGAACTACATTTACCGGGATATCAATTTTGTGGTCCTGGAACCAGACTTCAGAAACGATTGATTAAGGGTGAACGAGGCATAAACAAATTGGATGAAGCTTGTATGCATCACGATATTGCTTATAACAATTGTGATTCTAGAGTTCGACATAAGGCTGACTTAGAACTTTTAAACATGGCTAAAAGAAGATTGAAATCAAAAGATGCTGGAAAAGGAGAAAAAATTGCCTCCTGGATGGTAAAAAATGCAATGAAAATCAAATCCGGTTCAGGTGTAAAGTCATTTAGGGCCGGAATAAAGAAAATACGATCTCAATTAAAAAAACTAAAATCTAAAGACAATCACTCAGCTATCAAATATGCCTATGCAGCTGCAAAGAAACTATTTACAGACAAAAAAAGAATACGTTTACCCCGCTGTATTCCTATACCAAAACATGGAGGAGTTTTACCACTTATCAGTATTTTTGCTGGATTATCAGCTCTGGGTTCATTGGCTGGAGGGGCAGCAGGTATAGCAAAAGCTGTTAACGATTCTAAAGCTGCACAAAAAAATCTACAGGAGTCTGAACGACACAATAGGATGATGGAAGCGGTGGCACTTGGAAGAGGCATGTATATCAAACCTCACAAAAAAGGAGCAGGCTTATATTTGAATCCTTCAAAAAACTAGTTAAACGGCTACCTAGACGTGCCCTCAGTAATTGGGATATAATAGAACATGCCAGTGAGATTCCATTTTTTCGCGGTGTTTTCATGAGAGACACTTTACCTTCAAACCCCAGAAAAATAGAATGTGCCATTTTAAATTTGGATAGCTCTGAAAATCCCGGAACACATTGGGTAGCCTACGTGAAACAAAACAATTACGCCGAATATTTTGACAGCTTTGGGAACTTGAAACCTCCATTGGAATTAATTAATTATTTACACAATTTGTCTATAAATTATAACTACATGCAACATCAAACTTTTGGTACTACGAACTGCGGTCATCTTTGTTTGAAATTTTTAAAAGATTACTGGAAAAAACATTTATATAATGATTGAAATAAAGCTTACTATCAGTACAAAGATGTCTTTCACTGTATCAATAACTGGTAGAGGTGCCACTTTGACTACAAACTATTCCCCTACGTTGGAACTACATGGAGAATATGAGTGCGGGCTCTTGTATTTTTCTACATTTAATTCTATACCTAATGTTGATGAAAGAAACAATAAATTTTATTATAACAAGAATGAAGTTATTGAAATTCCTGAAGGATCTTATGAACTTCAAGATATTTGTGATTATTTGAAATGTAACGTTAAAAATACTGTATTGAAGTTAAGTTGCAACAACAATACTTTGAAGACTGCTTTATACTGCTCCAAGGAAATTAACTTCGAAAAAAGTAATTCCATTGGTAGTATATTAGGATTTGGCAAGGAATCGATAAAAGCGTTTATAAGTACCGAATCTCAGTATCCTGTCAGTATTTTACCAACAACCATCGTACGCATTGAATGTGATGTGGTGAGCGGATCATTCGTGAATGGAAAAGCCAGTCATATAGTATATGAATTTGTTCCTAATGTGCCACCAGGCTATCGAATAATTGAAGTACCTAAGAATTTAATTTATTTTCCTATTAATCAAAGTTCAATAAGTGAAATCAATATACGGTTATTAGACTCTGAAAACAACCAAGTGAATTTACGTGGTGAAGAAGTTCAACTGTATTTACACTTCAGAAAAAAATGATAAATTTCAATAAAAACCCCCCAACATCGAGTATTGAACTCAGTTCTAAAGGATCATCTCACAAAAGAGCACCGATTGCGGTCAAAAAGAGGTTAACTAAAAACAATAAGGAATTTCTGAAGCTACTCGGCTGGTTAAAATGAATATTCTCAATATTTCTCAACAAACATCGTACGATAACAGCATTGAAAGTTTCGAATATCATTCCTATAAACCATATGTAACAAGTTTCAACAAGAACGATGAAATACGCATACCAATTAATCAGCAAGATTTATATGTGTTGCCTGCACTCAGTACTTTGTATATTGAAGGCAAAGTTAATGTTTATAACAGCAAAAAAGAAAAATTATCAAGTGTGCATTTCATAAATAATCCTATATTATTTCTGTTTCAAGATATTCGCTACGAATTAAATGGGATAGAAATAGATAAAATAAAAAATGCAGGCGTAACTACCACCATGAAGTCTTATCTATCGTTGAATGAAAATGAATCCAAAAGTGCTAGAGCTTGGGGTTGGTCAACAACAGGTTCAAATAATAATGAAGGATTATTTTCTGTGTCAATTCCTTTGAATAAAATGTTGGGTTTTGCGGAGGACTATGAAAAAATCATAATAAATTGTAAACATGAGCTAGTGCTATTGAGAAGCAATACAAATCTCAATGCATTGAAATTAAATACAGGTGAAGTGGTTAACGACATTATAATCAACAAAATTGTTTGGCGAGTTCCACACGTCAAAGTATCAGATCGCGAAAGAATAAACTTATTAAAACATTTGGAAAAAAAAAGAGCTATTACACTAGCGTTTCGTAATTGGGATTTGTATGAATATCCTTTGCTGCCAAAAACACGTAAACATGCATGGTCCATCAAAACTTCATCGCAAGTAGAAAAACCACGATTTGTTGTAATTGCATTACAAACTAATCGTAAACATTCTGCTGAATTGTCTATGGCAGAATTTGATCACTGTCATGTACGGGATGTAAAAGTTTTCTTAAATTCGACATATTATCCTTACGAGGGATGTCAGTTTAATAACCTTAATGTCAGTTTTTCAGAAGACAGGTTTACTTTGCTTTATGAGCAATACGCTAGATTTCAACAATCTTATCACGGGCGCCGAGCAGAACCGTTATTGAGTTTAAAGGAATTTAGAGACATTGCTCCATTATTTGTTATAGACTGTTCTCGACAACACGAAACATTAAAGGGCTCGATAGATGTGAGAGTTGAAATAGAGACAGATCAAGAGATTCCTGACCAGACAGCAGCCTACTGCCTTATATTAAACGATTGCATATTTGAGTATAAACCGTTGAGTAACCTGGTTAAAAAACTATCGTGAAGAATCTTCGATGTTATTAATATAATAGTGAATGTTTAGAACCTTCAACAGTCATACTGAGAATGTAAAGCGAACTCCTTGTGCTGCAAAAATATTAATGTTATCTATTCATTTATTGTTTGAAAAATAATGAACCAAATTATTTTTGTTGATATTCAAGGATTTAAAGATTATCAAAATCACTTCATAATAAAGGAGTTTGCTTTATCTACGAATGAGTTCACTCAAGTGTTTTTAATTAAACCTCCATATCCGTATTCAAAATTAACTCCTGAGGAAAAAAGGAGAGTGAGGTGGATTGAACGAAACAGAGGGATTACTTGGAGTGAGGGTAATATTGACTACAGAGAATTCAAGAGATTAATAATCCCAATTTTACGAAATAAAACAATTGTAATGAAAGGTCTCGAGAAACAGAAATGGATAAAGGAGCTGTGCGAAACTTGTATATTAATAGATATTGAAGACCGAGGTAGTCCTAATTTTTCAATATTATATTCTACATATTGTAAATGTAGATCGAGTTTTAATTGTTTGAGTCATAACAGCGAATGCGCGCTTAAAAATGCAATTTGTATACAGAAGTGGTATTTAAATAACTGTATGTAATTAATTGTGTAATGATATGTTTTGTATCGTGAATAAATTTTAATAATAAAAACATGTTTTTTTAGTTTTTCTCTAAACCCTAAATCAAGTAGGTAGTCAAAATAAGACAAAAAAATATTTCAACATTTTTATCATAACTTAATTGACACAATACATATTCTACTTAACCTAATCATTTCTTAACTTAATAAACTAAACAATTATATTTTAAATATTATCATCACAGATTTTTTTACATATATTAGAAATCAAGTGTTCCGTTTGCTCCATAATTGGATTAAAGTTATCTGTGACAACGTACTGAGCACTGTAAAGTACTTTTTCATTTTCATTTTCACTTTGCACTGCACCACAACTGTCTTCCAGGTCCACCACTTCTATCCGAATGAGTCGAATACCTCGTCTTGTTTCGTTGCTGCACACGAAGGAGGATGCATTTTGTAAGCAATGTTTCTTGGAGGACGTAGGGTTTTCTTGATTTGCAGCTGGACGTTTTGATCTCTTCTTCTTTGGTTCCCGCTGTTGTTTAGCCAGCTCCGGATACATAATGTCAAAGTCGGCAAGAGGGTCTTGCGCGTATTGTTCAAACAAGTTTTCCATTTTGATTCGCTTTCAAAAACTCAATAATAGAATCTCGTGTAGCTTCCTCAGTGGTTAACTTTCGAATGCACTAAAATGATTCACAAAACCAATGTCTACCTAAAATGAATGTGCTGATTTTGCATTACACGTAAACACGTGCACTTTTGTTCACTCAACCAGTTTAATCATGTTCTTACAAGTACCAACTTAGTGACCTCCTTTCATTATAGGTTTTAAATGACATAGGTATTAGGAAATATATAATATCATGTTCATTATGGAATGCTAAATAAAATATCAGTATTTTTTCATTGAAATCAATTTTATTTAAAATTAAAATTATTATTATTCTACACCTAGATTTACACTACACAAATTTAAATGTTTAGTAGACTATGAAATACAAATAAAAATAGCCTAACTCTCAAAAACATAATCTTATTTAAACTAAATATCAAATAACCTAACTACATCTAGTTACATCAAGGTCCAATCTATTTAACCTAAATTAAAAGAAGCTGGATTTATGTCCCCATGCTAATGTATCTATATTGTTTCTTAATATGATACGTTTATCGTCATTAGACGATAAGGCTACTTTATCAACACACTGAGTAAATATTTGATGCTTGATTGATTTAAACACTATGTTTTTCTTCCGAATAATTTCGTTTTCTAACAAAGCTTTGTTGTAGTCTTTGAAAAATAGTTTGTTGACCACAGGTTTTTTAATACCTTTAGCTTTCTTTATTTCTTTGGTTTTCGTTTTGATACAGTATAATTTAGATCTTAAACCAACAAATTCTGTTATAATATGTCCGCCTAGTTCGTCTTTGAACAAACCCGGTATTTTTTTGTTCTGGCGTAAAATACCGTATGAATTATTTTCTTCATAGATACTCGTATCAAAATATCCTTGAAAATTAAGTTTTAGGTCTTTATATATATCACTAGTCTTTACTGAGTACAAAAAACTATCGGTGTCCGTATAACACAGTTTTAAATCACGACCATAAAATGGTTTCATTACAGAATAGTGAAAATTATACATATGGCTTTTGGAAATTTCTAAAACAGTAAATCCTATGTAAATAGGTTTGTCTAGTACAACTGATTCTGGCTTCAACAGAACCGCAACAAAATTTTCTGAAAAAATAGTACAACTATGATAATTAGGTCTCGCTATCAGTTGTTCTGCAGTGATTGCTTTTTTTGTTTTATTTTTTGTATCAACCCACTGATTGACCAGTTTTATGTCGAGCCTTTTTTCAGTGTCCTCTAAAGTTTTCCCGAAAATGCTATTATTTAATAACTTAAAAAAATCCTGTTCGAAAGTAGACTTAGCCGTTTTTCGTAACTCCGTATTTAAATCAATGTATTGTTTTAAATAAGGGCCTTGTTTGAATTTAATTACTCTATGAATTTTTTTGAGTTTCAAGCCATGTGATAAACACGTTTTCAAGTGCACATAATGGATGACGTATTTAAATTTATCATATAGGTTCGGTATCAGCTTTTGAGTTTTAGATCCTGGCGGTGAAAACTTTTGTGGACAGAACGGTAATTCATTATGCAGGTCATGTAAAGTTTCTGGATATTCCAAATCAACTTCTAAAATATAGCCTTCTTCGGAATCATCAGGCGTTTCAAGGATTTCAAAGTGATTAATGTTTGAGGTATTTAATAATCTGAAATCCGAATGAGGTAAATAGGAACACATCGCATAACCGTACAAATTATTGCAGTCTATGTAAAATAAATAGTTATCGGGGTATGACGGCTCGTAATCTAAAAAATATTTATTATTTGCTTTTGCATATCTCGTAGAACACAGGCATACCCCTCCGCGGATACCTTTCTGTATTAATCTAATTATTTCTAAGTCATCAATTAACTGAAGTTTCACATTAGTTTTAAGGAGCATTGCGTCAAAACTTAAACTAGGGGCTGTCAGATAAAACGATGGGTCTAACTTGTAATTAGTTTTACAAGTGCAACGAAACTTTTCGAAAACATCTGCTAGTAACAACACATCAGATTTCAAATATAAATCTGTGTATTCGCCTAAATTTTTTAAATTAAATTCATTCCAGACATGTTTAGCATGGTTGTAATCAGATTCTGAAACAGTGGTATTACTTATACTGGAATAGAAGCATTGCTGTGGAGGTAATTTTCTCTCACTGTACGACTCCCAGTTAGACATGTATTCATACGGATATACGCCTTTCCGTCTTAATAATTCAAACCTCTCACGTTTTGGAAAAAAATTTAGTAAATGCACAAAGTCTTCCGTATCTAAATTCGATACGAGTTTTTCTAGGCTTGTGCCCAAAAATTTATAAGAGTCTACAAAACGAACCGCCATATGTTTACTGTCATGTGTCGTAAAAAACTTAGTGAACGATATGTAGTTTTCTTTATTTTTAGCTATAACTTTTATTGGCCCCGATGTTTGCCCCAGTTGATTTATAAATAAATGACTGTCGTAGCCAGACAAATTATGAAAAAATACAGGAACAAATTGTGGTAAACGATATTTAAGATTGCAGTAAGAATGAACTGCGCCGCGATATTTACCAGTCAAGTGACAATGGTCCCTAACTTTATCATCGAATAATAATTGATTGCATAGATAACATAGTTTTGATTCCATGAATGCTCCTATTTCTTGTGGGTTTAGTTTTTTCATAGGGATTGTATTTTTATAAGTTTGTAAAATTTTAGAAACATCTTTTTTGAGGTTCTTTATAAAAACGTCAACACAATCTTCACCGCGATAAGATACGTATCTATTTAAAGAACTATTATATGAACAAACAACATAATAAGCAAAGGCAGCCGGAAGGTGTTTTTGAAACACTTTCGTCGAATTTGAACTGGGTCCGTCAGGACTGGGCTGCAATAAAGATTCAAAGTCTGCATAAATGACAAAAGGCATGTCTTGCATTTTTTCGTAGTTCTTAAATTGAATAAGTGTACCTTGCTTTGGCAAAATAGTCGCAACACCACCGCATACATGAGCGTTTAACTTACATTCATTTTGAAAAAAAATCATGCAGTCGTCACAAAAATATATTCTACCATGATGCTTTGTTACTTGCGACCTCATTAAACGGCTTAGGTTTTTAATCAAACAATAATGTGAAAGATTACCTCTTTCTATGTACAACAAGTTTATGTGATTTCTTTTTTTACTCAGCGTGCGGTACAATGGCCCCACAATATTAGTTTTATTTTTAAGTCCATATACATTAACGCTTATATTAGGATTATTTTTTTCAAACGTTTTTATATCGGAAAATTTTACCGGAGACGATATATTATTTACATTGAGTATGCTTTTAAAATGAGGATAAGAAGAAGTTCGATGCGCGTTGTTGTCAGCAGGAAATAACGCTGCCATTATGCTCCAAAAAAAACAAAACTCATCTTTATTTTGAATGTTAATGCATGCACGTTTGAGTTTCAATGCTTTCGGCAAATCAATAAATCTAGATGCTCGCAGAGGGTTGTACTTGTTAATGTTAATTTCTAAGTAACAATTACGTAAAAATAACCAGCCGCTGTCTCGTTCTTCAAATTCGTCAACTTTGGAAGAAATTACGTTAATAACTTGAGAAAAAACATCTTCAAAATCAAAATTGTTATTTAGGACCATGTTTTCCGTGGCGAAAGACTTTATTTCGGACTTGTCGGAATCATTGGTTCTTAAATGAAATTCAGCGAATAATTCAAAGTTGACTTTGATGCTATTGTAAGTTAACTGGCGCGCCCGCAGCAGCTGAGCTGCGCGTGCGCGCAGGCCACGCAGGAACGAGGCTGGTGCCTGCACCGCGCTCACCGCATCAGCGCCACTCAGGCGCAATCTGTACGTCGCGATGCGACTACGGAAAGCACTACCTATTTTCGCAACACCATCGCTGACTTCAATGGCAGAGTTATTTTTATGTATTGTACTTTTAAGATGAGCTGAGAATGCCTTGCTTCTAACAGAAATATCACAAACAGAACAATATATCGATCTGTTCGACATCGTTATTGTAAAAATTATGAAAAGGTCGCTTAAAATTAATTTAAATAGATTGGACACTTATTGCTATATAGAAATATATTTATTTTATAATCTAATAACTAATTATTATAACTAACACAATATAACGTAAGTTATAATTGTTTGTAAGTTTCACTTTTTCTTATCGGAAAAAAATGAGCCCTCCTCCACGAATTCCGCGCGTGCTCGCTTAACAAACTGGCGCAGGAAGTCCACCTCGTCAGCGTCAGAATCCGTCTGGTACTTGAGCGACAAAACCGCTTTCTGCCAGCGATCCCTCAACGCTACCGACCTAATGTCCTTCGTATTGTAGAGTCGGAGCTCCACGAATAGGTCGCCGACCAAGTCGGCGGTGCGGCGCAGGCTTCCGTCCGCCACGCGGCGCGTGAGCACGGACTGCAGCGAGGGCGTGACGCGTGCGCGACTGGCCTCGATCTCCGACGCGTCGTCCAAGTCCAGGCTCCACCCGTCAGGTCGTGCTCGTTTCTCCGCGCATTCAGCTGCCTTGCGTTTCACAGATTTTTTCACTGAACTGAAATGAAAAATAATTATGTTATTATAGAAAGTGTTACTGTAGCTTGGTAGATTTAATAATGATCAACTGTGCCACCGAACTGAATGAGAGATGTATCACCTAACTATAAAGGTTTTAGGTACCGTATAGCATGAACAGTTCATCATTATAAAAGTTCATATTTATTAATGTTACTCGTATGTTGAAAAAGTTCTGTACATCAAGTGATCATCACGTTGTTTGCTATGATTGAACATAAAATCTTACCGCTTATTTACTACGTCGTCCGTGTCGAAGAGTTCTTTATTCAGCTTCACAGTCGACTTCCGCTTGGTTACTCCAGGCCTTTTGACTGTCTTGTTGCTACTGAAATAAGGGACAAAGTTTAGTAATAAAAAGAAATAACTTATTTCACACCAAGATCATTAACAATTTTTCGTCCATGGTGGGAATCGAACCCAAGGACTTTGGTGCCAAAGGCATGATCACTACTTTTTATGCACAGGCCAGTCAATACTGGATGCAGTCAGCTAAGCCACTTAACTCACCGTTTTTTAGCACACTCGTCTTCAGAGTCGTAAAGTCCGGTTGTAGCCTTCCGTGCTCGTCGGCTGAAGTGTTCGTCATCCGACTCAGAGTGCTTATACGCAGCCCGGCCCTTGTCTTCAACCTCGGAGTTGTACTCGATGTCACACCTAACGGTAAACGGTCCAATAAAAATAATACATGTACTAATACACTCTAGATCATTTTAACAAAGTGAATCGATAATAAAACTTACGAACATGATTGATTGCTGCTAAGTCAGTTCTCTTGCTGTTCCACAAAAACTGGAGATTAACTTCTTGATGATCACCAACTGTCACTGATGCTATGATTTTTATTGATTTATAGCTCTCAATTTATACAAAAACATTGCAAAGGGGTGCTAAACAATTTCATCGTGAAACTCGAATAATATTAGGTAATGATTGATACAAAAACGACCTCAAAAGTCGTTCCAATAAATGGTTTGCAAACACTGTCCAAATATTGTTAGATGTCAGCAATAATATGGTTTTAGTAATAAATTTACGTGAAAAAATAAAAATATCAATTTACTGTCTATGTCGGCTCATAGGTTCGATTAGTACAGTTGACGAAAAGTTTATTTGAAAAAATATGAAAATTGTTATTTTCCACGGTTTAATATAAAATGATTTATATGTACCTAAGTTCAATGCTTGTAGTAGTCGGTTTTGATAAACATAATAAAAATGTCCATGACAACACACCACTTTTATTGGTCCCGAAGTAATTCTGTCCTAATATTCTTGTGTAGGTACACTAGACAATGAATAATCTAGGGGTATCTTCCAGCTGCACACCCAGACCCGAGCCAATTTAGAGAAGATCGTTTCCTGAATTGACCTCACCAGTAATCGAACTCAGTACACTACAGAAATCATGATGAAAAACTGTGCTATAGCGTCCTACGCCAATCGTGTCAGTTTTATAACATACATTGTAAATTTGCTTGAATTATGACAGTAATCTTCTGTTGTTGACTGTACTTGAAGTAGAAGCTGCAACGTCAGTAAAATGTGGTAGCTTGTTTTTACAAAGTGCCATACATATTGCCCTGTTGCATATCAGGGTTCCTTTGTTACTTTTTACGAACGTACGTTTAAAAAGTAGACTTAAAGTTACAACGCATTCTCTACCAATCAGTCATTGAGATATGAATTATTCTTGTGTCGGTTTCTATTTTAAGTCTTAACTCCTTCGGTTTTTACTAACCACTTAAATATAAAAAATAACAGATTTTGTACTACGCATAAGGTTGTAAGTACATGTTTCTAAGGCACTTATTGCAAGATAAGAAATTAGGCACCCATCGCATCGGTATTTAAACAATGTATATATTGAAGATGTGAGCTGAGAGTGTTTTCATTATGTAAACATCAGCATTTCAACCATGTTTTAACTAGGTAGTTAGTTGAATTATTGTGTTAAACAAAACAAATATTAAAAGTTTCGAGTCAAAAGTGTACAGAACCTTTGTTGCAACGATGTAAATTAATTACTACTGTGTAGGTCGATTCTGAACAAGTTCGAACTCGAACTCACTCAGGTGAGCGAATTGCCTTTACTCATATTATTACAATTTATAAATACCTTATGACAGAATCTCGTCAAAAAAGGTTTATTTTACTATTATTTTATTATATATTTATCTGTAGGGTTCCACATTATCGTTGACACATTTTATAGACTACGCAATTTGAATCTCATGGCGGATTCAGAGTGCGAGATTCGAAGTGAGTTTCTCAGAATAGTGCTTCTGGTCTAATTCAATTATTGCGCCAGTGTTATAGTGATCGCCGTGGCTCCCGCACACCCTTTCGAGGTTTCGTGTCTAAGCACATAGTTATTTGCCCTTTGCATTCAGATTTGTCCGTACGACCAATCAGGCATGGAATCACTGTTCCACCAAGCAAGGAACAAGTGAAGTTTCGTGGTGCCGACATTTCTCATTATCATAACTGTAACTAACTATGCTGCTGGATGACATGATTTCGAATAGAATATTACTGATTCAGGCACGACCAATCTGGCATGAAACCACCACTCGGTCTGTGGTCGTTGCAGTTTCATGGTGCCGTCATATTCTAATCGGGTCTCGAAGAGCGGTTCTCACCATGCCCGATCTATTCAACAATGCAGTGTATGTCGTGATGTTTGTGAAACACTGGATCTTTGGGGAAACAAAATCACTGGTATGTTTTATGATATATATATAATCTATTAAAAATTTACTTTTTTCGAATGTTCGAGTGAAGTAAGAGAGTAAATGCCGAAAAAGGTAATAACTGATACATGAGTAACCTAGAAAGTATTCAAGCATTAGTCCACTTCTATATGAATGTGTCAATGTTCAGTCTGAATAAAACGAAAGCGTCTCTTGGTGGAGTGGTAACAGAGCTCCGCCCGAATCCGGAGGTCCTTGGTTCAAATCCCAGTTCGGGAGTGCTATCGGATTTTCGGGTACAAAAACCTTTATTGTCATCACACCACTAGTTGGCAAGCGTGGTGATTAGGCTAATATGCAGTGATGACATTCCTTAATGATGGAGGTCGTAAGTCAGTAGTGGGAGCGTATATGAGTTAATTACTCTACTTTATTTCTAGCCACTGATTAGCATGTATTGTAAATTTAATAAATAAATCGTAATAATAAAGTACCACCCTACACTCAGCCTAAACCAAAAGGCCCCATATCAAGTTTCATTCATCAATTTAGTTAAACAATCAGGAATCGGTACATTAGGTATGTGTAACGAAGAGGTGTCAGATAGCAAGGCCCCGCGCTCGACGTTGGCGGACCGATTAAGAAATGATGACAGTGCATGTAAACATGGGGCCTACTACGGTACAAATTTGCGAAGTTTCGTGAAACTTTGGAAGTGGTTAAAGGCTACAAAAACGTAGCATGTTATGCATAGGTTTTATATGTTTTGTACAATATAAATACGGTTATGAGAATACCAAAAAAATCAACATCAATTTCGAACGGTAAATATGTTTTATAACGACTGAAAAAACACGTAACTACGTTTTTGACGAACGGGAGTAGACCTTCTTACTACAAAAAATATCGTTCATAAATAATATTACCTATCCTTTATAATCAGTGCCTTCCTGAAATTATCTGTTCATTCTTTAACAGGATTGCTAGAAGTTTGTCAGTCATGATAATCGTCGTGGCTCCCGCACACCGTTTCGAGTTTTTGCGTCTAAAGCACATAGTTATCTGCCCTTTGCATTCAGATTTGTCCGTACGACCAATCAGGCATGGAATCACTGTTCCACCAAGCAAGGAACAAGTGAAGTTTCGTGGTGCCGACATTTCTCATTATCATAACTGTAACTAAGTAACTATGCTGCTGCTGGATGACATGATTTCGAATAGAATATTACTGATTTAGGCACGACCAATCTGGCATGAAACCACCACTCGGTCTGTGGTCGTTGCAGTTTCATGGTGCCGTCATATTCTAATCGGGTCTCGAAGAGCGGTTCTCACCATGCCTGATCTATTCAACAATGCAGTGTACGTTGTGATCTTTGTGAAACACTGGATCTCTGGGGAAACAAATTCACTGGTATGTTTTATGAATTTGTTATCTATTGGTGTATATTGGGAAGGATTAATTCACTTTTTTCGAATGAGCGAACGGAGGGAGCGAATTTTGACGAAAAACGTGAATTAGAATTCCCAATAGACTCCTACTTGTAATACTGTGAGATATGAACGACCTTCTCAGTGACGACCAGTACGGGTTCCATCGTGGAAGGTCCACTGGTAATCTTCTAGCGTATGCCACCCATACGTGGTGTGAGGCCAACGCGAGGCACGGTAAATCCTTAGCCGTGTCGCTTGATATATCCAAGGCCTTTGATAGGGTTCGGCACGGCAGCCTCATTAACAAGCTTCCATCGTTTGGTATTCCTGTCGGCCTATGCAACTGGATGACTGACTTCCTTAGGTAGCGTTAATTTCGGGTCGTGCTTGAAAGGTGCACGTCTCAAGAACAGTCTTTTAACGCCGGTGTACCACAGGGGTCAGATTTGTCTGCAACACTCTTTTTTTCTGCATATAAATGATTTGCTTGTGCCCGTCGCGGTACTTTTGGGTATGCAGACGACAGCACAGTTGTAGCGAAATACGTGTCCAGTGCAAGGGCCACCAGGGAAGAGGTCTAGACTTGCCATGAGGATCTTACAGGGTGCATGAATCTGGTCCTAGAGGTTGTTTCCGACTGTGGTGATGCCAAGCTGGTCAAATTTACCGCAGCCAAAACCCAGGTGTGTTTGTTCTCGGCAAAGCGGAGTCCTTTTGATATAACTCCAACTTCCGGGATGTCTCTCTACCTGATGCTGACCACATCCAGCTGCTCGGTATTGACTTCTCGGCAAGCCTCAACTTCGGCCACTACATCGAGTCCTCAGCTAAAACTGCTGCCATAAAGCTTGGTATCCTATCCAAGGTAAGGCGGTATTTCATATCGGCGCAGCTCCTCCAGTTATATAGGTAAAGCGCAAATCCGGCTATGTATGGAGTACTGCTGTCACCTCTGGGGCGGCTCAGCTAAATACTAGCTTGCTGCTCTGGAGTCGGTGGAGTCACGTGCCGTGAGGCTCATTAATGTTCCGGCTCAATCTGCCGGGATGAAGGATATCTAGGACACCGGCGCTGAGTAGCTAGCTTGTCAGTGTTTTACAGGCTTTATGCCGGGGAGTGTGCGAGCAAACTGCATGAGTTGGTTCCGCCATATCCTTTTCACCATCGGAGCCCAAGACGCACATTAGCCTTCCACCCGCACGTTGTGGATATTCCAGCATTTCGCACAAAACGTTTTGCGGACTGCATAATGCGAACAGCAAGATTTCTTCAAGACAAGAGTGAATAGGCATTTGCCAGGCAGACATACATGTACCATTATAGATCGCATCGTGACTTACCATCAGGTGTGATTGCGATCAAATGACTGTCTAGACCTATATGAAAAATTGAAATATACAAAAAATTTAACTAGGTCTTGATATCAGGCGGAGTTCCGCTTGAAATTACAATTAGAATCAAGGCCATGTTAAGTATTGCTATATTTTTTTCGAAAAAGAAAGCAAGACGAAATCAGGAATGAGTCTTTAAGTTCTTTGCCCGGCTCGAGTTACCTCATTGTTATCCAGAGTCGTTCACATTTAAACATAACCTTATCAGAATAAAACCACGAAACATAATAAACACTTCTCATCAACATGGAAAACATGGATAAAGAAACCAAATCAACCCGAACAACGGTAGAAGGCTCACCACCTAGCACGTTGCAGCACGGTGAGCACTGGTTCTAATACCATTGGTGAAAAGTGAGTATTCCGTTCATCATGACGGCAAACAGTCACGGTGCCTTGACTACCCTCTGTACTAGTTCGGAATAGTCGTGATGGTACATGCTAAAACAAAACGCGAAGGTATTGAAGAAAAAATTACGCGAAACTTGACAAAGCAAATACGTCCCATTTACACACACAATTTAGTTTTTGTAAGTTAACAAGAAGCATAGTAAGTGGCAGCCATTACATGTGACGTGTAAGCATGACTTGAACTCTGCCTAAGGTTGTGGAAAGGTAGCGAAAAATAATGGCGTGAGGAAGCCAACGCCTCTATTATACCGGTCGGCCGGACTAATGGCGTGAGTAATGAGTGGTTGTGGGAATGGAGTGGGATTTCACATTTCTCTATGTATATGTATATGTATGTATGTATTTCTCTATGTAGTATTTACTGTCGATTGATTCTTAGTAGGCTGTGTCGATTCGTTACTCTTTTAGACCTTAATACTTCTGTATCAATGAGCTGACTCCCGATGGTTTCAAGGTAAGCTAATAATAAAATTGTAATTAGTGTTGTACGTTACGTTTATAAACGTTTTATAATGTTTTATTTGGATGTTGTTGGTTAATGTATTTTTGTAATAAAACTGTTTTTTTTTTTAATTAATCATAAAATGTTCAAGCGAAAATATGAAATAACACTATCATTAAATTTAACTGACCGATTTTTATTGGACTAAGCTATTGAGCCATTTTGATCAGATGTGCATCAAAAATAAAACCCATTATTACTTTTCTTTTACTTTACTATTGATACGATGCTGAAAAGATAGATCGGCTGACGAATATGGGCGTCAAACTAATAATACGTACTCGTACTTAGGTCAAAATGTAAAAGTAGGTTCGAGTGAAGAAACTAGCGCACAGATATCCGACAGAGTCAACTCAAAGTACCATAGTGTGCCTCTCACCGACTTATGCAAATAGGATTCCCTTCACTCGGCTGTTTGTTTCTCTACGCTTTGCTCCAAGCTTTCATCTTTTCCTCTTAGATCGCATTATTTTCGAGTGTTTTTGTTATAGCATCAGGAGCTTTTACGTCTGAATTAGCGGATCAAGAGATAGAAACCGGAGCCGTAATCTAAAACCAACAACCGGGTAATTGGGAGCGATCATGATTTTTGAAATTATATTTTGAAGAGGGCTTCAGCAATAAATTACAAGCTGGCGTTTTGTTCGAGCATTCGCTTTTAATCAGGTATTTGATGTTGAACTGGCTGTAGGTCTCATCGTTTTTATTAGTCTCTTATTTATTCTGTCGGATGTTTTCGTCTCTAATTAGTTCCCTTTTGTTGTGTTTTACTTTGAGTTTGTCTTTAAAATGTTTTTTTGTCAAAGAAAAGTCACATCTCCAGGAAAACATTAATAATAGGAAGTAGAACGATAAATGGTGTTACAAGAGCTATCTGGTAGTTAGGTGTTCGTTACTCATTGCACCGAGTGCTATAGAGTTCTGAAAACTTTTAAAATTTACTCTTATTACCCGTTGGGCCACTTCGGTCACTCAGTTCTTCCTTAAATATTCCCATTTCTGATTCAATTTGGGACAAAAAAAGTCGTAAGTTAAATACCTGTAACCCATAGCTTTGGTGGATAATAACCGCCCAGTTGTGGATTTTCTATGTCCGCATTGTGTTTCCATTTCACAAGGTAAAAATACAATATTCACTTCTTATACTCTAAAGTACGCCAGTATAACTCAAACTCAAACTCAAATATCGTTATTTAAATAGACTTTATCAGTACTTTTAAATAGTCAAAAAATATACTAAATATTAGACATAAATATTATAATAATATAAATAAATAAACAGTATACAAACATAATGCGACTCCACCACCGCGTCGGAGAAGTTGATTCTTACTGAGAAGACCCGGCGAGAAACTCAGTAGTTACTCTTTGCAACTTGTTGTGGTTTTACAATGCCCTACGAAGCGGGACTAAAGCACAATATAAAGAGTTTACAGAAGGACCGCTCTCGCCTTTTTCTCTTAACTTGCCTGATCGCCTAGGGTTGCTACTATATTCGTCAGATACCACCAAAAAAAAAACAAAGTTCGACAAAAACAAAAATATTTAAAGGGGTCCAGTAGGATAAAAAGCGTTAAAATGAGTGAATACGTTTAAAGTATAGTATATGTATTATAGTATGAGAAGTTATTTCCATACAAAAGGCGTCCGCTAATTAAACCGGGGTCCAGGTGCAACCTGCTAGCCTAAATTATTGATCATACAGTCCTTATACAGGCAGCAGATAACACATGAGCCACCGCTTCGGCGGTCACCTTTACCAATGCATGATAAGAAATGTTACGGAAAAAGTAAAAGCCTATTCTACTGGATTATAATATGTTACGAAATATAATATTTAACCTACCTATATACTTATACTACCTAATACCTACTAACTTGCAAAAGTGATCAGAGTTATACTTACCTTTCAACATCATTTAGTAACTTGTAATCAGAATTTTGTGTGCTGTTCATACAGCCAAATACACTGCAACAGAAATATCTGCGCAAAACCATTTTTGACCATTGAACTATAATGTATCTAACGTAAAAATAATATATCAATGTTTTTGACAATGCGGCTGACCACGACACTGAAACTCACTGACTTCGCCTGTAAACTCACGTCTCTATGTGCGTATGTCAAAAATAGTGTGTTGTTCTATAGTCCCTAAATCTATCTATTTGTATGTTCTAGCATAACGTCATTTAACTTATTATATGGATTTTTTAAAAACTCATTCACTTATTCTATAAAACATAGATTAAATACAGGTTGTTTTAGAATCTAGAACGAAATTAAAAATGTTTAAAAACTAAGTCCACGTCCAGAACATGAAATCGATAGTGAACTAAAAACTTAAATATCTACGACGAGCTTAGAAGGTTACGTCATGTTGCCGAAATTTTAGAGATGGGACACATCGATAAATAAAATTCGATGGAATAAAAAGATTTTATGTTTGTTTTCTTTCATTCAATAAATGATATTAACTTCAGGCCCTGCCACACTGAATGCAGTTATCAAATCTCGACGTGAGACCCATATGGTCTGAGGTACAATTCATCAACTTTTCAGGAGAGGCAAATAAAAATCTGGTTGGAATTTCCAAATTAGTCACATTTATTGTTCTTTTAGCCAATCCAAAAATATTAGTAATAATCATACTTTTTATAAAAAATGTGTTGTACAATTTGGGGTGTAGTAGGCCTAACGTCACGACGACAGCCGTTTATCGCCAAAAATTTCCGATGTCATTCACTTGGAGAAGGTAATGTTGTTATTGTTTCGGTTTTGCTTTTGCTGTTGACTTTCTGTTGCAATAATGCCAAAAAGACAACGAAAGACTGTTTTAAACAGTGAATCTCGCAAGTTTGTGGTCCGCTTACGAGATTATTTTGAACGGGAGCACCATAATGGTGGACCGCTGTTACCGTTGTCGCAAGCATGTGACAGAGTTGCTGACGCTCTTAATATTGGAAGAGCTACAGTGACAAGCATAACCCACGAAAAATTCGGAGATGATTCAATGCAGGAGAATAAACTATCAAACCTAAATAAAAAAAGGAGAAAAAGAAGCACTGCAACTGGTATTAACGATTTTGATGCCGCTGCAATACCAAATCATGTTTATGCATACTACACACGTAACGAGCTGCCAACTTTGTCAAAATTATCTGTATCGCTAAAACAAGCAAACCTTTTTGTTGGCAGCCAACCATTTTTATCAACCATACTCAAAAATATTAGATTCTCATATAAAAAGTGCAATAAAAGAAAAATTATAATGGAACGACAGACATTGCTCTTGCGCGCATCGAGTTCTTACGAAAAGTTAAAAATATAGTCAATTGGGATAAAGTTGTATTCTTGGACAAGACGTGGCTGAACGCAAATCACACTGTGTCGAAGATTTGGACAGATGACAAAGCCGAATCCTTTACCAAGGTACCCGAAGGCAAAGGGCAAAGGCTAATTATTTGTCATGCTGGTACCTCCTCTGGCTTTGTTCCTAATTGTTTGCTGGCATTCAAATCTCTTAAAACGACAGAATACCACGATGAGATGAATTTTGAAAAATTCAAAGAATGGTTCGTGAACCTACTGATAAATTTAGAAGAACCGCATATAATTTTTATGGACAACGCATCCTATCATTCTGTGCAAAAAAATAAACCTCCAACCTCCAGTAACCGAAAGAATAAAATTATTTCGTGACTGCAAGACAATGGAGTACAAGCTGACGATTCAATGTTAAAAAAACAACTTTTACATTTAGTGGCAATACATATTACATAAGCCCCGAACACCAACCTATGTCTTGGATGAAATGGCGAAAGAAAAGGGGCATACAGTCATTCGATTGCCACCTTACCATTGCCAATACAACGCCATATAATTAATTTGGGCTCAAGTTAAAGGTATCTATAATATTAATTTAAATGTTGCATTCTATTTACATACATATTTCATGGTAAAATAAACTTCAAATCATTTTCTTTTAGGTCACGCAGCAAGAAATAACACTTCACCGCCGTTCACAGCAAACAAAATGTTAACTTTGCTGAATAATGCATGTGATCATGTGACACCAGACGACTGGAAGAATGTTATTTCTAAGACACGGAAAACTATTAACGAAGATTGGGAGCGAGATGTACATTTTGATTCAATAAGTGACCAGGCATGAATAATTAATCTCCAGGACTGCTCCAGTGATGACGATGATTCTGACTAAAATATCATTTCATTTGTTATGACAGTTGGCTTTATCATGCATTCATCGACTGCATTGTTCTATTTTTATTCATTAATCTCAAATATGTTTGTTCCATAGACTGCATGTTTATGCCATCTACTCTAAATGGGTAAATTTGACATCGATATCTCAACGGAACTTTCCCAGCACTATTGACAACTGCCATTCTAATCAAGCTATATTTTACGGAATATAAGCGGGCTATCTGTCAGAGCGCGTGAATTTGTGACTTAAGTGACCACTTTAGTCTCTAGGGAGTAAAAAGGAATTAGTTTTTTAATTTCCTTCATGTGACATAGACAAACTCAAACAGCCAGTAAAAATACTATCATCTGTGGAGTGTGGACGGACCATATTCATTCAAAATTTTGAGAGCTTTAGTTCCATGGTTTGTCTGCAAAGAAGGTGGCGCCAAGGTGGTGGCTAAGGTGGTGGTGGTGGCATGAATTTAAATTGTTAATCTGTGACTGGTTTAGAAGAAAAAAAAAACTGACCGCGTAAATTTCAAAATTTTTGTCAAGTGTAAATTTGTTCGGTTTTAAATAATTTTATTGAGATGTCCTGTGACAGTGAAGAGTTTGACGTCGTGCACATAGCAAAAGACATAATAGATCATCTTTTGCCGCCAGAATCGCGGAAGATTTACCTTAAATATTACGAAAGTTGTATGGACTGGAGGAATAAGAAACATTTGTGATTTTTACTTTATTGTGTGATATTTATTAAATGTTTTTGTACTAAATTGACTATTTTTCTCGCACTAAAAGTGAAGAGTACAGTTTGCACCTCGAGACTAAACGCCAACTTAATGTACCCTCGGTTTCATTGAGTCCCTCGATATAAAAATACTATTATAATGTTTCATTTCAAACGCGTGTATGTGCTTTTCATGTCTACACGCATGAAAAGTGGTAACAATGTGAAATTTGCATAAGCTTACACTAAAAGCTCTCAGACTATTTTTTTGCATACAAATGAATATTAAGTCGCATGAGAATATGAACATGAACACCTGCACGATCCAACGATCCAACGATCCTTTCTAATAACAGTGATGTGATGGTAATGACGTAAAGTATCTTTAGGAATTGAATCAGAAATGGGAATATTAATGAAGAACTGAAGTGACCGAAGTGGCCCAACGGGTAATAATAGTAAATTTAAAAAGTATTCAAAACTCTATAGCACTCGGTGCAATGAGTAACGAACACCTAACTACCAGATACACACATCAAAAGTGTCTAGGGATCAACATATATTTTTGCAATAACTTTTCTCCTGATTGATATTAATTAAAATTTTCTTTAAGGATTCATCAAATAAAGTGTTTTCGTTTGGCTACAGTAACGATAAACCAAGTCACCTTTGCATTAATAAAGAAATTTGCCATTTTCCTAATAAAGGGATTTTTGACATTTGAACCACTAACATTAAAGTTCGAAAAAAAGACTGAAATAACAGTTTTCTTTAAAATGTTATTGGGTAACTTAAACAATTAATAATCCGTGTTTCTACCGCGAACACTAACAATACAAGAACATCGGTTTGGCATACTCAAAATGAGTTCATCCAAATCACGCTGTGGAATGGCCGCCCATGTTCGTTGCAACAACAAAAAAAGGTCTTCTTGCGACTGGATACCCTCCATATTCGGCAGAGCTCTTCTCTGTAGCATATCCCATGCATGCTCAATCGGGTTCAAGTCTGGCGACTGAGCAGGCCAGGGCAGGACATTGATGTTAGCTGCGGCGAGAGTCTGTCTTACAACTCTTGCGGTGTGCGGTCGTGCATTATCATGCAGTAACTGAAATAAGGGACCGATTTGCACTTGTAGAGGAACGATGACGTTCCCGAAGACCGCTAAGGGTACCACCTATAGCAATGCACAATCGTAGGATTCGATATCAATGGGCTCTTGAACACAGAAATTGGGCAGAAGAACAATGGCGTTTCGTGTGCTTTTCTGATGAGTCTCGTTTTGGTATGAGACCGGATACAAGACTTATACGACACTGGAGAACCCCTGTACGCCAACAGCGATTAAAATCCTGCCAGGAAGTCCATCCTTATAGTGGTGGAACCATCATGGTATGGGCGGGTATTTGGATCGGCGGAAGAACTGAGTTGATTTGGATCAGAGGCAACCTCAACGCTCAAATTTATGCTGAGACGATTGTATCAGACGTCATCGTTCCTCTACAAGTGCAAATCGGTCCCTTATTTCAGTTAATGCATGATAATGCACGACCGCACACCGCAAGAGTTGTAAAACAGACTCTCGCCGCAGCTGACATCAATGTCCTGCCCTGGCCTGCTCAGTCGCCAGACTTGAACCCGATTGAGCATGCATGGGATATGCTACAGAGAAGAGCTCTGCCGAATATGGAGGGTATCCAGTCGCAAGAAGACCTTTTTTTGTTGTTGCAACGAACATGGGCGGCCATTCCACAGCGTGATTTGGATGAACTCATTTTGAGTATGCCAAACCGATGTTCTTGTGTTGTTAGTGTTCGCGGTAGAAACACGGATTATTAATTGTTTAAGTTACCCAATAACATTTTAAAGAAAACTGTTATTTCAGTCTTTTTTTCGAACTTTAATGTTAGTGGTTCAAATGTCAAAAATCCCTTTATTAGGAAAATGGCAAATTTCTTTATTAATGCAAAGGTGACTTGGTTTATCGTTACTGTAGACAAACGAAAACACTTTATTTGATGAATCCTTAAAGAAAATTTTAATTAATATCAATCAGGAGAAAAGTTATTGCAAAAATATATGTTGATCCCTAGACACTTTTGATGTGTGTAGTTTGGCTTTTACCAGGCTGTTTGAGTTTGTCCATGTCACATGAAGGAAATTAAAAAACTAATTACTTTTTACTCCCTAGAGACTAAAGTGGTCACTTAGGTCACAAATTCGCGCGCTCTGACAGATAGCCCGCTTAGTACAACACGCCATTTTTGACACACGCACACAGAGACGTGAGTTTACAGGCAAAGTCAGTGAGTTTCAGTGTCGCGGTCAGCCGCACTGTCAAAAACATTGAGATATTATTTTTACGTTAGATACATTATAGTTCAATGGTCAAAAATGGTTTCGCGCAGATATTTCTGTTGCAGTGTATTTGGCTGTATGAACAGCACACGAAATTGTGATTACAAGTTACTAAATGATGTTGAAAGGTAAGTATAACTCTGATCACTTTTGCAAGTTAGTAGGTATTAGGTAGTATAAGTATATAAGTAGGTTAAATATTATATTTCGTAACATATTATAATCCAGTAGAATAGGCTTTTACTTTTTCCGTAACATGTCTTATCATGCATTGGTAAAGGTGACCGCCGAAGCGGTGGCTCATGTGTTATCTGCTGCCTACTAGATATAAGGACTGTATGATCAATAATTTAGGCTAGCAGGTTGCACCTGGACCCCGGTTTAATTAGCGGACGCCTTTTGTATGGAAATAACTTCTCATACTATAATACATATACTATACTTTAAACGTATTCACTCATTTTAACGCTTTTTATCCTACTGGACCCCTTTAAATATTTTTGTTATTGTCGAACTTTGTTTTTTTTTTGGTGGTATCTGGCGAATATAGTAGCAACCCTAGGCGATCAGGCAAGTTTAGAGAAAAAGGCGAGAGCGGTCCTTCTGTAAACTCTTTATATTGTGCTTTAGTCCCGCTTCGTAGAGCATTGTAAAACCACAACAAGTTAAAAAGAGTAACTACTGAGTTTCTCGCCGGGTCTTCTCAGTAAGAATCAACTTCTCCTACGCGGTGGTGGAGTCGCATTATGTTTGTATACTGTTTATTTATTCATATTATTATAGTATTTATGTCTATTATTTAGTATATTTTTTGACTATTTAAAAGTACTGATTAAGTCTATTTAAATAAAGATATTTGAGTTTGAGTTTGAGTTATACTGGCGTACTTTATAGTATAAGAAGTGAAAATTGTATTTTTACCTTGTGAAATGGAAACACAATGCGGACATAGAAAATCCACAACTGGGCGGTTATTATCCACCAAAGCTATAAGTTACAGGTATTTAACTTACGACTTCCTTTGTCCCAAAGTCGAAGTCACAAGAGGCGCTTGTTACCACTGCGTTGATGGGTTAAGTACGTAATTTATCACTGGTAAACGTTTTTTGTCTTTATTGATTATTCTCATCTTTCTTGTTTTTGTTGTCTGTTGTTTATATCCCTAAAATATTAAATGTCATTTTAAGAATTTTTCCAAAAATATTTTCAGCCTTTTTGATTTGCTGTTTGTGACGTCACATTATTAAAAAAGTATTTTCTTTTTTATTCTAAACTACAGTCCTACTATTCTAAGATCGGTCGGTCCCAAAAATTTGCGATTCTTATGACATATCGATTTAAATTCCTTGGGAATGGTAATCGATTCCAAGTTTTATGTATTTCAGTTTAACGCAATATATAAGTTTATAGGTTATTATTGCTATAAAGTAATTGTATTGCTTTGATTAGATCTCTGGAAATGTTTTCTGAAAATAATACTTCATGCCTACCGTGCATGGAGTATGCATAATAATAATAATAATTTATGCATAATAATTATGTATGCCGATGACATATGCTTTGTGGCGGACTCACAGACCGGACTGCAGCAGCTGATGACTACTTTTGATGAATCTTGTCGACGTTTTGGACTGAAAATCAGTGTAAACAAAACGGAAGTGATGGAAATGGAGTCAAGCGGCAATAGTGGTCCCCTGAGCATCTCTCTTGGTGATAAAACTTTAAGACAGGTACACAAGTTTAACTATCTAGGTAGCACTGTGACATCTAAGTGTGACCTGGATCCAGAAATCAATCACAGAATAGGAGCTGCCTCTTCCGCGTTTGGAAAGCTATCGAACAAGGTGTTTAACTCACATGACATAAAGCTAGCGACAAAAATTGATGTATTCAGGGCGATTGTACTTCCAAATCTGCTATACTCTTCAGAAACTTGGGTACTATACCGAAAACACATCAAAATTCTTGACCGCTTTCACTTGAAGTGCATTCGTAGCATTTTAACATCAAATGGTCTGATAGAGGAAGAAACACTGAAGTACTTCGTCGAGCCAAAATCAGCGGAATCGAGGCATATTTGATGCGGCGCCAATTACGATGGAGTGGACATATTTCACGCATGTTGGAGAAGAGATTGGCGAAGCAAATATTCTATAGCGAATTAGAACATGGGAAACGCAAACACGGCGGTCAGCTCCTCTGATATAAAGATGTCCTGAAAAGACACATGAACCGCTGTAAGATCGATCCAGCTAGCTGGGAAGCTGTAGCGCAAAATCGTCCTGAGTGGAGGCGCCGCGTTCAGAGCAACATCCAGGGATTTGAGGACCAGAGAAAGACTGATCTCGACAACAAACGTGATGAGATAAAGGCCAGACCACCTACGGCTATTCAGTATAATTATAGTAACGGAGTCCTGACGTGTAGTGCGTGTGAACGCACCTTTAAGAAAAAGATCGGTTACTGCAGCCACCTTAGAGCACACGAGCGGGCGTCACAACTGACCCGCAACCAGAACTAATACAGTCGCTGTAGTCGAAACCGGCTAGAAAGGATGATGATGATGATGAAGGATGATGATGCATGGAGTATTATTTTTAAGAAACATTAGGTCTTTACCCCAGAAAAGTAAAGAATCTTATAGAAACTAACTATATAAGTGAGCAACAGGAAAAACTGTCCTTCACCGGTGATAGTCACATTTTTTTTATGTCAGACAAAAAATAGCCTACCGAAAAGGACTACGCGTCCATAGATAATCTAATAGCTGTTTTTTTTTGGGCCTTGGTCTTATCGATCTGGATATTACGAGTACTGACTACTCATATAAATGATCTGCTTATTCAGTCCTGCATACTTTTTACGATCAACCAATAAAGTAGAATATTGTAAAAAATTAAATTCCGCAAACACCGAAGTATGCAGCTTCTGACCTGAGACAAATAATCCCATACGGAGAAGCGAGCATACATAATATAAACCTATTGCTTTACTATAAAAAGCTGCACAGTGTCCAATTTTAAACAGAAATCGTGAAACGTAAAATACCACACTATTTATATGGTTCATGAAAGTTTCTTTTTCGTTGTAATAGTTGGCGCCCTTTATGTTGTACATACTAATCGACAGTTTACAACCCCATTATTTTATATTTTTACTAAAAAGCTACTAAATTGTATTTTTATAAAATGAAATGTTCGATTATTCGTGAATTTACACAGATTATTGGTATCTACATGAATTTGAAATGTCGCAACACTATTGTTAAGGGTCTAACGTAATAACTTGTGTACGCTGTCAAGAAAAAACATGTTTTTGGTTAATTTTTCATGATAATATGCTAAATTCCTGAGCAGTAAAAATGTCTTTTGTGATTATATTGTGAACAAGTTGTAGTGAATTGAGTAAAACCTCATAATTCGTGTGAATCATGTGAATGACTGTTTAAACACGCTACGTACGCTACAGTGATTGCGCTACACTGTGACAACCATGAAACGTTTGTGGGTACGCTACAGTGATTGCGCTACACTGTGACAACCATGAAACGTTTGTGGGTACGCTACAGTGATTGCGCTACACTGTGACAACCATGAAACGTCAAAAGGTATATCTTAGAATAGTTGGACTGCAGTTGTTTTATTTATTTGAAAGACTGACATTTAGTGCAGTCATTGAAGCATTATTTACGTAGACGAGCTGATAGGCGAGCTCAGCAGCACTAGGGTCGGTTGTTACGTGGACGGTATATGCGTGAACAACATCAAATACGCAGACGACATGATGCTGTTGAGTGCGTCTATCTGTGGTTTGAGAAGCATGTTGGCGTTGTGTGAGTCATATGCATTGTCACACGGCTTGGTTTATAATACTAAGAATAGCCAAGTTATGGTCTTTGAGGCCGGGAGTAAACGGTTTAATGAAATACCGCCTGTTTTTCTTAATAAAACAGAGCTCAAGAGAACATACTCCTTCAAATATCTCGGACATCTGTTAACTCCCGACCTGAAAGATGATAGTGATATTGAAAGAGAGCGGAGGGCCCTGTCAGTGAGGGCGAACATGTTGTCCTGCAGGTTTGCACGCTGTTCAAGTGAGGTCAAACTCACTCTATTTCGAGCCTTCTGTACGTCCTTCTACACGTGCAGCCTGTGGGCCAAATATACCCAGCGGGCTTACCATGCGCTACGAGTACAGTACAATAACGCGTTCAGGGTGCTGATGAGGTTGCCTCGCTTCTGCAGTGCATCAGGGATATTTGCAGAAGCACGTGTATATTGTTTCTATGCCACTATGCGCAAACGATGCGCATCCCTGGTGCGCAGGGTACGGGGGGGCTCCAGCAGCATCATGAACATGATTGCGAGTAGATTGGACTGTCTGTATATTAAAAACTGCCTTGCCGTATCATATGGCATGGCACTTAAGTGACACTCACTGTATATACTTACTTAAATAATTGTACCTACTAACATAGTTTTTAAGTACATAATGTTACTAACACCAAATGAGTTGTAAAATTACTCGAATATGAATAAATGAATTGAATTGAATTGAATTATTGCTCCGATTTTTTTTACTGTGAACCGAATTGCATACAATTTTGGAATTAGGTTCTTACTCTTAACTTCAAAAGTGAAAATGATTTGAACTCCGCAACCACCCAGGGTGGTTGCCACCCCTTCTCGGGGGTGAATTTTTTTTTGCAAAATAACCTCGGATATCGATAGAAGGCCTAATTTTAAGCAAAAAATCATCTCTAAAGTTTTTCAAAAAATCCAATACTTTTCAAGTTATTGGCAATTGAAAATTCGCAATTTTTTCACGTTTTTCATGGGTTTTTTGCAAATATCTCCAAAAATATACGTTTTATCGAAAATTTTACGAAGAACAAAATTGTAGCAGGTAAAACAATGAACAATTTCGTTTTTTATAAAGTATTCTAAGTGCAATATTAAGCTAGATATTAAAGATCAAAGCCGTTTTTTATTTTGTCTGAAATTTAACCGATGTGGTCAATGCCATCTAGCGGCGAGCTGATACATTTTATGCATTCTAATACAAAAGGGTTTTGTAATGCTTGAAATAAGCTTTAAAATGAGCACTATTAAAAGTCTTTTGCACGTAAAATAAGTGAGCTGTATTGCAAATAAGGGGAGCATCTAATGTTTTTTCTTTTAAATCAATGGGTTTCATAAGTGGCATTTCCACCAAAATTAAAATTAATCGTATTCCGCCTAGAATTAACTTTATTATGAAGAGTTTGATAGATAGTATCAGTTTGGCTGCTTCAGGACACATATTTTTCAAAAAAGTCACGATTAAAAAAAAAAATTCAAATTTTTAAAAAACCCACTTTTTTTTCATAATATCTCAAAAATGACGACAGATACGTATAAAAGTGTAAGGATTAAAAATTTAGGTATTTTTCTGACAAACAATTTGGTTTTTTTGGTTTTTCTGTCAAACAAAAATTGACGGAGATATGATTGTTTAAAGAGCGCGTGGCAGCGCAATCACAGCCTCTCTTAAGCCCTTTAACCCTTCACCGTTTAGAAAAAGGTTTTTTACTATATATTGCAATAAAGGATGTTGTAGCTCTCTTAATTACCTTTACAATGGTTTTTTATAAATTGTGATAGCATGAAAATTGAAGGAGTTATGGTCCAAAAACTTATCATATTTTTTTCTACTTAGTAACTGAATTTTTTTTTTTTTTCAAGGGGTTGAAAATGATTTTAATATGAGGTAATTATGTTATAAAATACTTTACAATTTCACCACTTACTATTAGACATGTTTTCTAGCGATAAAATGGCTCAATGTCAATTTTTCCATTAAGGGGTTGTTTACACCCCTTTAAAAATAATAGGCGGAGTTCAGATCATTTTCACTTTTGAAGTTAAGGGAAGGATGAGCCTAATTCCAAAATTTCATGCAAATCGGTTCACAGTTAAAAAATTCGGAGGTAAGACCGTATTTTTCGCTTCAATGACTGCACTAATTGGGATGATATTAAACGTGTCTATGACAAATCCGGCCATTTGTTTTGCATTTTATTCGGTACAATAACTCACGTACGTGTTAGAATTGAATATAGTTTAAGCTAAACTAATTGGTTTTCAGCAATTTTCTTACGATATAACTGCTTTGCAATCTTCTGAACTGGATAATTCATTAAAGACTATTGGATAAGTTATTCTGTCTTTTAATTCTCATTAACCAGATTGAATTACGATGCTAAGACTCGGACAAAGTGAAGAAGGCCCTTAGCGGAGTCGATGGACTGTGCGGACGGACTCGGGGTCGAGTCCGTCCGCACAGTAGCTAATTAATTGTCGTGAACTGATTGGCTTCACTTCCTCGTTGGGATTTGAATGAATAAACATCTGGGATCTGGTGACCTGATTAGCACAGAAGTTAACACGCCAGCTAAGAGAGGAAAGAAAAACACAAGTGTGAGATAGTGTCGCGTCATCGTGAGTTTTGTTGGAACTAATGCCACTATGGAAACATCGAAAATCGGTCTAACAGAAAGATCGGATAAAAAAAAAAAAAATATTTCAGGCGATACACCCGTAATAGTATCTACGTTCATATAAAATTATTTCATAATGAATTCAAATAATATGAAAAGTGAAAATTAAATATAAAATAAAATTAAAATTACAAATTATCATCAAACAAAAAAAAAATTGGAAATTAATTAATTATGATAAGATAAAATAAAAATTATGCTCCATATAAAAACAATTATACTCGTGCTTCGTCCTCAAGATTAGCATAAACACATGTAGTATCACATACGGTGTCGCCAGATTGCACTGAAAGTTGAAAGTTTTCTACAAATTTAATATTTAAATAAAAATATTTCTGAGGGTATTTTGTTCTGACACTTCCCGAACGCCATTCTATAATTTCGTCATTCACAGTTCAGTGCTCCGCCAGTGCGCGCATTCACCTTAAATAAAATTGTAAAAGTGTTAAATTCCCATTAAAATGGGCAAAAGGAAGCGTGATAAGGATAGCTATGAATACATAGCGAAGAAAATAAAAAAATTGGAAAAAAAATTGGAACGGAGCCGGTGTAAACGTTCCGATTCCCGTTCTACGTCATCTACGAGGAATTCGCGGTCAAACATAGAAGGTTAGTTGTGTAATGCCTACTTTTGTATTAAAACTAAAGGTTCTCTGTGGTTGAAGATATTATGTTACGATATCTCGTTGCGGGTAACTTATGGGGTTATCACTTCAAGATTATGTAACTAAAACTTAACACGTTAAATGTTAATAATGCGGGCAGTTTTTGGGGCTGTCACTTTATTAACGGACGTGAAATCATACGCGTAATGCGGTCAGCTTTTGGGGCTGACACTTTACCGTTGCTATGTTTGTTTTTTTTTCAAACTGAAAAGGAAACTAGCTAATAAATTGTAATTATAACCGTAATGCGGTCAGCTTTTGGGGCTGTCACTTTGCCGTTACGTTTTTACATTTTTTTACTAGGAAGATATACCGGGTTATAGTTTATGGCATATTTTAGCGTTGATTTGTATCACTTGCAGACTGCGCGAGTTCAGTAGAACATGATCAAGTTGTTGATGACGTGGAGTTAGTGGAATGTAATCTACCTACTCCAGTGGACGAGCCATTACCATCAACTAGCTCAGCTATGCCCGAGAGCAAGATGGCGATATTGTTGAAAATTCCCAGCCCGTTTTGGACAGTGAAATTTTACAAATTCTCGGAGAAGATCTATCAGTTGTAAAAGCCTACGGTAAAGACATTCAAGCTGATTTAGCAGTGCGCTTACAGCACATTTCCACACAAAGGACTTACAAATGAATCCAAAAAGGAGTTACTGGATCGTTACCTACCACCTGCAAACTGTACTCTTATAGACGCCCCTTGTTTGAACCCGGAAATCAAGGCTGCTTTATCGGAACCAGTTTTGAAAAGAGACCTATGCATAGAGCTAAAACAAAAACAACTGGGCTCCGCAATTTCAAGCATAGGAGAAGCATTGACACTCCTATTAAAAAATGATAACAAGGATACCTTAATTATTAAACTATTAATGGATGCTAGTCGCATTATTTGCAACTGTCAAAACATGGATTCTTTGACTCGACGCAATTTCATTCTTTATAATTTAAAAAAAGATATGAAAGACCAGTTGTTAAAGACAAAAATTGATAAGTATTTGTTTGGAGCGGACCTCTCGGAGAATATTAGAATTGCTAAAACTATTTCAAAATCTGGAGCTGAATTAAAGGCCGCTGCACCTTCTACTAGTAGGGCATCTGCCCCAAGACCAAATCAGACTCCTGGACCATCTTCGCAAGTGAAACCACAGCGAAATAATTTAAACTGGAGAGGTCCTCCCCCAAGTCGCAGGCAAAGGGGGAATCAGAGGACGAGGGATCCTGCTCCGAGGACACAGCCCGTGAGCTCCTTTCGACCATCGTATCGACCACCAACTACGACCAACCGCGGCCGGCGCTAGATGACTCGGTAAGCTTAAACTATGCTGGGAGACTCGCACAATTCTATCACAATTGGACTCTTCTGACAAATGATCAGACTATTCGATCTTGGATATTAGGCTATGATATTAAATTCTCATCCTTAGTGGTGCAAAATGATCCACCTACAACTCAAACCTATTCTCACAATGAAATGTTAGAAATTAATCATTGTGTTAATGAATTGTTAAATAAAGGTGCTATATCACAATGTGAGCCCACTGCGGATCAATTTTTATCGAGTTTTTTCTTGATACCAAAACCAAATGGTAAAAAAAGATTTATTTTGAATTTAAAACAGCTGAACAAATTTGTCATTACCGAACATTTCAAACTAGAAGACATACGCACAGCTATAAAACTCGTTTCAAGGGATTGTTATATGAGTACTACTGATTTAAAAGATGCCTATTTTTTAATACCTATCCATGACAATTCGAAAAAGTACCTACGATTTCAATTCTTAGGAAAAACTTACGAATTTAATGTTTTACCATTTGGCCTTAGTACTGCACCTTTTGTTTTCACAAAAGTGATGAAACCAGTTATAAAATTGCTCAGAACGTGTGGGTACCTATCAACAGTGTATTTAGATGACCTGCTCCTCATTGGGGGTAATTATAACGAGTGTTTAGAGAATAATGATGTTACAAGAAAGTTACTTACTTCTCTAGGGTTTATAATAAACCTAGAAAAAAGCAATCACCTACCTAGTAAGTCTTGCAGATTTCTAGGTTATATTATTGATTCTAAAAATTTCCATGTAAGCCTACCCGAAGAAAAAATTAATAAAATTAAATCTGAATTAAATCGATTCCAATCACGCACTCGTTGCAAAATCCGGGATTTTGCTAGTCTACTAGGCCTACTTACCTCAGCATGCCCCGCAGTAGATTATGGATGGCTTTATACTAAAGAATTTGAGAGATGTAAATTTTTTAAGTCTTAATTACGATATTGCTAACTATGATAAATTCATGAGTTTACCATCACACCTCTCAGCTGAATTCGAATGGTGGTCTAAGGCAATCGAAAAGCCAGCTAGTAAAATCAAATATGACGAATATTGCATGGAAATTTTTAGTGATGCTTCCACTACGGGGTGGGGGGCAGCGTGTGGCGAGGAAACGGCAAATGGCGCGTGGAGTGATGAAGAACGCTCTAATCATATTAATTATTTTGAAATTTTAGCAGCCTTTGTAGGATTAAAAGTCTTTGCAAAATCAATGAAAATATTGCCAAATTCTTCTCCGTATTGACAACACCACGGCTATACACGGCTAACATACGTTAATCGTATGGGTGGTGTGCAGTTTCCTCACCTCACAAAAGTAACAAAAGCTTTATGGCAATGGTGCGAGTTAAGAAAAATAATAGTGTTTGCCTCTTATATAAGTTCAGCCGAAAACCATGTTGCAGATGCAGAGTCTAGAAAAACTCACCCAGATATTGAGTGGGAATTAAACGAAAATGCATACAAGGAAATCGTGGAAAAATTCGGCAGTCCCGAAATCGACCTTTTTGCAAGCCGCAATAACAAGAAATGTATTAAATATATTTCTTGGAATAGAGACCCAGACGCTTTTGCCATAAACGCTTTTACAGTAACATGGTCAAATTTGTTCTTTTATGCGTCTCCACCATTTTCCATGGTTTTGAAAACAATTCGAAAAATTATGAAAGACCGTGCCACAGGTATTCTAATAGTTCCTTTATGGCCTACTCAGCCTTGGTACCCTCTTTTTAAAAGACTTTTGATATCTAAACCAATCATTTTTAGACCACATCAAGACCTAATCTTATCTCATTCCAGCCGTCGCAACGCCCATCACCAATTTACCCTGGTGGCCGGACAATTATCCGCCAGTCAATGCTAAGGCGAAGAGTTCCACCATCTTCTGTATCAATTATGTTGGCATCCCTCTCGGAAAGCTCCATGAAGCAATACGACGTATGTTTAAAAAAGTGGTACCAATTTTGTATGTCCAATCAAATTGAGTTTTACATAGCATCGGTCCCGATTGTCATATACTTTCTTACTACCTTATTTGAATCAGGTGCTTAGTACTCGAACTTAAATAGTATTCGATCTGCCCTTTCTTTAATACTTGGGCCTCAAGTAGGAAATGACCCGCGTATTAAACGTTTTTTTAAAGGCGTTTTTAGGCTTCGGCCGCCTTTACCTAGATACAACTTGACCTGGGACGTGTCTTCAGTTTTAGATGTTTTAGCGACATGGTTTCCTACTGAAACATTGAGCCTGGACAAGATTTCAAAGAAGTTGGTCACTCTTTTAACGTTAGTCACTGCTCATAGGTTGCAGACACTTTCAAAGATAAACGTTAAAAATATTGAACAGTTCGCAGATAGAGTGATTATAAAAATCCTAGATCTCTTAAAGACATCGAATATAGGAGCGTTACAGCCGGTACTTACGCTACCGTCCTTTCAAGAAAAAGTTGAAATCTGTCCTGTCACAACATTAAATGCATATTTAAACATAACTAAGCCGCTACGTGGCAATCTTGAATATTTATTTATTGGGCTTAAAAAGCCGCACAAGCCCGTATCATCTCAGACTCTTGGTCGATGGGTAAAATCCACTCTAAGTGAATGTGGCATAGATATTTCTACATTTACGGCCCACAGCACTCGACATGCTGCCACTTCGAAGGCACATCAGTTAGGCGTAAGTCTAGATTCGATTAGGAAGACCGCGGGCTGGACCGGATCTTCTAATACTTTTGGGAGGTTCTACAATATAACTATTGTGGATGTAGCAGATAACCATTCTTTTGCTAGATCAATACTTAACGAAACAATTTAGCTAAGGATTAGTGATTGATTTTCCCACTTGATTTGTCAATTAGTGGTATTTTATTACTCTTAGTGAAACAAACTTATTAATTATTAAATAGAAATAATAATATGTCTTATTTTTAGGAATTATTTTGTGAATGGGAGTTCAATTAATTTATAACATGAAACTGTTAAAATTGGATTATGAAAACAAATAATAAATAAATACATCATTTGTGATAATATTAGCATTTTTAATGATAATATTTTACTGGACTCTAAAAATCTACATGTGTTTATGCTAATCTTGAGGACGAAGCACGAGTATAATTAATGATTAAACGAACTTACTTGTATGTGAAGTTCGATCATGATTATACGAGCTGCTTCGTCCGAAAAGATTAGCATCCCACCCTTCCCTGACCCTTTATCGTAAAATATTATAAAAAACGCTCTCTCTGAACTAAATGACGAAATTATAGAATGGCGTTCGGGAAGTGTCAGAACAAAATACCCTCAGAAATATTTTTATTCAAATATTAAATATGTAAAAAACTTTCAACTTTCAGTGCAATCTGGCGACACCGTATGTGATACTACATGTGTTTATGCTAATCTTTTCGGACAAAGCAGCTCGTATAATTATGATCGAACTTCACTTACAAGTAAGTTCATTTAATCATTAATTAATTAACTAAAACCACTGCCTAGTAAAATATATTACATTCATTACATTATTTACGTCATTAAAAGACAAACCTAACTAACATACATACGTACATACCATACTTAACTTTTAATGCGTAAAAAATGTGACATGATGATGCGATAAAGCTGATGAGTGAGAAAATCAAATTGCGATGGTAGGGGACTTAACTCAGCTTCGCAAGGTAATTTGGTGAGGTGCGGTATGAAAGGTAATTTTACCGCCTAACACGTTGTCTATTGACTGATAGTCCCACAGGTTTACCAGTTAGCCTGGGCTAGAACTGCTGCGCATATTAAACTAATACACATTCCCAGTATAATTATCACAAATATCTTGCGATTTATTATCTCAGGCAAGACTAGGAAAATAAAGCGATGTTTTTCTTTTCTTGCGTACAGTTCAGCTTCCTAGCACATTTTGTGGTATACCCGAACATTCAGAGAACGTAGCTGCGGATTAAACCAGTCAGGATTAATGTAAAAAGAAGTTAGCCATTCTCATCTCGTCAGTGTACACGGAACTTGAATGAATAGTGCCGGCACTCCGGCCCAACTTCCACGCGAATATGCGAGTGAGGGTACTTGCACAAAGGAACACTTCCAAGCTTGTATTTTACGGCCCCCCGGAGAGCCGTCTAGGCATGTAGGCATGTAGGCTTCGCTACATTGAAATGTGTTTATTAATATTAAGATTCCTTGTCACACAGTTGGCGAAACGTCTCTTTGGAGAGGAAGATTTTGAAAAAAGACAAAACTTTGTCTAACACGTGGCAAATAGCAAATTGAGCAAAAATAAAAATAACATAACATACCATCACGACTTTATCCCGAACGGGGTAGTCAGAAGCAAGTGACTGTTGCCATTATGGTGAACGCAACACTCAGAAGCCCACTTTTCACCAATGATATTAGAACCCAACGTGGTAGGTGGCGAGCCTACCGCCGTTATCCGGGTTAATTTGGTTTTTTATCTATGTTTTCCATCACCGGGGAGTCGGAAATATATTAATAAATCAGTCTTCAATCAGGCAAATAATCATAATCAATCGTATCACTCAAATCAATTATTAAATTTACGTCAATGTCACTAAAATTATTCAAATTACAATAAATTAAATCAAATATAATAATGGAAATTAAAATTGATTAGTAAACTATTTTCGGCATTGGAACAGTAACATTTATTTATTTATTTATTCTTTATTGCACAAAGAAAAAGTACAATTGGCGGACTTAATGCCTAATGGCATTCTCTACCAGTCAACCACTGGGCGAAGCAGAAATCGTGTTGGCAGTGTCTCATAAAACCGGAAATAAAATATACTATTAATACAAAAAACATACTTATACCAAAATTATACATATCATAACATAACATGTCTAACAACAATGCCGAATATAGGAAAGGTCCGGTCTTGCAGCTATCATGACCAGAACAGTGGTGAAGCTGGCCCAAACTCTGCGTACCAACGATGCTGCTCTTTTGCGCCTACTTGTGTGAAAGCAGTCGACGCGCTCATATAACAATGAACACAAAGATTTTGGTTCTGGCCAGATTTGAACTCGGGACCACACGATCCGCGATCCGAGTTGGGGTGCTCAACCATTGCACTAGGCCACGGCGCTCTCTAAAAAAATTTAAATAAGGGTCTTATATTATTACTTGAGCCTAGTTCACATATCGATGACCTAAGCAATGATAGACTCCTTCCTTCAGAAGTATTTGCATTAAAAATTAAGAGAAATTAAAAAAAATTGTTGCAACATCAATTACTAAAATTTCCTAACCATAAGTAGAGCTTCCTAGCTGTCAGAGAGAAATAAACAGACTTATGGACATATTTCAAAATAAACTCAAATGTACGTAACTTAAATTGTAATGGCTATCGAACCATTGACGGACGGCACTTTAAGCAGAACCTTCACCCACAGAAAGTGCAACAAGCCGGTCTTAACAAAGTGAGAAGGTCAACAAAAAAATCTAAATCTACTGGATACGATTTACAAACTAAAATGGACATAAAACGCAGCACGGAGTTGTGGTTGTTTTAACTCTTGCCTAGCAGTGTAAGCAAGCCTTAGACTTCAATGAACATCTAGGTTCAGTGAGCTGAGGCACTTAGATAAACCCGCACTCTTGCCCTCCCCGACACCACTCACCAGTAACGACTACAATACTTCCCGCCCGCTCTAAAGGGTCGTACATCGCCCTCAATCTCCTTCGCTACATCTCACGGATGACCGTTATGCCTCCGCGACAATGACCGAAAACCCGGCCTAAATCCGCGCCACGGGTCTGTCACAAACGTAATAGGCCTCAGACGGAAGTGACGGCATCGTTACGTCACGTCGCGAGCATCGTTAAAACATCGTTAGATACGTTTCCGTTGTTCTTGCTGCTTCATCCCAATCATTTGTCTAACTGGAGACTGGCAAAAACGTAACTGGGAAATTGCGAACTACGACAATAAGTTTTGTCTGTGCGCATCGCTGTTGTGGGCTGGTGAAGTTTGTGGACACAAAAAACTAGGTGCGGCAGTTGGTGAATGGGAGCGGACAAATAAATAACAAATGAGCATCCAGTGTTTTAGTTACTTGTTCTATGTAATTGCGCCGTGTTTACTTAATGTTGATTGTCGCACAAAACCGCTAGACAGAAGGAACCCTTGACACTTGGTGCTACAGCCGGCCTGTACAAACCAGACCAACCAGACAGCGTAATTCGATGATATTTATTTTAACTAAAACCTCTTTATTTTGTGGAGACTTGATTGAATTACTTTATAACCAATGTTGAAATCATCTTAACTGTGACTAAAAGTAGGATTAAGCAGACATTAAAATAAGGCCAACACGACATCTCGGTAGAAACTTCATTGTGAGTTTGTCCGAATATCGGCTTTGAATTTGTACTGCTTTATAACATCTGTACTCTAAGCACCATATTTTATTACATTAAATATTTGGACATCACACGTTTAGTTTTTATTTACTAAGATTGCAGCATAAGTAAAATTGGATGGCAGAGAAATTTATTTGAATATACCACTAAATCTAAATATGACTCCTAGCCGTCTCGATACCATTTCGCCCAAAAAAGGAAAGAACAAAGAAACCAATTGTTCCGCTGTCTAAATAAAAGATCTTCAACACGTGAGCTGTTAACTAAAATCCTGAAAATGTCACAAAGGCTTTGAGTAAATAAAAATAGCTCGCAGCTCATTAAATCAGTTTAAATAAAAACTTAGAATACTCGTAACAAGGCATTATTTTTGTACTGATTAAGAAAAGAAAGAGAAAATCATTGCTAAACAAACTGTTATTCTAAATGAATGGCCTTTGTAAGTTTGCGAAATAACTAAACTTTTCGTTTCAAACTATAAAGCTGTTAAAATGTGTGAGTTTAATCACCACTAGAGCCATAGTTTTAATGGCTTTCTCTAGTAGTAAACAGTTTTCGGACACGACGAGAAATGTTAAATGAGCAGAAATACCCTTGTGAGAGTAAAAGTTAATGCTACTGTACAAATAAGGTTCAGTCGTAAAAACTGATGTTAACAAATTACATTACCTAACTAAGTTATAAACTTTCAAGTGAATAACATTAACAGCGCTAAGAGGCTGAAGCTAAGAGCAACGCGCTACTCTTCTATCGGTTCTAATATAACATTTAAAATGATTAAGGACGACATTACTACACTTTGTGACATTCAGTGAACTTTGTTTCGAAGCTGAAAAGAAATACCTATGCATGACACTAATGAAGAAGTACTACAGTATCACACAGTTCACTACATACTTGAAGTATAAATATTTTGATCATGCTTCAATGAGATATTTTTAAAAATATCAGGAAAAGCTAAGAGCACATTAAATAACGCAGCTCCAATTGTAATCCTAAAACGATTCACACGAATTTGGACTGTAGCACCTAGGGAATAAAGGCAAAACTATCAAACGTCTGTACCAGTGAAATAACGTCGTCCGGAACAAACAACCACATGAGCAGTTCCGGTGCGAGCAAACAACTCGGCGAACACGCTAACGTGACGAGGTACAGTCGAACTCGAGATAGCGATATATTTCTGGGCATGACCGAGTAATGGGATTGCGAACTTTGCTGCAGAGCAAAAATATTAGGTCATCCCTGCGACTGAGTAAGAAAACGAGCGAGGAATTAGTTTGAGTTGTCGCAAACACTGTTTGCCTGGACTTTCTTAATTTGGCTCTAAAATATGGTTGAGTGGAACGATGGCTGGATCATACGTCAACTCGAAAACAGGTACCACTTTCGGAAACTGGTCTGCTCAGTTTCACTATAATTTGGATACCGTAATGATAACTAACTATATTGATGTTCAAGTATGACTCTGGTTATAAATTTAAAAATTGTAAGTGACTAACCTGAATTGTAAACCACCTTTTGTTTTAAAAGAGCAACTACTGAGTTTCTTGCCGGGTTATCTTAGTGGAATCAGACTTCCGATGCCGGTGGTAAAGTCACATTAGATGTATGTATTATATTTAGTATATAGATTGTCTTAATATTATTTATGTTTATACTATAGCTTAATTTAAAAAGTTAAATAACGATTCAAAATAACTGTAATTCATGGTCTACTTGAATAAAGCATTTTTGAGTTTGAGTTTGAATATGGATTTAAAATACCTAAGCACACAGTTCCTACTTGGTTTGAGATCAGATAGCCATGTTTATAGATATCATCTAAAGAGCTCACTAATTATAAGCATAATATCATGTTCCATAATTCTGATTTTCCTAATCATCACGAGCCATAATACTGTGTGGCATAATTTTTAAATTCTAATATGTTGTTGGCTAAAATTGATTAGCATAAGTATTAAAACGCATAAACTCTAAAGGCAGAATAGTCATAATTCATAATGTTCCCAAGCATTATAATCAAAACGTAACTTTACGCATACTTTTTAAAAATCATAATAAATGTGAACCATAAAAATCACAACGTTTTTGTAACTTTCGCAATACATGCGCGCATGCATGTAAGCAGGCATGCAGCGTGTAAGCGGGCATATAGCGTGCAAGCAGGCATGCAGCATGCAAGCAGGCATGCAGCATGCAAGCCGTAGGCAGGCAGGCCGTAGTAGGCATGCGCAGGCTATCAGAACTGCAACATGCAGCGTGCAAGCAGAAATGCAACATGCAGCAGGCATAGCTTCTGTCACGGCTCCGGCATTGCGGGTCTCTGGCGGTCCCACGCAAGCTTATCGTCGCAGACGGTTTCCGCTCACCGTTGCAGCTTCGGCTTGCTGGCCGGCTTAAGCCAGCCTCAGCCGCGGCGGCGAGCGTTGAAACCACCTGCTCCTCAGCTCTCGGGCCGCCCCGCCACTCCGTGCCTACGGGGGCTTAAATTACACTCTAGGGGTAGGGCAAACAAGACTGCGTGATGTCGGTTTTGCAGCGATTCGTTATGTCAAATTTATGCTAATGAACATTTAGGACTACATAAGTTATGTTTAACGTAATTATGGATTTTACTAATTATGCCTTCTTAAATTATGTTATTCTTGAATTATGCTTAAAAGCATTAGGCGTAACTATATTTTGCCAAATGTTATTAGGGCTGACACTACTTATGCCATGTAATAATATGCCTTTAGACTGTTATGCTATTAGAAAGTTAATATTATGCTTTATGATGTTATGCCAAGCGACTTTAAGACAATCAACGTTATGCAAAAAGTTAGTCCCCCCATGTATAGGTTTATTTAAAAAGCAATGAACTATTTTCCTCATTTTTAGGTGTCAATTCTAGAGAAAGGCTTGCAAATGGTAAAATCATTTAGATATTTTAAGAGTACATTTTAAACTCTCTGAATAAACTTCAAAGTAAAAAATTATACAAACAATAATATGAGAGAGAAGAAATAAACAATTTAAAATATTATAAACTGTGTTAATAAGGACAGGACTGCTAACGAGTTGTGACTTATTGTTTTAGGGATAGTGAAGTAGCAGTAGAGTAGAGAGAGTTGTTCTTCAAGAGAGGTTTAGCGGCATTACAGGGTGCACAGCGCGCGTCCATAGACGAATCGAAAATAGTCGAAAATTTATCGGTTAAATGCAATTCGGTCCACAAAAATCGAACTCAGGATAGTTAACCGGTTCCCGCGGTAACCGTTTAAAATACGGTGATCGTGATTGTTTGTCAAATTGTACCCTCCAAGTAAAACAGGGAGTCACAAGCACTGTGCTTAGTTTAAGATCTATTTAATACTGTGGCAAGCAATAAATAATCTGAATCTGACGCAGTATAAAATACCAAAAGTTTCCTTGAATCCTTAGATTTCGACATACCCGATAATAGTAGATTAGTACAGCAGTTTAAAATATTAAGTAATAAACGTGAGCCTGGAAAGTAATCCGAGTTTTTGTTTCTTATCTTATTATACTCTCACAATAATTGCGAACGTAATAGTGATTGAAAATTAGTTACTGAAAAATATATCTTAGTGTATTCGTGTTTCTTGTTTCGCGCCCTCCTAAGCTCCGGACTGATGTTTTATTAATCAGCTGGTTTGCGCCGTTTCTATCAAAAATATGAAACATTTTTCGAGGCAGTTTAATTAAAAAGCGGCCTGTGGCGATACTAAGATACGCCGCCCAAGTTAATCAAGGTTCAGCAAACTCTAAAATTGGTTGGACAATGTGTGCGGGGTTATGGCGGTGGTAGCTCCTTTTGATGAGTTTTTAGCGTGAGTTATGTTTGCGCTGAGATTTTCTGGGAAAATAATGCTTTTGCTCTGCGTAGTGAGCAAACGTGTGAGTGTTTTCTTTCAATGTTAAAAAGTATACACCTATAGCTTCATCATCTTGCATTCAATTTCTTAACATACGAGAAAGGAACGTGTGCACACGTTTAACACAAAACGGTGCGGATGGATATATCTGATCTCATTTATCGTTGGCTAAAGGAATGAAAAGGAAATGCTCCCGCTTTCTTTGTCTTGACTACTTCAGTGACTAACAACTACGCATACTGCTGCCTAATGGTAAGCGGCCGCAGCTCATAGACGCGCACAACACCAGGGGCATCACTAGTGCGTTGCTGATCCTGTATAATATTTTCAAACCCCTCTTGATGAACTCCATACTATGCTATGCTACATTGCTCATTTCACAACTTCACATTCGTCATTATCACAGGATGATCTACTTGTATAAGACGGGTTTTCCACCGGGGTTCCATTTAAGTGCTTTTGTTGCCTCAGTGGAGCAAGGAGTTGTTGGATCAGGGGACCTGCAGGTATGATTCTACTCACCTAAACGACAAGATGACCTCACTCTACTTGTTGAAATATGGACGTGAGCTCCAGATATGAGGCAGACAAGCCCAGTTATGCAAACGAATCACTGAGCTTGCCATCCTCATCTTGAAGGCTTCTTCAAGCCCCGCTTGAAGACCCCGGTACTATTAGCAGAATTAAACACATGCGCTGGAAGAGCATACCACGTCTGGATGGTGTGGATGACTATGTAGTCCAGTCCACGCATGGTGCGGGAGTGGAAGAGTGAGGAAGGGATGAAGGGTGAAGCTGGGATACCTTTCGGGTATTTAACGACTTCCTTCAGGGTAAGCATTGTAGGTGAAATTAGGAAGGTTCCTTGTTTACCACGGAACCCTAAAATTTTAATATTTACAATAAAGTGCTCTGACTTAGTATTATCGAACAAACTTCATAAATCTGCTCCTTTATTTAAATTGCCTAAATTCAAAAAATGGCGCAGGTAAAATAAATTTGGTAAAACTTTCCGTAGTAGTTAAAAACTTATTAATAAAGTTCTGGCAATTTGAATGCCAAAAGATTTCTTATCAATTTATTCGTGCCGTTTTAAGAGGCCCCAAAGGCTGTGACCAGTTGAATCTGAAGAGCAAAGTACCGTTCAAACTATACTTGTTATTTTCGAGTGACGCGGACGCCTACGTTTCACAGGCAAGTGGTATTTATTCGTCAGCCAATTAAATTAACGTTTTGATAGAGACGCCAGTCAAGAGCTTTAAAATGAGGAGTCAGCACTTTAGTCAAAACCAACCTCTACTAAAACAAACCGTTCTAGCAGTTGTATATACCTTTGTAACAGTTCTAGGTAAATATTCTGTTTTAGTTATTAGACATTCCTAAGAAATACTACACAGAAAAAAAAATGATCAAGACTTTAGACGGGATTGTATCGAAAAAAAGAAAAAACAGTCTTAAATGTAATATTATTATAACCAACGCAATAATTAAAAAGCATTTTCATCTCTTTTGATAGCAAAAAATATTATTTTAAAACCATCAGCTAGGTTCCCAAATGACACTGATGGAATAAGGCCTTCTCGCCCAATGGTTGTTCAACTGGTTAGTTAAACCAGTCAGTTAGCGAAAGATGCGAGTTCAAATCCCGCCTGATACTGTCTTTATTAGTTTAATTTATTATTTCCAGGACACTACGAAGAACCTAACATTTATCCAACCAAAACCAAGCTAATCAATCAAGCTTCATACAATTTCTGGATTCATCATTGAGAATGGCCAAAAGTTTTCTCTAAAGTTTATACGCTTTTTGACTCCAAAATCTAAGCTGAACAGGCGAAGCGCGAAGAAGATTATGTGCAGGGTTAAGTTGCATTGATTGATTCTATGTTTCTTTGTTTGTAAACCTACAGTCTATAACGGATTTACTTTAAATCAATACATTGACTTATAACGAAACTAGAGATGCGGACTGATAAGCAAACTCCACTTGACTGTTTTCGTATTTATTCCCTCAAGATATGACACTAAACCCGGGACCCTAAACATCTGGTTGTGTATTCTAAGCGGTTTGCCATAACGGTAGCCAAGTTTGTGTTTAAGGCAATTTGTCTTTCGTACTGTAACTCCGCCGTCCACGGAGTCTTCCTCATTTAATAAACAATTAGACTCGCTCCGCTTTAAACTCCTTTCAAATCGCTGCCGCGTCTCTTTTCATTTGCCTAATTAATTAAATAAACGGTCCAGTTAATCACTGATTCATTTATTTAATTAGCCGCTCTGAAATTTGACACAAAAACGCAATTTTGTTTATTTAGTTAGCATCGTGTTATAACGTTTATTACAAAGTGATTTTAGCAGAAATGGTATTCTTTTAAAAAACAGTCATCTTAATTGAATTACCTTTCGAGGCTTAATGCGAGAAGTGTAAAACTTCGTTACAGATATTAACGTACACTTTGTTGTCTACAAATTTTAATTTGTGTTTACAAAAACTATTTTGATTTCATCTTTGTTTTCTAGAGTAATAATATTTTATTTACTAATGTATTACATTAATATATTACATTTCATAAAAGAAAATTAAAAAACCTTTCTTTTACTTTATGCAGACTGTATTATTAGAGTTGAAAGAAAAACTGTTTTTATTTTTTCTTTATTCTTATTTTACTGAACCATACAATTTGAGGAAAAGGGAAGGGAATCCGAATGGTCATGTAGGAAAGGGAGGTTACCTAACTACTTCGGAAATTCAAGGCACCTAGCGGATTTTTTTTTTACATGTATGGCGTCTTACGAAAGAAACTACGACAGATAAGGTGGACAAACATGTGATGAATATATGTGGTCAAGAAGTAGCTGTAAAGACAGATAAAATAAAACATAAAACGGAAAGAGATTATGCGTCCTTTATTATAGGAGTCCCAGAGAGCCAATATGATTTTTTATGTCAACCGGAGAAATGGCCACTAAATGTTGAATTTTGCGAGTGGGTGTGGTTTCGCAAGACAACCAATAATCCCATAAGTACAGAATAATGCGGTTGAGCTCCTCTATTAAAAATCACGGCTATTATTTCTCTGTATACCGCCTTAGTCAGAAGTCAGCTGGAGTGCAATGCGGTTGTCTGGGCACCGCATAAAACTAAGTATAAGCTCATGTTGAAAAGAGTTCAGAACAAGTTATTTGTTTTGGGCATGGTGGGATATAGCGAGCTGAGGGGCAGGTCAGGAGGGATTTCGCGTTGGCTTGTCTTATCCACAAGGTGTTGAGGGGAAAAGTGGACTACGCGGAGTTCCTTTGGCAAATTAGGCTTAGCGTACCGGATCGGTACGTGGGGCAGCGGCACGCGCCGGCGCTGCTGGCGCTGCCGCGCGCGCGCACCAACCTGCTGGCTGAGGCGCCGCTCATGCGCGCAAAAACGTATAACGCGGTAGCGGAGCGATTTGATGTTTTTTCGTGTTCTTTGAGTGAGTTCACAAGAACAGCTTTGTATATATTATGTTATAATAAGTAGAGATAGATATGTTAAGTAGTTATAAGTAAGATATTATAGTCATATTGTAGATACTGTTAGCGAACAGACTCACCACTGAGGATGCACAAGACCGCGCGAAGTGGGCCAAGAAAATAAGAAAGGCGCACCCCGGGATCCCACACACCATTGTGGGGGCACAACCGAGATAGACCGCATGGATGATGATGATGATTGTAGATACTGTTAGTTATACCGTATTAGGTTAAGTAATCTGTGAAGATGGTGTGATGTTGAAATGATTAAATAAATAAATATTCTGTGAATTATGATTGAAAAGTATCAAAAGGCAAAACTTAATTAATAATTCTGCTTTATAGACCGATGATAACAACCTATTATGTATGGCTCTTATTCTTTATTTCACATCCAGTATTCTGTACGTCTACCACGAGTTGCCACTTTAAATTTACGTTATAGTTCGCGTAAAAAATTGTTTTGGTTTTTGACATTGTCATGTCATGTTATGTCAAATCCCAACACAATTTTACGGACGATAACGTTAATTTGAAGTGGCAACTCGTGGTAGACGTGCTAGAGTTCAACAACGCGTCACTATATCTCCAAGCATCTAGTGGAGGATTAAGTTACTCGTACAGGGGCCGTATTACAATACTTTGCCACGATCGCAGCGTGACCGTTAACGGTTCTAAAAATGCTCACTTTGTATTGGAATTACGATGTTACTTTTTTAGAGCTACTTCTGCAACTGAAAAGTTTGAGCCTGGTACTATTTGACAGATAAACAGAGATGTGAAACGTCAAATAGCGTTCGTAATACCAATACGCCGCGCAAAAGTTGAGTTTGCATGACGTAATGGTCACGTGACTGGGATTATGAGATCATAATACCATAATGCCCGTACGTTCAATTCACGGACAAATGCGATCAAGCTTTAAGAGATCGTATTAAGGCCCTAGGACGGAATATTTGCGGGCACCCGCGAACAGCCTGGCGACTTCAGGCTTCGATGTGTCGCGCGAACTTTGTCGGATTGGACTGAATATGCGCGCCATCTGTTGACTGAATTCGTGCTTTGTTCCGCTTACAACCTTAATTATGTACGAAACTATGCTTACTCCAACTCGGAACGCGGATCGTCTGGTCCCGAGGTCAAATCTGGCCAGAACCAAAATTTTTGTGTTCATTGTATGATTTCCGACTAACTCTCCGGTGATGGAAAACTTCGATAAAAACCAAATCAACATGGAAAGCGGCGGAAGGCTCACCACCTACCACTTTAGGTTCTAATAGTGAGCTTCTGAGTGTTCTTTTCACCATACGGTAACGGTCACTTGCCTCTGACTACCCCGTTTGGGATAAAATCGTGATGGTATGTTATGTTATGTTATGCACGAGAATTGAAAAACTAATACCATTCACGATGACCACGGGAGAAACATTTTCTCTGTTATTAGGAATGGGATATCTCCTTGTCTTTCAGGGGGACGAAGAGGTTAGCGGAGTTGGAGAAGATACCACCAAAAAACCCACATACTTGACTTCGGCGCTTTTGCAGAGAATAAAACTTCTTAGGGGGCTACTTAACGTACTTTCCTAGTAAGTACGTTACGTAGCCCCCTTATAAGTTTCGGCAGTAACTACTCCGCCGCTCATGCTTGACGCTAACAGGGCAGATCCCCAAGGAAAAGTCCATGGAAGTTCCTAGCGCACTCAAGCAATTAAGATAAGCTGGTAAAAGCAGTAAGAGCAAACCCGCTCTAGCTTAGCTAGCTAGGTTATCCTATACGCGGACATTACGAAGCACGTTACTGCGGAGCACGAGCATCCAAAGGGGGAACTAAGCCGCTTGTTTCGTTCAGTTTAAAATTTAAAAAGCTTTTACATAAGTATCATTACACTCGGAATATCCCACAGAATCTCTCCAGAATGTTTTTATTTTAGGCCCAAACTCGGCCATATTAGCACTTTTCATAATTCAGGCTAATTCATCTGGGTGCGGATAGCGTGTAATGAGCGACGTTTGGGGCTTATAAGCATATGCAAAAACTCAAGCTTACAAAATATGAGTATAAGTATGTTTGCTGTAATATGCTGGTTTTAACCCGTCTCGTGTTTCTATTGTTCCGGTTTTTGCATTGTGAGTCATTGTTTGCCATTTTTTTCTTAGGGTTTTCTTACGAACACCCGTGTGTTCGGCTAACACTCAAGGGGTTTAAAGGATACTAATAGCAAATTACATAGAAATTAGTGGAACCCATAGATTTCTTCACAACCTGTAGATCTCTCGAAACTCAGAGGAATGTTCTGTCCATTAGACACTAAAATTTTTACGAGTATTTGTAGGTAATTATATGACGCAATTTTGCGAATAATTTTCAATTTACTAGCACACTTTAATCATAGGTACTATACAGTTTAAGCAGAAAATATGAGCAATTACCTGGAAACGAGAAATAATCATGATTGAAACTCTTAGTATTTTTATATTTTCCATACAATATTATCCAATGAAAGCCACATCTGACTCATTTCACGGTTAAATGTGATACTATTGATAATACTGCCGTCAAGTTAAAATTGCGACATGGTGTGTGTGAGTCGTAAACTGGCGTAAAGCACAGCGCGTGACACTTACAGCTGCCTAAGCTGTAAGTGTCATAGCGATTGTTTAAAATTGTAGTGCATAGCGCGTTGTAAAGTGTATTTTTTATTTTAATATAAATAGTAAAATAAATATGCGACAGACAACACACCTCTCGTTAAATATGGTCTCAAAGTAGGGATAAATATCCCCGTGTTACAAGATACCAGACAATGAACTAAGCCGGGGGCGTCTCCCATCACACTCAGACCCAAGCCGAATTAGAAAAGATCGTTTACTGAATTGATCTGACCGGGGATCGAACCCGGGACACTAAGGAATTCAAGGCGAAAAACCGTGCTACAGCGTACTCCGCCAATTATATAATCAGAAAAATTTAAGAAATAAACATTAAAAACATCCTAAAGATAGATTATCTGACCCCAAACTATTATGAACTTGAAATATTCATGTTAAAACTTGAAGTTCAAGTTACACATAAATAAATAAAATTTTATTATCTTCATCAAAATATTTTAAGTTTTGACATCATGCAATTGTAAAATAATTGTATTAGGACTTGCTATAAGGCATTTTGTACTCATCGTAGCAACGTTAGTAATATCGTAACGATTTCGTAGCATACCTTCATGTACTGTAGCGCTCTTCAGTGTAGCAACACTTGTGTTTATTCCGATTTTAGTATTACTCGTGTGTTTATTACCGAGCCTAATGGACAGGCTATATTTTTATGGCTTCCCATCCAACATCTCAACGCACCGAAATGCAATCATACACATTCAATAACAATCCTACGATAAAAATGCGTTGAAAGAAAAATACAAACGCAAATGTAAAAGCAAGTGACGAATACAAAGGCGGAAAACAAAATTGCGTTTGTTTTAAGGTTCAAGGAAAGCTGATCGAACCCAAAACAAATCCCATTTCCGCTCGATGAAATAAGTTCACAGGAAGATGCCTTTTATTAATATTTTATAATGATATTCCGTGATATCATCACATTAACATAAAAGTGTGTATATTAAAATTTCATTTCACAAGCTCGTAAAGTACGCGAGAGCGCGACGGTAAGTAGCTAATAATAATATAGCTTCTGGAGTTTATACAGGGCGTAAATACGAGCAGTGAATTTGAGAGTGCTCAAGTTGTAAATTCTAGGAATGTGTGGAAATTACTGCTAAATATTATCTAGTTCTGGGATTAGATAACAATTAAAACATTTTTTTACGTAGCTCTATAATTCACTGATAGAATATGATTTAAATAACTTGCAAATGGGTATACTCGTATAGGTATGCTTTTATTATCAGCATCTTCCAGAAAATAGTTACTAGGCCACGGAAATGCGTGAACTTGAGTTTTAAAAACAGTGGAAGGTATTAATTATATCCACATTGATGATGTCACGAACAACCTGGTGGTCTAACTCTACACTAATATTATGAAAAGGAAAGTTTTAATGGTTTGTTTGTTTGGAATATGAAGCCACATTATCAGCCAGTAAGATAAGCTATATTTTTATTTTTAGGCTATATTTTACCAAAAGAAAGCGGAACAGTAGATATCGTCCACGCGGGAGAAGCCGCAGGCCGAAAGTTAGTGTTCGAATAAGAATATTTATTTCGCAAGAATGTAGAACATCTTAGGTGGTAAAGAAAAAATTAAAGCAAACAAGACACATTCACCCATTGAGGAATGCAAGAACAATTTTATATAGCAATTAAATAATGGCATCTTTTAAAATTAAAATTATAATTAAATTGACGACCGACTTGGTGTAATGGTTAAGAAGTTTGATCCCCGCACAGTACAAACATTTGCGTGCATGAACATGTCTGTTTGTACTGGTCTGGGTGTCTCCTATGTATAATAAGTATGTATTTACAAAAGAAAATGTATTTAAGTATGTTTATCCGTTGTCTAGTATACCATAACACAAGCTTTAATTAGCTTACTTTGGGGCTAGATGGCGCTGTGTGGAATAATGTCCAGGGATTAAAAAAAAAAATACATTTATTATTTCACAAGCACAAACACAAACAATATCAAATACAATAATTTAAATTCCCATATCAAAATATTCAGCTAGGTTGTAAAAGCAATTTTGAATGAGCCAAACTTTCATCTTATACTTGAATTGAATTCATGATAGATTCTTTAAGTCCATTGGTAATTTATTATATATTCTAATGGCCATTACACGGCTGTTCCTAACACAACACATTGTCGTTTTCATTTTTTGCAGAACTAGTTTATTTGGTCGTCGACAGCTATGGATCCGCGGATAATCGCTGAAACACTTGAATACCTCGGTGTGTGTTTTGACAAATATTCACACCTCATATATATATATATATATATATATAAACAAGGAACGGGTTGATTAAAACCTAGTGAGTATTATACTAACATGATTTTCGAACCCGCGCAATATTGCGGGTAATCCGCCGTAGGCCTCCGCGTCTCGCATATGAAGGGAGTCTGCATACATTTTGCAAGCATTAAAATGTAAGACGTGTTCTTAACACTCGTACTAGCTATCCCTTCTTAGCTGACACCCCTTCCAGCAATATGAACAATAATTATGATGCTGAACTTGGGGTGGAACAACGGAGGCAAAAGGCATCCCATGTTGCGAAGATTCTAAAATCTTTGACATGTTTCTTGCTAATAGAATGACTCCTTTTTAAAAAACAGTAATTACAGTTATTCGTACTTCAGAATACAAAAAAAAGGTTTTTGTTTTTGCTCGTAACAATATTTTTTGCCAGAAAACAAATTTCACATCATAAATCCGTGAGCTGGTGGAATGAAAGGCATCATTCAATTTAAAAGCCATTTCTTTCGAGCTTTTAGTCTCTTCTAACATTTACAGAATTGAAACTTGAGTGGGTATCAAATAATATAACACTTTGCAACGAAAAAAATCGCTTACGCCTATGCATGGATGCGATATGGAATTATTCTATGGGGCCATAGCACAGACGCACATGACATTCATAAAACAAAAACAATGTGTAAGAATACTTGCACACATTCAGCCGGTATCATGCAAACCACATTTCACCAAACTAAATCTTTCAACGTTTCCGTGTATTTATATCTTAGAAGCAGTATTATTCGTAAAGGAACGCCACAACCTCTTTAAATTTTATAAAACTAGGGTTTTTATAAAATTTAAAGAGGTTGTGGCCAACGCCAACATGATATTGTTTTCCCTGAACCAAAAATTTTAATGATTATAATGTGGCCCGTACTAGGTACAGATGCATACAAATATAGAATAAACTATCAAAACATATAAAAATTGAAAAAAAACGTCGTTAAACTCCAAGAATACATGTGTGAAATATAGTAATTAACGATATTACTCGTACCCTTTAAGTTCAATCCTCGGAATGCTCGTTTTAATGTATTCTATTGTTATAAATTGCTAATTGGTTGTTTGGTTCTATTTAAAACTAAACAGGTTTAGCATGTATATATTTATAGCTAAAAAATAAACCTATTTATCATATTTTTGATGGAAACAGCTGGAGTCAGTGGATAAGAACAGTTTGCCATTCTGCTGCGCTAACTATAACCACCGTAACTTCATCGGGCTCAAAACCAAGAAAAAGGCGCGTAAAGTTGCATATTGTTTTTTTGTTGCCACTCAAAAACTATTTTAAATTAAACCTCACAAGTTGCATCTCTTGATAGCTATTGTGGTGGTCTTTTTACGTTAATAACGTAAATATGCAATGTTTTCTATTAGAATTTGCCAAAAAAGTAGTTGTTTTAGTCAATCAATAAACCCGTGTCCTAAGCATTAGAAACGCAAGTGCAGTAGTTACGGTACTTAAGTTCAGTAATTTTAGTAACGTGTTTAACTGTAGTATCCAGGTATACTAATAATTGCAAATGCACTTAGCGTAACAACGGCAACACAGCACATACTCTTCTTATAACTAGGAATAAACTGTGAAAGTCTAGGGTAATGTTACGGCCCTGGCATACAAAACAAAATAAAAAACGCTCTTCCAGCACATGTGTTTCCTTCCTCTTATAGTCCCGGGTTCTTCAAGCGGGGCGTGAAAAGGCATTTCTGCAGGCCTTCAAGGTGAGGATGGCCAGCCCAGTGATTCGTTTGAATGACTGTGCTTGTCAACCTCATATCTGGACCTCACGACCGCTTTCCATCAGGTGGAGTGAGGTCATCTTGACGGGCAATATAAAAAAAATATATTTGAAAGGATAAAATCAGAAGTATAATGAAATATCAAAAAAATATTTTCATTTATAAAAAGTACTTAATTCTTGGAATTATTAAAGATAATTTTAATTTCAATGAGATAATTACTAACACTTAGGCACGAATATAATATCATAATAATTATGTAGTAGGAACATGTGTACCAAAATAAAATTAAACAAAATACTCTTCTGAAATTAAATAAAAAATAGATAGAAAGACATGTTTTACATTAGAAAGTCTTTCTCCTTATAGTGCAGTCATTGAAGCATTATTGCTCCGAATTTTTTTACTGTGAACCGAATTGCATACAATTTTGGAATTAGGTTCATCTTACCCTTAACTTCAAAAGTGAAAATGATTTGAACTCCGCAACCACCCTGGGGGTGGGGGTGAATTTTTTTTTTTAAAAATAACCTCGGATATCGATAGAAGGCCTAATTTTAAGCAAAAAATCAACTCTAAAGTTTTTTAAAAATTCCAATACTTTTCAAGTTATTGGCAATTGAAAATTCGCAATTTTTTCACGTTTTTCATCGGTTTTTTGCAAATATCTCCAAAAACATACGTTTTATCGAAAATTTTACGAAGAACAAAATTGTAGCAGGTAAAACAATGAACAATTTCGTTTTTTATAAAGTATTAGTTAGTATTCTAAGTGCAATATTAAGCTAGATATTAAAGATCAAAGCCGTTTTTTATTTTGTCTGAAATTTAATCGATGTGGTCAATGCCATCTAGCGGCGAGCAGATGCATTTTATGCATTCTAATACAAAAGGGTTTTGTAGTGCTTGAAATAAGCTTTAAAATGAGCACTATTAAAAGTCTTTTGCACGTAAAATAAGTGAGCTGTATTGCAAATAAGGGGAGCATCTAATGTTTTTTCTTTTAAATCAATGGGTTTCATAAGTGCCATTTCCACCAAAATTAAAATTAATCGTATTCCGCCTAGAATTAACTTTATTATGAAGAGTTTGATAGATAGTATCAGTTTGGCTGCTTCAGGACACATATTTTTCAAAAAAGTCACAATTAAAAAAAAAAAATTTTTTTAAAAAACCCACTTTTTTTTCATAATATCTCAAAAATGACGACAGATACGTATAAAAGTGTACGAATTAAAAATTTAGGTATTTTTCTGACAAACAATTTGGTTTTTTTGTTTTTTCTGTCAAACAAAAATTGACGGAGATATGATTGTTTAAAGAGCGCGTGGCAGCGCAATCACAGCCTCTCTTAAGCCCTTTAACCCTTCACCGTTTTAGAAAAAGGTTTTTTACTATATATTGCAATAAAGGATGATGTTGTAGCTCTTTTAATTACCTTTACAATGGTTTTTTATAAATTGTGATAGCATGAAAATTGAAGGAGTTATGGTCCAAAAACTTATCATATTTTTTTCCACTTAGTAACTGAAAATTTCGGAGTGTGAATATTTGGAGCAATGTGAAAGTACGCAGTATAAAAGAGACCCACAACTATTGTAATGTGTATATATATATAACAATTTTAATTAACAATTTTTTTTTTAAACAATTTTTTATCAAGGGGTAGTTTTCAAGGGTTGAAAGGGGGTTGAAAATTTGATTATTTATCTTTTTATGTCATACCAAAGTATTTTTTTGTGATTTTTTCAATTTAGGGGTTGTTTGCAAGGGTTGTAAGATTTTCAAGGGGTTGAAAATGATTTTGATATGAGGTAATTATGTTAGAAAATACTTTACAATTTCACCACTTACTATTAGACATGTTTTCTAGCGATAAAATGGCTCAATGTCAATTTTTCCATTAAGGGGTTGTTTACACCCCTTAAAAATAATGGGCGGAGTTCAGATCATTTTCACTTTTAAAGTTAAGGGTAAGATGAGCCCAATTCCAAAATTTCATGCAAATCGGTTCACAGTTATAAAATTCGGAGGTAAGACCGTATTTTTCGCTTCAATGACTGCACTATTAGAGGCGTTAGAGGAAGTGGAAGTAGGCAAATCTCGCGACAATTCAACTCAATTTCTCTTTTTCTTTTTTCTGATAGGCTTGTTTTAAATTGGCCTGGAAACTGTTGTTTCTTAATAATAAATAGCCAGAAAGAATAACTTTTTAATGTTTTACATTTTATGTTATTTGATTTTTGTTTATTACAGAAGAATGTTTTATTTAATTTTATATTTCCCTTCCCTTCCCTTCCCCCCGGACCGCTGAGTAGCGCGCACGTGTCTGAGATCCTTTTTTATTTTTACTTTAAAAATATAAAATCATTTTAAATACGTAAATACGATTGTAAAAATTAGGAGTGCATAAAAGTGAAGAAGCTTCTTGTGCGCCCCGCCTACTCCCGCGCACGGAATTATACACTACTACAGGACGCACACTATCACGTCTCCTGAGTGTGTGTAATTTAAACCGTCGTCACCTAATACGCATAACGCGTGCGCAAGAAGAAACGAGACACCATTTCTCGCGCACCTCCCAGCAAGCAGGCTAAACAAAGGAGCGAACCTAAGAGGTCTGATTAGACTAGACGGAAAGCTAAATTGTACAATGTCGTCGATCGCCACCACCGAAGATTGACCTGCGCGGTGTCGAGGCCGGTAATTATTATATTTCCCCTGATTTATGCGTGCCTGGTACTTTTTGCTTGAACACTATGATTTTTGAAACAAGTGATATTAACTTCGTCGCCTGACTGAACCCTCTCTCATAGTTCTACGGTCCTGGTACATTAACGGTGTGTAATTTTAGAGAAGCGACAAAAAAAAAAAAAAAAAACAGTTGGCAATATCGTATGCGTAAACAGGCAAAACATTGCTACACACGCACCAGACCTATGCCTAACATGCTCAGATCGCCACTACGCGACACTTCACTCTCGTCCTCAAATCCGGAGCTTGCGACCAGCAATATCACAGTAAGAGACTCGAAACGACGCCGAATTAACGACGGGGAGATCACCATGGAGACGGGAGCCGCAGATAAAATTCAGGAACTCAAAGATATGATGCAGTCTTTCATGGTTAGCCAAAATTCTAGATTGGACAGTATTGAAAAAAAAATAGCTCAGGTAACAAGTCAAAATGACAACATCCAACAAACTAACACAGAAATAGAAAAGTCTATTAACTTCGTCTCAACGAGAATGGACTGCCTACAGAAAGATATTTCTAAAATTGAGAAAGACCGTAAGGTTTTAGAGAGTCAGATTAACAGCGTGGACTCGAGGTGCGACATGCTAGAGAAAAATATGCGAAAGACCAGTATCGAGATTCGAAACGTCCCCAAAATAAAGGGAGAAAAAAAGGAACACCTATTTAAATACATACAAGAGTTAGTTGCGAACACTAATGGGACAATCGAACTAAGTAGCATCCGTGACGTCTACCGCTTACCTAGCAAGGTCGAAGCACCATCCGCCACTGTAGTGGCGGAGTTCCAGAGCACCCTAGTAAAAAGCCGTGTGATTTACGATGTAAAGCAACACTTTATTAACAAACCCAAAGAACAGATTAATTCAAACCTTTTAGGGATAATGCACACGAAATCTCCCATTTACATCAGTGAATTTTTGTCAGCGAAAGCCAAAAAACTGCACTTCTTGGCCAGGGAAGTGGCCAAATCCATGGACTACTCGTATTGCTGGACTACAAACGACAATGTCTACCTACGTCGCAAAGATGGTGATCCACATATTCTCATAAAGAGTGAAGCCCAGCTCTTAGAGCTCAAGAAAGAAAAATGACTATTTTTAGCTTTAGTTATATTTAACTGCGCTTTATTTGTCCTTAAAGTAAGTAATATTAAATCACCAATTACACTTAAAACAACACTTATAACAACACTTACAACAACACTTACAAATACACCTAAAACAATACCTACAAACACACCTAAATCAACACTTACAAACAGACCTTCAACAACTCTTACAACAATTTTTCAATCCCCACTCTTACACACAAGTTACACTTTGCCACAATATAACAATTCGTTTTTGCCTAAACTTTACAACAGCCTACCAACACTATATACGTACCAACTCTCAAATAAATCAATCGTCCTAAATCACTGGCGAACATTCCATACGAAATCGAAAACTGAATTTGTTTATTACCCTGATCGCATTAAATCTATTAAAATCTTATCACTACATCAATCATTTTGTACCTTTTCATCGAACGTTTATAAAATTCCCTAATTTTATTGAAATGATAAATAATTTGGACACCATCAAGACGTCAGAGTTAAACATTTGTGACCCTGAAGAAGTTCGGCCCATTATAGGACAAGCAAGCAACTACACAAACCTACTGTGTCAAAATATCCGCAGCATTAAACGCAATTACGATGCCCTTACTGTGCTTTTGCGAAGGATAAATGTTAATTTTGATTTAGTAATTTTAACTGAATGCTGGCTATCCTGCTCCGGCAACATTCCGCAGCTGGAATCATATAAGTCTCATGCTACCAAACAACTATTTAATCAGAATGATGGTGTGCTAGTATATGTAAGGGACCACTTAAAGTACAAAATAGAGGAGCCACCTTTTCTTGAAGCTAATTGTATAACTATTAAATTCGGTTTACACACAGTGATAGTAGCAATTTATAGACCGCATTGCTTTAAACATGACGCAACCAAGTTTTTATCTTCCCTTAACCAACTTCTCACTGATTTGAAGGCTTATAAAAATATAATTCTTACTGGCGACATTAATATTGACATAGCCCAGGGTAGTATAAATCAACAAGCGGAACAATACCTGAACCTGACCGCATCTCATGGTCTCCTACCAGCTTTTACCACCTCAACCAGATTAAAAACTTGCCTAGACCATCTACTGCTAAAAACAAAACAGCCTGCAAAATCCTTTGTCATTCAAACATCTTTAACCGACCACGAAGCTGTAGCCTTAAGTCTTCAAATAAAACAGATAAAAAATTACTCGACCAGATCTGTAACAAAAATAAATCATGTTGGTTTGAAACAATCACTCTTAGATGTGAATTTTACTGACATTTACGATACTCAGAATCCTGATGCAGCTGCTGAATTTCTAATAGAAACTATAACTAAAGCTTTAAAATCTAACACCAAAATTGTTCAAACACCACACCGTAAATTGACAATAAAGCCTTGGATTACTCCAGGTATCTTAAGATGTATGAGAAATCGTGATAATATGCATAAACAACTTAAATTGGCGCCCGATAACGAAACCTTAAAACTAACTTACCGTAGATATCGTAATTTCTGTAACAATATTATTAAAAAAAATAAGCGGATGTATCACAGTGAAGAACTCCATAATGCAGGCAGTAACAATAAAAAGATTTGGGAAGCGGTCAAGAGGGTAACTAATTTGAATAGGCAAAGGGATGAAAGTAGTAATCTTCTTACCCTATGCTCTACTCCAGCGGATTCTGTAAATGCCATTAACCAATATTACGTAAGCGTTGGTGCAAAATTAGCAGAACATATTTTGGCTGATAACTACATTAAACCAGTAAATAAGTCATCGTCACAGTCATCATTTGTTTTACTAGAGACGGATTGTAATGAAGTAAATAGGCTTATTATGTCGCTAAAGAGTACCTGCGCCACAGGATGGGACAATATCTCTGGAGAGATCTTGAAAACTTATAAGGAAATACTGGTTCCTCCAATCACCCACCTGTGTAACATTAGTCTTTCTTCCGGCATCTTTCCAGAGGTCTTTAAAAAAAGCATTGTTCGACCAATTTTTAAAAGCGGCGATAGAGACAGTGTCGCAAATTATCGTCCAATTTCAATTTTATCGTCATTATCCAAGGTTTTAGAACGTGTGATTAACTCAAGGCTTATTAACTACCTGGAATCAAACAAGCTTCTCTCAGGCCAACAATATGGCTTCCGTTCCGGAAGATCTACAGACGACGCCGTCCATGAGCTCACTGATCACATAGTCAGAAATTTGGATGGCGGGAAAAAGTGTGTAGCCATTTTTCTTGACTTGGCGAGGGCTTTCGACACTGTTTCTGTCCCGCTACTGATTGATAAATTAGAGGCCTTAGGTATTAGAAATTTACAATTAGATCTCTTTAAAAGTTACTTAACTGGAAGAACCCAGTGTGTCCGAATTGGTGAACACTCTAGCCGCGAGGAAACAGTTACATATGGTATACCTCAAGGGAGTATATTGGGCCCTACATTGTTTTTGGCGTATATTAATGACTTGTGCTCAATGGGGGTTCCGGGTGGTGAGGTTGTGTCGTTTGCAGATGATACAGCACTGCTATTCACAGGCGATAACTGGAATGATGCTTTTGCTCGTGCACAGTCTGGCCTAAAGGAAGTGCTTAGCTGGTTGAAAAGCAACCTCCTTACAATCAACACAGTGAAAACTAAGTATATAACTTTTGCCATACGTAATGTCTCGTTGCCAGTAGCTGAAAACTTCTCAATCACAGCCCATAATTGTAACTCAAGTAACCAATGTACTTGTCCAAAACTTGAAAATGTTACATACATTAGATACCTAGGTGTGATAATCGACCAAAACCTTAACTTCCGTGCTCATATTGAGCAGTTAACTACCCGAGCTCGTAAGCTAATATACGTTTTCAAAACACTTCGTCACGTGGCTGATTTCAAAATTATACGATCCGTTTACTATGCCCTCTGCCAATCGATTCTAGCATATTGTATTTCTGTTTGGGGTGGTGCGGCAAAGTCATATTTGTATTCCTTGGAGGTTGCTCAAAGAGCTATCCTAAAGGTGGCCACTTTTCGAAATTACCTTTTTCCAACCAAAGATCTTTTTAATGAATGGAAAGTGCTTTCGGTACGGCGACTTTTTATTCTTTCGATTTTAATTAAGCAACATTCGATAACCCCTTATAGCCCGGCGAGTCAACTAGTGAGACGTAAAGATATAGTATGTACTTCCCAAAGGTTTAAAACTGCCTTCGCGAAAAGATCTTTTTGTTTCTTGGGACCTTACTTATACAATTCGGTAAATCGTATTTTAGCAATCTACTCCTTAGCAAAATCATACTCTAAGCGCCTGTCTGTAGAATGGCTACTAACCAAGGACTATGAAGAGAGTGAGGCGCTTATTAAAATAATTCACTAAAACGTAAACTCACACACACACACACACACACACACACACACACACACACACACATACACACCATACACACACACACCACATACACACACACACGCACTATTGATATCGTATTTTTCATTAATTTCGTTGTGTCCTTTAGCTAAGTTGTTTAAAAATGTAAATAATATTCTCCAAAACCTTAACGAAAGCATAAAAACTACATTGTCATGTCCGGTGGTGGAGGCCTGGTGGCTGTAGCACAGGTAATCCTAGTACTGTCTCCAGTCTCTACAAAATAACACCCTTTCCGTACCTACCAATTAAGTTCACATGTTATTTAAAACGTTATTTTTTGTAAAGAGAAATAAAGATTTATTATTATTTATTATTATTATTATTATATTATTACACATGTTCCTACTACTTTAAACTTTCGTTCACCTTGATTATTACGAGTTTCCTGCACTCGAAGGACTTCGAAGAAGGGTGGACCGATATGTCTGCCAATCAGCTCACCTGGAAGATCTTCAGTCTCTCCGTGATCATGGCGCTTGCAACAGTGAAGAAATTTACAATAGACAAGGTACATGGTACCAGTCCCGATTTGAACTATTCCAATGTTCTTACTACTCAATGATTATGATATTCTCGAATGTAGTTTCAAAATTCAACATTCCGGTTGCATTTTGTATTATTAATTATCTCATAAAGTGCCTAAAATTATGATACTTAAGAGCCTTTAATAATTCCAAGAATTAATGAAGGATTTTTTTAAAATAAACTGCTTCGGCTAACTTCTAAAAATAAACGGCAACACTGAAACCAAACGTCAATTGACAGTTGACTCTTGCTTGGTATCATAACACGAGTTTCGTTCGAGGTTATTGTTTGTTTGCGTTCATTTGATTTCACCTTCTTTTAATGACCCTGCTGCCTTTGGATTACTGATTGCCTGCCTTCACATTGACCCTCTGGATTCCCCTGGATTGCAAACTTGACAGCCAACATGTTACTGTTGCTTTGACTTCACGGATATCTGATCTGCCAAATGTTCTGAAAATGTTGGCAAGTACTTCACAAAATACGAGTTGCTTTGTTAAAGCTGACTCTCGCAACTTACCTAGAGTAGGTAATGTGATGATCTTGGAGTATATGGCGCTTAGCAACAAACACAATGGAGCTGAAATACGGAGCACAAGCTCTCATGTAAGTTGTCTGATGTTTGTTAAAAAGATCAAAATACAAATATATTAGTAACTTTACCACTAATGTAAGTCTTTTTTGTGTTATTTTAATAGGTACCTGTTTTTCACAGGTCATCTCGAGACTCCTACTTAAATTCATCTGTAGAGTATGTTGAAATTAGCAGATCCGTTGATGTCTTCATTGTATAGGCGAAGATTGTGCCAGAAGACAGAGTCCACAATAAACAGTACACAGTTACAGCCAGAGTTAATGAAGCTAATGACATAATGACAGATACAAATTGTGAGGATTGTGCAGCATCTGCAGGTAACTTCTTCCTTTTCAATGTCTATTTTCATGTTAGCTCACTGAGTGGCTGTTATGTTGTGTGAGACGTATAATTGCCAGTAGTAAAGGAAGTAGAAAGGGAAGAGTTCGTTAGATAGTTAGATAGATAGATTATTTATTCCTCATTACAAAAATTAATTAGAATGAAATATAACAAAATATGGAACAATAACACAATAATTTAAATTAAATACAAAATGTCCCTCAAAAAAACTTTCAAGGCAATTACAAAATAGAATATAAAATAAGTTGTCGTCAATATCATGTCAAAAGGAAAAATAAACAATGTCAAATAATGTTACACAAACTATAAATTAAATAAACAATTAACAATCAATTTAAAATATCGTTCTAGGCTGCAGTGAAATCCTTTTTCAAGAATGCCGCGGCAGAATAAAATTGATTTTTCAATAAAAGGCTCTTTAGCTGGCGTCCAAATGCCTTGTCCGATGGTTCGCTTTTTAGTTTTGTGGGCAGTTTTTCATAATATGTCGGACCAATGACTCGCGGGTTCTTCTCTGAAAGCGCCATGCATCGAGGAACTGATTGGAGAACTGATCAGACGGCCTGCAAGGTCCGTTCCGTTTATTATTATTCATTGATAAAAAGCTGCATATGTTCTTTCTAACAAACATGATTTTATCGAACAGATAGATCGAGTAGTGAGTCATTATGCGATGCGTCACGAAGAAATCCCTGCATGAGTCCCTAGGCTTCAGCAGCAGTACGCAATGCACGCTTTTGCAGTTTGAACACTCTGTTAGGACAGCAGGTTACAATCCAAGTGACTCATTCTACTTGCTTTGCCACCGGAAATAAAATAAATTTATAACAGCTGTTAACACCTTGCGTTACACTACATGCATCTGATTCTCTGTAGCTTCCATTTTTTTTAATATTGTCCATCAAGATGACCTCACTCCACCTGATGGAAAGCGGTCGTGAGGTCCAGATATGAGGCTAACAAGCCCAGTCATTCAAACGAATCACTATGCTGGCCATCCTCACCTTGAAGGCCTAATGCCTTTTCACGCCCCGCTCGAAGAACCCGGGACTATACGAGGAAGGAAACACATGTGCTGGAAGAGCGTTCCAAGTCTGGGTGGTACGACAAAGAAACGAGTCACCGAACCCTTTAGTTCGGGCCAACAAATGTTGAATTGTGTGTGGGTGACGCCGTAGTCCAGCAAGCGTGGTACGGGAGTGGAAAGGTGAGGGTAGAATAAGCTGGAATAACTCGTCAGAGCATTTCCCATTGTAGAAGCGATAGAGAACACTTAGCCTGGCAATGTCTCTACTACGCAATTGGAGAGGCTCAAGGGTCAAAGTTGCCTCTGGGTTTCCAATAATACGGATAGCACGCCGCTGCAAACTGTCAAGAGCTTCGAGTAGGTACTTAGCGTAACCGTCCCAAAGATGACAGCAGTATTCCACAAACGAGCGAACTTGTGTCTTATACAAGAGACAGAGCTGCCCAGACGAGAAGAATCGTCTCACTCTGTTCAGGATTCCGAGTTTACGGGATGCAGTTCTAATGACGCTCTCAATGTAATCCCGCTGGTTCAGGTTGCTACGAACATCCATGCCAAGGATGTTAAGGCTATCCTTAATCGGTAGCGGGGTGCTCTGAGAGTGGGATGGGAAAGGAACGGCGACGCCTTTGCTGTGAATGCACACACCTGCGTTTTCTTGGCATTGAACTCAAAGATTGCATGCACCCCATTCTGAAATGCGGTCTAACACTAGAAGATCACCCGTAGACCGTTTTGGTCGGAAGCCCTATTGACGGTCGTGAATGAGAGAATGATCATCTAGACAGCGGATGAGCTGCGTGTTTATGATCCGCTCAAACACTTTAGCTAAAACTGAGATAACGGCTATTGGACGGTCATTGGCAGGGTCAGACCGGTCCCCTTTTTTGGGAACTGGTTGAACGTTCGCCTCCTTCCAAGACAGCGGCAGAAGACCCGAATTGTAGGAGGAGCGATACAGCCTAGTGAACACTGGCACACTCCGCTGCACATTTCTTCAGCACCACAGCTGGAATTCCATAAGGGCCACTGGCTTTCCTGACATCGAGTGACTGCAGTTCGGCACGAACATCACACTGCCTTATACGAATATCAGGCATTGTAGAGCCGCAATGTGGAATTTCAGGCGGCGCAGCATTGAGTCATCGATGCAAGAGTTTGCGGCAAAGAGGTTAGCCAGTAAATCGGCTTTCTCTTGCGTCTGATGAGCCAACGATCCATCAGGGAATCTCAGCGGGTGCACGAAAGGAGCCTCCCCGCAGATGTACCAAAGCTCTGTACGTCGGGCGCACCCCGGGCAACAGTTGGCGATCACCTAACGCTAACCGGCGAATCCTTTCACCACGATGGAACCCACAAATCCAGCACTAGAGCCGGCTTTGTGCGTAGTCTCGATTAACATCGAAGGTTTTTCGCAGGACAAGTCAGAAATTCTTTGTGAACTCATCCGAACCACACGCTGTCACATTCTGTGTGTTCAAGAAACCCAACGAAATGAAACACAAGGCCGACCATACATACCTGGACTAACGCTTATCGCCGAGACTTGCCACCCGAAGCACGGTAACGCAGTGTTTGCTACTCCCGGCGTAAGCATTACATCCGCCCAGTGTTCTACTCAGAACGGTATCGAGGTCATTACCATCGACCTCGGCCACTGCACCGTCACATCGGTCTACAAACCTCCCGGGACACCTTTTGAGTTCGTACCTCCCGACAACTTCGATGACCGACTCGTGAAAGTTGTAATAGGCGACTTTAATAGCCATTGTGCAACCTGGGGATACAACGACACAGACACTAGCGGTCAAGCTGTGGAGGCGTGGGCTGAGACAAACGATCTGGTTCTCATTCACGACCCGAAACAATCGGCTTCTTTCAATAGCGGCCGATGGAAGCGCGGGTATAATCCAGATCTAATTTTTGTCAGCTCAACAGTTAGCTGTCAGAGCATTAAACACGTATGCCCACCAATACCTCGAACACAGCACAGACCTATAATGTGTAAAATCCACCCTGTCGTACAGCCTTTGAAGGTGCCTTTGAGACGTCGTTTCAACTACGCTAAAGCTGACTGGACGCAGTTTTTGCAACTGATCGACGATGCGGTAATAGACATCCCACCTTCCCCGAAACACTACGATCAATTCGTCGACTTAGTTGCGAAAATTTCCCTCAAATGTATCCCGAGAGGTTGTCGGACATCTTTTATCCCTGGCCTTTCAATAGAGTCCGCAGAGCTGTTGAAAAGGTATGAGGTCCTGTTTCATAACGACCCCTTCTCTGAGGAAACCATACTGGTTGGCGAGGAGCTGTTATCGCGAGTAAGCGAAAACCAACGTGATGCGTGGATCAAAACTGTTACCAACATCAACATGACACACAATAGTAAGAAGGCTTGGTCTACCATCCGCAAGCTCACTAACGATTCACCATCACCCTCTTCGCCCAGTCAGGTTACCGCAAATCAGGTGGCGCACCAACTCCTTCTTAACGGCAAATCTGGCCGCCCTGCGAAATGTCCACATTTAAACAACTCTGCAGGCACGTCCAACCAAGTCAGTTTGCCATTCAACTTAGGTGACATTGTACCTACCATCGAACACCTTAACTGCGGTAAAGCCTCCGGGATAGACAATATATCAGTGGAGCAAATAAAGCACCTCGGTCCAGTAGCTATATCTTGGCTGTTGCAGCTCTTTAATAATTGTCTGGAATCTGCTCAAATACCACGCATTTGGAGAAAGTCAAAGGTGATAGCAATACTGAAGCCAGGAAAATCAGCAGACAATCCTAAAAGCTTTCGGCCAATATCATTATTGTGCCATACCTACAAGCTATTTGAACGATTGCTGCTGACCCGGCTCACAGGCCTTATCGACCCTAAACTAGTCCCAGAGCAAGCAGGTTTCAGACCGGTAAAATCATGCTGCAACCATGTGCTCAAGCTCACGCAACATATTGAAGATGGTTTCGAGTCTGAGTTGAAAACGGGCGCTGTATTCGTGGACCTATCTGCGGCCTACGATACGGTGAACCTCAATCGACTGCTATGGAAGGTGGACATCATGACCGGCGATCGCAAATTCGTCATGATCCTTCGAGAACTCCTCCATAACCGTCGGTTTCAGGTACATCTTCGCTCAAACAAGAGTCGTTGGAGGTCACAAAGGAACGGCCTTCCCCAGGGCAGTGTCCTGGCGCCGCTCCTTTTCAACATCTACACCATTGACCAACCATCCAGCATAAAAACGTCCCGCTTCTTATACGCCGACGACCTGGCACTAACATCTCAAGGCTCCAAGTTTGAAGAAGTTGAGGCTAACCTCACTGCAGCTCTCAATAATCTGAGTAGCAACTACGAGGCGAACTCACTGAAGCCAAACCCGAGTAAAACGGAGTGTATTCCACCTGCGCAACAGAGAAGCAAGACGTAAACTCAATATTGTGTGGCAGGGAGTACCAATCTCGCACAACAACTGCCCGAGATATCTTGGTGTTTCGCTAGACAGATCTCTTACTTAGAAGTTTGAAGACCTGCGAAAACGCCAAGAAGAAAGTGAACTCGCGGAACAACTTAATGCGTCGCCTTACTACCACCAAATGGGGAGCTACACCGCACGTGCTGCGGACGACAGGGCTAGCGCTCGCCTTCTCAGCTGGCGAGTACGCATCGCCTGTTTGGAGCCGCTCCGCTCATGCCAAGTTGGTGGATGTGGCCCTGAATGACACCTGCCGGGTCATCACTGGTTGTCTAAAACCTACCCCAGTGTCAATGCTATATCCACTAGCCGGTATAGCACCTCCGGAAGTCCGCAGGGCTGTAGCTAGCTCTACTGAAAGGGCAAACGCAGATCGTGACTCACGGCATCCTATGCACGGCTACGTCTCAGTGCCGCAAAGGCTAAAAAGTCGTCGCAGTTTTATTAAGTGTGTCGCCCCACTTTCTACCGAACCCGCACAGGCCAGATGTGAACTTTGGCGCAAAAAAGCCTCTCTGCCTACTCCTTTTGTCCCGCTTGCCGAGAACCTCCCTCCTGGACATGATTTACCATGGCCGATCTGGAAGTCCTTAAACAGGCTTCGGACTCAGGTTGGCCGAAGTAAGGAGAACTTGGTCAGGTGGAGATTTTCGGTAAGCTCCGATGTGGACTGTGTTTGCGGTGCAGTGCAAACTATGGCACACTTAACATCGTGCCCGGCGTGCCCCAACACCTGCACGCCAGCGGATTTAATGGACGGCAGTCGATCCGCAATACAAGTGGCTGAATTCTGGGCTGCTACGATGTAATTCATTCTCGGGTTCCATCGACACGCTAAGAAGAAGAAGCGGGGGCAGCGAAGGTACGCAGAAGTTAGATTGCACGTGTTTAGCCAGTCGCCAGTAGGAGCGGCTACCCGTAGGGTGCGTGATGAGTTCTTGGCCAACACGTGCAATTCGCTGGGCGTCTGCTCTAATGTAAGCCCTCTTCGTGTCCTTGGTGGCTTTATTAAAGGCTGCTTTCAAGGATGCCAGGCTTGAATGATCATTGAGTGCCTGGGCCCCAGACCAAGCACGGTACGCCGCCTGTTTTTGTTCAACAGCTGCGGCACACTCGCGATTGAACCAGGGACCAGTTTTGCTAGCACTGACGACATCGGTAAAAGGAATGTAGTATTCCATTCCGGTACTGATCATTTTTATATTGCTCGTCAAGATGACCTCACTCCACCTGATGGAAAGCGGTCGTGAGGTCCAGATATGAGGCTGACAAGCCCAGTCATTCAAACGAATCACTGGGCTGGCCATCCTCACATTGAAGGCCTGCAGAAATTCCTTTTCACGCCACGCTTGAAGAACCCGGGACTATAAGAGGAAGGAAACACATGTGCTGGAAGAACGTTCCACGTCTGGATGGTACGACAAAGAAACGAGTCACCGAGCCTTCTAAATCACAAAGATCTAACGAATAAGCTTCAAACAGCCGACGCCCCGAACAACATCATTAAAGTTATTGAGAATTACTTGAGCGATCGTAAAACCTTCGGTCGTTTCAGAACCACCAACGGCAAAAAGAAACCGGTACCACACGGAGTCCCCCAGGGTTCTATCCTGGGTCCGATCATTTTCAACCTATATGTACACGACGTTTGGAACCAACGAGACCATATCCGAGGACTCAGCTCTCCCAATACGCCGATGACTTTTGCATAATCAACAGATCTCCCAACCGCACCGTGCGGGATGGGCCGCAGACATCGTTATCGACTTTTACCGTCACTGGGGGCTGAAATGCAACGTAGACAAAACAGAGTGTGCAATGTTTACTTATAAGAGGAATTACAATAGAACGATGCGCATCAAGGAGGAGCTAATCGGATATAGAAACAGCATAAAATATCTTGGCGTACTGTTTGACAAGACCGTGACCATGGGCAAACAGACGAATTACGTCGTGCAGAAGGGGCGATGAGCACGCGGCGCACTAGCCCCTATCATAGGCTGGCACCCCAAGACGGATCTGACGGTGAAACTTGTCGTTATTCAGGCCTGCCTACTTCCTATATTGGATTATGGCGTAGTGCAACTGTTCTCACGCTACAGTAAGACCAACTTGCTTAAAATTGAACGGCAGTATCGAATGGCTCTGGAGACCGCCGGGCAATTCCCAAGACGCCTGGAGACCGCACTACTCTGGGATATGCTCGACTGGGATCCTTGGCACCTTCGTGCACAAGATTATTAGAGGACAGGCTGCGCCGACTTCGTGAAATGCAAATCGAGGACCTTGAGTCTCCTGGCGAAGCCTATTTCGAATATGGACAGCACAATCCTCTCTTAACTAACACTAGACTAGGCGAAATCAGCTATGTAGCGAAAAAAGACAGGAGTCGGCTGCTCAGCAAGCGAACAACCGCCCCACGTCTCCATATATTGTAATTAGATGTAAATAGATTAGGGAAAAATTAAACAACATTATAAATTTATATAAATTAATTCTGTACACAATAACAAACACCCAGCACACAGTACACGAAACTTCTACAGATCTTTTAGGCAAATATAAGTAGACTGTAAGTAGCTGACACAACCGCAGGCTGAAAACACCCTCGCCATGTGGAAATAATGTAACACACGAACTAGGGAAATAAACATCTTTCTATTATATAATAAGTTCGTGAACTAAAAGGTTCGGTGAATAGAATAGAATATAGATTCTATTCTATTCACCGAACCTTTTAGTTCGGGCCAACAAATGTTGAATTGTGTGTGGGTGACGCTGTAGTCCAGCACGCGTGATACGGGAGTGGAAAGGTGAGGGTGGAATAAGCTGGAATAACTCGTCAGAGCATTACCCACTGTAGAAGCGATAGGAAACACTTAGCCTGGCAATTTCTCTACGCAATTGGAGAGGCTCAAGGGTCACAGTTGCCTTTGAGTTTCCAATAATACGGATAGCACGCTGCTGCAACCTGTCAAGAGGTGAATGCTATTGGGCCAAGCTAAAACTATCGAGTGCCTGGACTGAGTAATTGAATTCGAAAGAAACTTTTAAAAACCCAAAGAAAATGAAATGGGCACCCAAAGACCCATCCGTTCTATTAGAATTCCAGAAAGAGTGTGAAAGAAAGTTTAGTGTTTAAAGGAATTCCTGATTGCAAATTTCAGCATAAAGCCCGATGATAATTGCGTTAATGTTTTTGATTTTTGAATTGAATTTAATAAAAATGTACTGATGAGAGGTATTAATAAAATACATAGACAATAAATTAAGTAAAAAACAAGTATTTTCTGTATTTTTTTATCATACTTAACTGAAATAAAAACCCCAAGGAGTAAAAATTCTATCATGTGTATGCCTACCATTGACGATGTGCTTCCAATATCAGGTGATATGTTTACCTGATCATCGTTTCGCAAAACAGCATTTGACTTACATATGGGCTCATCCTTTATCAACTTCCACTTGAAATAGTTTTTCTGTAAATGGCCTATATTTTCGAAAAAAAATATAAAATAAATAGCTTCTAAAATTCTGGCATCGCCCATTCCACCCCTTTATACCCCAACGGCTTTACTTCTAAAAAATGCTACAAAGCTAAGTAAACTCGTTGAAGTTTGTAGTACTAAAGAACCTAAGAGTGTTCGTAACTTAATCTAAGTTCTAACTTGGGTAGTCTTGCGCTAATAAATAATTCATCGCCATCTACTCGTAGTTCTAATTTTGTTTCTTTAACTTAGGAATAGGATTTACTTGATACTAGTTAGCCCACAGATTTGTCTGAATACACTGAGATTTGTCATAAATAGAGATATTAATATTTATTTCATAAATAAATAAATATCTGGGACAATTCACACCAAGATCATCTGACCCCAAACACAGTAGAGCTTGTAATATGGGCGTTAGAGACTGATAAACATACTTAAATAGATAATAACACCCAGACACACAACAAATACGAATGTTCGTCAAACAAATCGATACCTCCAACGCAAATGGTCGTAACATTTTTTTTTGGAAAATTTGATTTTTTGTTCATATTTTTATTCACATTAAACCAAAAAACAACTTCCGAAAACAAAAATCCAATTATTTTTGTTCATAAAAGAGTTACTTAATCGCTAAAAGTCGCATCATTAGAAGTCTTCCCCGCTTACCGTCGCACCACGAGATTCGATCATATGCGCCGATCTATTGGACCGCGCTCCAGTCAATCACAACAGAGTAGCGACGTCGCATCTACAGGAACGAAGTAAGTTTTAAGAATTGTTTTTAACTTAATGAAAACAAACAGTTGTAATTTAGATTCTTGTATTAACTGTTTCTTAAGGCTATTATTATTAAAATGAGAGGTAAACAGACTGCAAAATTAGTTAAATTAGCATTAAACAAATCACCGGCCAGTAACAGAAAAGTTCCGGCGATGAAAGTTCATTGACTAGCAAGTTTCATCACAATAATATAATAATGTTATAGGTTCCCTAGATCATATTTATTATAGAACTGTAAGAAGACTAATGCTTATTTTTGCTTGTTTTTATTTGTAAGTATAAAAATCACTATCCCCCTCGCAAATAGTCGTATCTTTTAAGTTACGACTTTGTGTGTTGGTAACAACCATCGGCTGCCCCATTTCAAAACCAAGTAAGGAACATTTTTTGTAAAAATAGGCTTTTGCGTTAATCTTCCAAATCTAGTAAGTCCCTACACAATGCAAAAACACTAGCATCGAAATCTAAGATATAAACCAAGTTATTGAAGCATCGATACCTAGTAAGTGCACCATTCACCACCTCATAACCATTTCAAAACCTAGCAAAGCACTTAAACCATTTCAAAACCTAGTAAATCTCTGAGACTTCCTAGGTTTTCCTGTAGTTTGTGCTCCTTACTAGGTTTTTGAAATAGTTGAACGGCAATGAGGAGGGGGTTGGCTACGCGGGGGGCGCATAGCAAGGCACAATTGGCACACGCAGGCTCGCCGCTTCATTCGGCGCCGCGCGCGAACGGAGTAAATACATGTCGTAGCAGTCAAGTGGCAGTTTTATTGCTGCATATCCCGGTCCAATTTTCACTTACATTGAACACGATACTGTATCTGCTATTAACACACCGCCAACAAGCAACTCTCAATCAGTAGATTCCCCTACAATAAATGTTTTAAAACAAAATAAAGCATCCAATGATTGAAAACAGCTGTGATGGCAAATGTAAGAGACAATGTGCCACTTTTTCACTTGAAACTCGGAAAGAGTTATGGGACCATTACTAGGAAAAAAAATTGTATCAAGGCCTAGTTTCCTAAATATATGCATACTTATATCTTCAGTAAAGCGTCGTAAAGTTCAAGTATTAAAATTCCAATAAAACTTAAGAACGAAAGCCGCAATGTTTTTTTGCCAAATGAAAACAACGAGCCCATTTCCGTGTGTCGGAATTTTTTTTTGGCAACTCTTGCGTATAAAACCGATGGCGTCATTACTGAATTAGGTAGATCTATAAAAAAAGGAATGTTAAATGCATGTGTTTCCAAAGAAAATAGAGGTGGCAGTCGAAATAAAATTCATGCAAATATAATAACCGAACATATCATGTCGTTTCAGCCAACTATAAGTCATTATCGCCGTCATAATGCTAATCTCACTAAATATTTGCCAAGACATTTAACTCTAAAGCAAATGTTTAAAGACTTCAAGCAAAAACATCAAATTTTTAAATGTGGGATTGAAGTTTATAGGCAAAAAATTAAAGAGCTTAAAATATCATTCCACACGCCGAAGGGTGATAGATAGATGTGCAGCATGTTTATTAAGAAGAAGAGCTAAAAAAAATATTGTCTGTTGAATTGTCTAATGAAATAAAAACCAAATACGAAAATCACAAGTTTAAAGCAGAATCAGCGATACAAAGATATAGAATGGATGGAACAAGCAATAACTCAAACAAAGTTTTAATTTGTATCGATGGATTTGCAAAAAGTGATTATTTTACCAGAGATGCCCGACATTAAAGAAGTTTTAATTTAAACTTTGCCACAACTGAGTTTAAATTAAACTAAAAACCAACTAACTTAAAAATTTGATGTTTGAACATTTGCTTTAGAGTTAAATGTCTTGGCAAATATTTAGTGAGATTAGCATTATGACGGCGATAATGACTTACAGTTGGCTGAAACGACATGATATGTTCGGTTATTATATTTGCATGAATTTTATTTCGACTGTCACCTCTATTTTCTTTGGAAACACATGCATTTAACATTCCTTTTTTTATAGATCTACCTAATTCAGTAATGACGCCATCGGTTTTATACCCAAGAGTTGCCAAAAAAAAATTCCGACACACGGAATTGGGCTCGTTGTTTTCATTTGGCAAAAAAACATTGCGGCTTTCGTTCCTAGAAAAAGTTTCATTGGAATTTTAATACTTGAACTTTACGACGCTTTACTGAAGATATAAGTATGCATATATTTAGGAAACTAGGCCTTGATACAATTTTTTTTCCTAGTAATGGTCCCATAACTCTTTCCGAGTTTCAAGTGAAAAAGTGGCACATTGTCTCTTACATTTGCCATCACAGCTGTTTTCAATCATTGGATGCTTTATTTTGTTTTAAAACATTAATTGTAGAGGAATCTACTGATTGAGAGTTGGTTGTTGGTGGTGTGTTAATATTAGATACATTATCGTGTTCATTGTAAGTGAAAATTGGACCGGGATATGCAGCAATAAAACTGCCACTCGACTGCTACGACATGTATTTACTCCGTTCGCGCGCGGCGCCGAATGAAGCGGCGAGCCTGCGTGTGCCAGTTGTGACTTGCTATGTGCCCCCCGCGTAGCCAACCCCCTCCTCATTGCCGTTCAACTATTTCAAAAACCTAGTAAGGAGCACAAACTACAGGAAAACCTAGGAAGTCTCAGAGATTTACTAGGTTTTGAAATGGTTTAAGTGCTTTGCTAGGTTTTGAAATGGTTATGAGGTGGTGAATGGTGCACTTACTAGGTATCGATGCTTCAATAACTTGGTTTATATCTTAGATTTCGATGCTAGTGTTTTTGCATTGTGTAGGGACTTACTAGATTTGGAAGATTAACGCAAAAACCTATTTTTACAAAAAAAAATCCTTACTAGGTTTTGAAATGGGGCAGCCGCACAGCATCTCAATTTTCAAAGTTAGTAAGGGGTTTAAAATATGTAATATACACATAAATCAATATATTAATAATACTGCATATTTAGTATTAAATATATTATACAAACAATCGATTTTTTCTTACCTAAGATAAATAGTTTTCAAAGGCTGACCTATTTTCCGTTTTTACGCTCTCCTGTAAAATTTACTTTTAGGTCCTTACTAGGTTTTGGAATGGGGCAGCCGTCATAGTTACGACCTTATACTATGGATATATTTTTTAACAAAGGGTCGTAACTCGTACTTACGACAGTATGCATCGCTTATGTATAAAAATATATCAGTTCGTATAGTCTTATTTAGGACATACAACTGTATGCTATGACCAAATTATAAAGATACGATTCGAAGCATTTTTGTAACTGGCTAATTAGTGTCAATATTTCAGTTTATGGCTATGTACATCAAAGGTAATATATCAACATGCAAAAGCTTTTTTTTATTTCAGAATTAAGCGAAGTCATACAAATCATTTATTTGTGAATCACATGTGGTACAGATCTTATAGTTATACATAGTTTTGTTTCACTGCGTTCTGCTCTAGACCGTACAAAATTAAAATAAAAGTAAAATCATTAGTAATTAGGTAAAATCATATTTTATTAGAATAATACCAAAAAAAACATAACACCGTCGATTCAATATTAAATTTATAGCCATATTCAGTTTCATTAGGCACTAAAAAAGTAAAAAACAAGATAAAGCCCTGTCAAAATGTAACATGTTACCATCATACATCAGAGATGTTACTAAAGTTTATTATTCAGGAAGTCAGTACCACTGGAGTAGGATCTGTTTAATAACATAATAATATTTTTTAAGCTCTGTTTGTTTTACATTAAATTATCTTAAAAGAACCGACTTTATTTTTTCAGCATGTCGTCTAGATTTTAGGTTTTTATACAAATGAAGATTCGCTCTTATGAATAACACCATTTCATAAATGTACATCGCAGGAAGTGATAATATTTTTAGGTCTCTAAAATGTGTTTTGCACGATTCATCAGATCGTAGTCTGCATATGGCACGTATACACTTCTGAGCTTTGAAAATCTTGTCTTTACCCCAAAAATAAAACGTACCTTAGAGTAAATGCCACATAAGCGTGATATGCTGTAAAGACTGCTGCCCTGTCAGCAATTTCAGTAAGCATATAAAGTGCGTATGAAAATTGGTTTAGTTGTTTGCATATGAAATCAACCTGCGTTTACCATGTCATGTTACTGTCAATATTCAGTCCAAGAAAGGACAGTGCCCAAGTTGGCCTATGAACCAACAAACATTTGACATTTGTCATAATTCTGGCCATGATTTAAGACATAATTATCGCTCATTAGATTGTCACGGACACTTCTGATTTTTGATATCAAAATTTAAAATACTGAAAAGATTTATCGTACGAAAACATTTTTTAATACGATTTATGTTTCTTCGTCTGTGCTCTCCGTTGTTTAGCCATCGCAACAATATTTTAATTCACTTTGTATTGACAAAAGAAACCTTTTCTGTGCAAGAAAATATAATTGTGAACTTACTAAAGGCTCTTAAAAATGAGTAACAACACATCACTGTCAATGCGATAGATGTTTAACCAACTTTTTATTTTAAATCAGATTGTACATTGGCTCAGCCTATGTATAATCTGATTTAATCGATATAGATCAGCTTTGTGTGAAGCCAAAAAAAAAAGAAGTTACTGACGTTTGGTTGACTTAACACTTCAACGCAAGAAAAATACCGGCATAAGTTTTGTATTTTGCGCTTTCAATTTGCAATGCTGTGTTATTGTTTTTATATTAATATTTTTATTCTTACGACTCGGTTAAAAAAACGGACTTTGATGGCTGTTTGTAGTGACCTACCTCCTTTTAGATTTAACCGTTAAAAGACTTTGTAAGCTAACTCAGCAATAATTACGGATTTACGATCATCGCAATGGAATCAACATTTTGTGTGAATTTTGGCTAATGTAGTGGTTCCATGGTACTGGCAGAAGTGGCAGATCAACAAAATATATGCTTGAAGAACATTAGCACCACGAACGTAAATAAAACTTTGCATTATTTTATTAAATATAACCTCAATTTTTTTCAGTTTTTTGATATTTAACGAGTTCTCAGAAGTGTCCGTCAATAAACTATTCGTTACTCTATATATAATTCTCTAGTTAAACCACACCTAATTTATTTAATAGAAGTATGGGGTAGTGCATGTAAAACGAAGTTAGCTAATCTTCAAGTTGTACAAAACAAAATTGTTAAAATACTTTTCCAATATAACTTAAGAACACCAACTTCAAAAATATATTTAGATACTAAATTGATGAACATAAAGCAATTATATAATTATATCACGTGTATTCTTATTAGAAAAATTTTGCATAACTCTCTCCATACTAGCATAGCCCTAAACATCGTTAAATATTTTGCTAAACGAAGTACACGCCGCGCAAGTTTTCTTGTATTACCCAAGGTAAGAACGAACTATGGCAAAAAAATGATCACTTTTGAAGGTGCGCAGCTTTATAACAAAATACCCTCAGCGATTAAAAATGTAAACTCATTTGGTGCATTCAAATTTAAAGTCGCGCAGTACGTAACTGAAACCCAGTCGTAAATTTGTGACACACCAGATGAGTAAGCAGGTACTTAGTTCGAGTGACAATACACAATAATATCTATTATTAAGAAAATTATTGTTCTCATGCAAGTGGATGTAAATCTTTTTTGAGAATAAATTTCTTTAACCCAAAAACTACGTTTTGACACTAAAGTGTATGTATTTATGAACCCTAGGAGGTATTTTCCATGACTGTTGGTTAATAGGCGGCAATGTATGGGCGAATGTACACTATCCTTTGTTAAGTAACACCTATTTGTAACACTTAGTAAGCAAATAAAGAATTGAATTGAAAAAAGTAATACCAAATATTATAAATACCGATGTGGATTCAAGTCTACCATGTCTTTTATCATCTATGCTGATCGAAATCCTTCAAGAAGGTCTTGAACTTGCAGAAGCAGAAGATTATCAACAAATGACTAATATTTGCAGATCTCAAAGTGCAGGTCTTATCTTTCCATCTACTTCTAATTCCACAACTAGCAAAATTTTTAGTGAAGATAAAGACTCGATATCCTTCCACTTTACGCTTTATTTCAAGACGTAATATAACCGTAAAATATTATTTGCCTTTAACTCGAGATACTGATGTGCCTAGTAAAATACTTGTCTGTAAACGATGTTTTTGAACACCCTTTCAATAGGGTACAAAACTACCTTTGCTGTCTCAATTAGTGGCTTAAAATAATGTGCAATTCGATTATTTAATTACTTTGATGTATGTTGATTTTTGTTTAAATTTTATAATTTCTTAAAATATTTTCTTACCAGTTAATAAATAAAATTTGATTTTTTTCTTTACGACACGATTGGCGTAGTGCGCTGTAGCATGGTTTCTCTTTTCTGAATTGACTCGGGTCTGGATGTGCTGGGAGACACCCTTGGCTTATTTCCTTGTGTGGTAAAAGTAAAGTAAAGTAAAGTAAAAAATATCTTTATTCATAGAGACTTATAAAAAGTACTTATGACATGTCATGTACAAAAAAAAAATTGTAGCAAAAATATACTGAATGAAAATAAACTTACATAAAATAATACTATGATAGTTCATATTATCATAATTACTTAAATATAATGTGACTCTACCACCGGTTCGGAGGTTGGTTCCGATCGAGAAGACTCCGGCAAGAAACTCGATGGTTACTCTTTTCAATCTTTTTTTTATACACAAAAATTGAATTGACAGAGTAAAGTCATAACGAAAAAGTGTGCAGAGGAGCAGATTATACCTAAGATGACCACATATTCTTATCATTTAAGAAATCCTCAACACTATATTAACCCCGCTTCATTAACTTAGCTTTAATTTGTGACTTAAACTTGTGAAGAGGCAGTTCAACAAGAGTTTGCAGAATCTTATTAAAATATTTTACACATTGACCAGCAAATGATTTCCCTACCTTATGCAGTCTTAGACTGGGAGTTACGAGCTTATTTTTATTTCTGGTATTGAGTTTATGAACATCACTGTTTTTCTTGAAGAGATGCAAGTTTTTACGGACATATACTACATTATCATAAATAAATTGAGAGTACACAGTTAAAATATCTATCTCTTTGAATACTTCACGAAGCGAGTCGCGTGGTCTAAGGTTGTAAATGGAGCGGATGGCTCTTTTTTGAAGAACAAAGATTGTGTTGAGATCCGCTGCCGAGCCCCACAACTGTAGACCATAAAAAATATTATCCAAGCAGGTAGCTGATGACGCAGTGATTCTAGTTGGTTGATCAAAAATATTAAATAAATTGAATGATTTAAAAAGATTCAAAAATCTTAGTGAGGTGTGAGAAGAGTCTAGAATATCTACATTAAAATCACCACAAACAACCACCTTCTTGTTTGATTTACATACTCTCTTTAACACTTCTTCCAAAGTTTCTTCAAACAGTGAATAATCCGCAGATGGTGGTTTATACACACAAACAATAATAATCCGCTCTAACTCTGCACATGAAATTTCAATAGTTTGCTCAATTAAGAGTGCTACCACATCTTTGCGTTCTTTATACTTTAACTTATTGTGCAATGATATTAGTGACCCACCCCGAATAGCTGAAACTCTCATGAACATACTAGCGATGCTATAATTATCAAAAGTTAACAGACAGTTGTGTTCCTTAAGCCAGTGTTCTGTTAAACATTAAACATCTATATTCATACTGTCAAGGAACAAACCTACTTGTAAATCTTTGCCAGAAAAGCCCTGTATATTCTGATGAACAAAATTGAGGTAATTACTGTTGGGCTTTTCTTTTGTCATAGATGGAGGTTTGCTAGAGGTTTCTTCTGTTGTCTTAATATCTAATTTAAATGATTTAGAACATGTTCCAAAGTCGACAAGTCTGTCTGCTCAATAAAAGCAGGTTGAGTAGCCAAAATATTGGCTGAAGAAATAAAAAAAGAGGATAGCGAATGTGCTATTTGTCGCTTAAAATAATTAGAAATATAAAAATTATTATATGCCACATGTAAATTATTCATATTAATTAATCTGTTGATGTCAATTACATTCATTAATTTACTGTTATGAAAAGTCACAGTATCTAATGTCAAATTCATTTTGTACCTCATCTCATTTTCTGTCTGTGGCAAACCTCTACTGTAAGGTAGTGCAAACATTATGATCTTCTTAACATTTAATAAGCACAGGTTATGACAATGTTCTAACAGCTGTTTTTTGTTTAAACTACCTCTATTTCCAATAAATATGATTAAAATTGAGTTTTCATTGAACTTATGGCCTCTTATCTTGTTCATGATATCAGAGTAAGAGGCCCCCGGTGAACAGTGATTGGTTAATGGTTGGTTTAAATATGTGCTAACTGGCCCTTATTTTTCCCAATATCGTCATTAAACATTACAATATTTACAGTATTTGATCTCAATCTGACAGGACTCTCAGTAGTGGTGTTGGAAGTCTGGTTATCAGATGTTCTCTTGTGAGTGCAAAGCTCACATTCTGACCGAGAACCAGCCAAAGAATCTGAGTTCTCCATTAGCTTTTTCAGGGCCAAAATGTGTTCCTGATACTCAAGTTTGGTAAAGTGGTACCTATCGGGCACACTTTTTAGCTGAGACTTAAGGTTACATAACTCTGACTGTAATAATTTTACATCATTGTCATGCTCACTTAAGTTATTTTCTAGCATAATGGAATACACATCTAATTCATCACCTAACCGCCTTCGTTCCTTAATGTATTTTACATTCTTAAGCATGCATTTGTTCCTTTTAATAAGTTTCTGCGTTTTTCTAATGAATTTATTTATTCTAACATACTTTTAAAATTTGTTTTTGCTGCACCTTATCAAACCAACTGGAGAGTTGATGATAGCGTCACCTTTAGTCAGGTCAATGGTGACTGTGGGAATTGAAATAGGAGCAGCAGAAACAAGGCTGGGTGCACTGTCGACTAACTCGCTGAATAAACTTTGATTGTGGGAGATTAAGGTTTCAATCTTCTCCGACTCCATGTTTGTGATTTGGTGGTGGGCCTCTTGTAGTTCTTGCTCCAGCAAAGTGATGCGCCTGAGGCCTTGCACATACTCTTCACTGCATTCACCGAAGCCATTCACCACAACCTGCAACCTATCCCGCTCATCTACGACTAACACATACTCATTGTGCAACTCAGCCATTTCATTTTTGAGTACAGAATTCTTATTTAAAACCTCCAACATTTCTTTCTCATTGTCATCTCGTTCCAAATACAATTGATTAACCAACTCTTTGGATGCCTTCAATTCCTGCAAAGCCAGCTGAAGCTGGCGAGATAAGGCTACGCGTGTTTGCATTTTAAAATGGTTTTAAAATGTGAACGAAGTCCAAAGTGTTGTTCAATGAATCGAGAGGTCAAGCACTGGGAAGTAAAATAAAAGCACTTTCTAACCTTTTCACGCGTCTGACAACCACAGTCAGTCGATGCGATTTACTAATGATTGATTAATATCCAAACATAAAAACTAATTTGTACGTTAAACATACAAATTATTACCTTAATCACAAAATGACAATGATTCACACAAAATAGTTTAAATTCGTAACTGACAGTCACTGTTGTCCACAACTAACACTTTCAATCCACTAAAATAATCACTTAAACACTATTGCTTAATATCTACGTCTATTTATTAACACTTCTTCGTGTTTTGGTTTTATTTAGTGACGATTTTCCTATTATGTAAATTATAAATAAAATAGTCGGGAGCAAATACAATCAGCTGTTAACCGAAGTGTTGCCACAGACAATAAAAACCCACGGTACCACGTAACACAGGGATATTACTCCCTACTTCGAGACCATAACGAGAGGTGTGTTGTCTGGCGCATAGATTATACATTTCTTCAATGATTAAATATTTCATTATGAGGAAAACCAAGATTATAATTATTGTGATCCTTACATTTTTTTTTGTATCGAATAAAATGATAAATTTTGCTCATGTTGTTTTATATGTTTTTGTTTATAAGTGAGGCGTGAAAGTCATACCAATATACGAGACTGAATACGGTTAAAGTAGTCTTAGTACTTACCTTTGTTGCATGATAAAGATAATTTTATATAAAATATCACTGTTAACTTTACTATTTTACAACGTTAAACTACATTACGACGTCAAAAATGAAATTATTTAAAAACATGTTCGTAGTATAAGGTCGTAACATAAAACATATGACCATATCCGCGCCGTCTTTGTTAGCCTGATCAATCGCAAAAAGGAGTAACTTTTTTATACGACCTTTTAACTACGTGCATAAAGTCGTAACTTTCGATTTTTTGCTTTAATTTTGAAATTATGCTATTTATTTCAATAAATACTTTTACTTGATCTTATTTAACCCGCAACGAATATGAAAATCAAAAGTTGAATGCTATAAATTTATTTCAGCTCACACAATACACAAAAGTTCCTTATTATCACTCTCCTGAAAAACTCTATATTTGTAAATACGACCATATGCGTGGGGGTATGCATGTATATAAGCTGATGGCGTGTTGCTCTTGGCTAGCCCCCCAGATTTGGTATTCTAGTTTTTTTTTTTGGTTTATTATTAATATGGGTCTTGTTCCGCTATCTTGGAAGGAGGCAAACGTTCAACCAGTTCCCAAAAAAGGGGACCGGTATGACCCTGCCAATTACCGTCCAATAGCCGTATTCTCAGTTTTAGCTAAAGTGTTTGAGCGGATCATAAACACGCAGCTCATCCGCTACCTAGAGGATCACTCTCTCATTCACGACCGTCAGTACGGCTTCCGACCAAAACGGTCTACGGGTGATCTTCTAGCGTACGTAACACACATCTGGGGGGAGGCTGGGGGAATCTTTGGGCGTCAGCCTTGACATTGCCAAAGCTTTCGACCGTGTATGGCATCGTTCGCTTCTTTCCAAGCTTCCGGCATATGGTCTGCCACCTCGCCTATGCGACTGGGTCGCCGGATTTCTGGAGGGACGTAGAATTTGCGTCCTTTGCGATGGCCGAAATTCACGCTTTCTCCAGATTAATGCCCGAGTGCCGCAGGGCTCCGTCTTGTCGCTGACGTTGTTTCTTCTGCATATCAATGACATGTTATCTCTTCATTGCTATGCGGATGATAGCACGGTCCACGCGCGTTATTTCGAGTGCCCAGGGGCAAAGCAGACTGACATCGAGGAGAAGAGGCGAAGTCTTGTTGTTGAGCTTGACGGAGTGTTGGAGCGCATTTCAGAATTGGGTGCATGCAATCTTGTCGAGTTCAATGCCAAGAAAACGCAGGTGTGTGCATTCACAGTAAAGGCGTCGCCGTTCCTTTCCCATCCCACTCTTCAGAGGGTGCTCTGATATTAAGGATAGCCTAAACATCCTTGGCATGGATGTTCGTAGCAACCTAAACCAGCGGGACTACATTGAGAGCGTTATTAGAACTGCATCCCGTCAACTCGGAATCCTGAACAGAGTGAGACGATTCTTCACGTCTGGGCAGCTCGCTCGTGTGTGGAATACTGCTCTCATCTCTGGGACGGTTCCGCTAAGTACCTACTCGAAGCTCTTGACAGGTTGCAGCGGCGTGCTATCCGTATTATTGGAAACTCAGAGGCAACCTTGACCCTTGAGCCTCTCCAATTGCGTAGAGACTTTGCCAGGCTAAGTGTTCTCTATCGCTTCTACAATAGGGAATGCTCTGACGAGTTATTCCAGCTTATTCCACCCTCACCTTTCCACTCCCGTACCATGCGTGCTGGACTACGGCGTCACCCACACACAATTCAACATTTGTTGGCCCAAACTAAAAGGTACGGTGACTCGTTTCTTTGTCGTACCATCCAGACGTGGAACGCTCTTCCAGCACATGTGTTTCCTTCCTCGTATAGTCCCGGGTTCTTCAAGCGGGGCGTGAAAAGGCATTTCTGCAGGCCTTCAAGGTGAGGATGGCCAGCCCATTGATTCGTTGAATGACTAAGCTTGTCAACCTCATATCTGGACCTCACGACCGCTTTTCATCAGGTGGAGTGAGGTCATCTTAACTGGCAATATAAACAAAAAAAAAATTAATACTTCTATGCTGATTTTATACAGAGGAAATTATTTGTTGTTAGATTGTACTGAATAGGCTTTGAAACTACGGAACCGATTTTTAAAATTCTTTGCTACGTTATCAGCGAGTGACATAGGTAATACTATTCTATGTAGGCTCTATTTTAACGGTCAGTTTTAGCGGTCGAAAGCGTCGTGGCCTAGTGGTTCAGCACCCGAACTCAGATCGTGGATCGTGTGTGGTCCCGAGTACAAATCCACCAGATCCACCATCCAGAACCACTGATAATAGAAACACCGATAAAAAACCAAATCAACCTGGATAACGGCGGAAGGCTCACCGCCTACCGCGGTTCTAATACCATTGGTGAAAAGTGGGCTTCTAAGTGTTTCGTTCACCATAACGACAGTCACTTGCCTCTGACTACCCCGTTTGGGATAAAGTCGTGATGGTATGTATGTATGTACTTTCACGGTAGAAATAGTCGACGTGGCCAAAGCCCCTGACAGACAGCTAGTTTATCAATATAGTGATTAAAAAAGAAAGTTGTCCGTTAAAATAAACAGACAAAAACAAAACAAAAAATATCTTTATTTAAATAGACCTGTAACAAGTACTTTTAAATCATCATTACAAGAAAAAAAAATAGTAATAGACTTAAATACTATAATAATATGAATACACAAATACACTGTATACAAACATAATGTGACTCTACCACCGCATCGGAAGTTGATCTTATACTGAGAAGACCCGGCGAGAAACTCAGTACTTACTCTTTTAAACTTGGTTCGGTTTCACAAAAGGAGTTAGTAAAGTACAAAGAGTGTTTAAAAAAAATGCTTACGTTCTAACATTTCCTTAAAATATGGACCTAAGTACATCTAAACTACCGGATATAAAGCAAAAACCTGTACAAAGTTTATACAATTCAAGCCTAGAAATTGATAGATTTTTGTTAGTCAGTACAAACTAGTTATATAAATATTACAAGAGTTAACTAATCATGCACCGAGTAAAGAGTAAGACAGAATAAGACATAGACAGGCATTATTATTAATTTTGGTGAAGCGCCGAAGGGGTATTTTCTGACTGTTTAGGACTAATCTCAGGATGATATCTACCTAATGTACCTTCCTATTAGTACATGATCCTAAGTTTTATCTGGCTACCAACAAATTCAAAGTTCTACAAAATCAGCAATGAGTGTCAGTGGTTTCTTGCCTCTAACTAAACGAGTACAAACGTGGCAGAGAGTTTATAAAGAGTAGTGGTCGAAGAAGAGGCAAAACAATCTCAGGGTTAGTAGTGTTTATAATATCTAGACCAGGTGAATACTCTACAAATCATATACCCATATAGTGTAATTACACAGAAGCAAAATTAATCATACATCCATTCACTGGAACCGCCTGCGGGATTTCAAATAATTACTCAACAAATGTGTGGATTTTGAATAGAGACAGCGCAAATAGCTGTTTGAATTTTCTCAAAAGCTTTCTTTCTAATAGAGATCTGCTAAATATATACTTGACGAATCAGTTTTTATTTTTTTTATCGTATTGTTCGAGTGTCCAGTTTATTGATAAAATCCTTCGTGAGGGATCAACGTCCGCACCGGTGGTTACTTCTGTATTATTGCTTAATATAATGTATTTATAACAATTTCCTGATGCGTATTTAGGTATTTAATTATAGTACGAAGTTCTTCAAGAATGGTTTGAAAAGTTTTTAAAAGCTATCAGGCGGTCCTCGTGCTTATTTGTAACTGAGCGTAGTGTTTGAAAAACGTTTCTTTGTAAATTGACGAGTCATTAATGCTTGTGAAAGGATTCATGAATGACTTTCCTTGGAATTTTGAACAGAAATAAAAACCAACATTCTTGAGTCCGGTATTTGGAAGCAACTATCGTCTACCCTGTTTCTTCATTCCTCAGCATAGTTCGCATAGTTGCGACCGCGGTCCACCGAGCGGCGCACGCAACTATGGCGATGGTGAAATACTTCGGCGCAAAGCGGAGCGCCGTAGCGACGCGAGGAACTGTTCGGTGTATTTATCAACGATTCAAATTCTGAACTGTTTTAGTTAATCCGTACCATACATTTACGAAGGAGCTTTTAAAAAAATAAGTTTGGCGACGATTGAGATGCAAAGGTTCACAAGTTTGATTCCTGCACCACTATAAATGCTTGTTGATGAAGTTCTTTAGGCACATCACCCGTAACCGTTTTGCCTAGTTAAAATAAATAATTAAGGAGCGAACATGAATATGGGTCTCATTAAGGTCTCCTTAAAAACAATTTATGAGTTTTTAATGAGATTTAATTTCATTTTATGCAGTATAATAATATCTTCCGTGAATGGTTTTAGTTGACATGATGACGGTACTTTTGCGAACAAACCAAGCGTGCTTCTAGGTTCGACGCAAACCGGCTGCTGAACGACCAATTACAGAGGCATGTGCGTGTCACATATTTGCCCAGTTGGTCGTTTTTGACCCGTAAAACAGGTTCTGAAAATTATGATCTCTTACTCTTACTTTTTTGGATGCAGATCCAAAAAAAAAGAGGATGAAGAAAATAAAGTTCTGGGGTTAAATGGGTAAAGCGTCCATATTAGAAAATTACTTGTGTGCGTGAATGCGTTGGAGAGGCGCGTCATTTCAAATTAGACAAGCTCTAGTTCGCTAATGTCCTCTCTTTCACTAACAAACTATGCAGGGTTACTTCATAAATATGAGGATTTAATGAGAAAATTGCAAAATGCGTATTTTTCTGTTTGTTAACTTTCAGTACTAAAATGTTGAGTTATTATAACTAATAAAAGGTATAAAAAAACATTAGTTTCGGTGACACTGCGCGACGTGAGTGGCGGTGAGCTCGCAGCCTCTCAACTGCCTCGCAACTCCCCGCCCGAGCTTAATTCAGAAGTTGAAAATTAATTTTGACTGAGTAACCGCATGAATAATCCGATAGAAAAAAATATTGTAATGTGAAAGTTACAAATACCTACCCCTTTCATAAAAAAAAGCTGTCTTCGATTGAAGCCCAATGTCTGGAAAAAATTGTGATGGTGTTCAAAATAAAACTCTGTATAAGTTTAGATTAGAAAAAGCAATAATGAGATAATAAGGCTGTTTGGGATTGGTTAAAAACGACCTGAATTACGTCAGCACTGAAAACGAATGACGGATTACATTTCTTTTTTAAAGATATTTTTTTTAATATACCGTATAAATTACTGTCAATATACTGTAAAATAATATCTATTTATTTCTATCCAAGTCAGTAACTTTTAACCTTTAATCGGTCACTACAAAGAGTTACAAGAATTTTCTTCGACAGTCCTGTCCATCACAGTAATAACTTTTTCGTGGGTCGCTCATAGTAAGGAGAGAAATCTATTTCGGGTCCCCAACCAAAATTTCGATTCGAATTATTTTCTGGTTCACGAGTTCATAATACTAAAAGGAACAACTTCATAACTGCCAGTTCGAAATTGAATGTTATGCAAGCGGAAACGTATCTCGCGACTCGTACTTAGCATAAATCTAAATGATACTCTTGGGAGAAAACGAATCGTTGGTTTAGGTTTTAGGCAGAAAAATAGTCAATATTTTAGGTACTGTGTCATAGTGACAGATCGCCCTGAAAGTTTATTTTACGAATTAATAAGGTTAATTTGAAGTTTAAGGTATATAAGTAGGTACAACTTTTCTGCCCGTTTCTTCGCCCTCGTGAACTTAATTTATGACTTACAAGATTTTTTTCTGATTTACGATACTTGTCGTTATATATTATTCGCAAGAACCCTTCTTAGTCAGCACCTACGTCCGAAAAATAACCCCTACGCAGACTCCTAGCACGTATAGTAACGAAGTTTCATACAAACAAACTATCAGCCCCAAAAAACACCCCTTAGGGGTCGAATAGCGCAAAATCCCATCTCAGTGGGCTCCCACGTCATAAAAAGCAAATACGCCTATGCAAAATTTGAAACTTCTAGCACTTCTGGTTTCTGAAATTTCGTGATGAGTGACCAATCGCTTCTTTTTTTTTTTTTTTTTTTATACTACGTCGGTGACAATCAAGCACGCGGACCGCCTGATGGTAAGCGGTTATCGCGGCCTATGGACGCGTGCAACACCAGGGGTATCACTCGCGCGTTGTCGACCCTGTAAAAACCTTTTCTAACCCCTCTTGAAGAACTCCATACTATAACTCATCGGGAAAACCTCGGCAGGGAGTTCATTCCACAATTTAAGCGTCCTCGGAAGGAAACATCTCTGAAACCGAATTGTACGAGACCATTGCGGATTCAGAGTGTGAGGATGAATGCCCTGTAGGTGGCGAGCGGTGCGGTGATGAAAAGTAGCCGTGGGCATCATATCAAACAGTTCTTCAGAACAAAACCCGTTGTACAAGCGGTAGAACACGCATAAGGAGGCGAAGTCTCTCCTCAGACTTAACGGCTCTAAATCCCTTGTCAGTTTGGGATCGCCGACAATCCGGATCGCACGCCTCTGGACCGAGTCAAAAGGACTGAGTTGATATCCAGGCGCTCCTGCCCAAAGGTGACAGCAGTACTCCACGTGTGGCCTGACTTGCGCTTTATACAGCAGCAGTCTTTGCCTAGAAGCGAAGTACTGCTTCGCCCTGTTTAGCACACCGAGCTTTTTGGATGCCAACTTCGCCTTTTGTTCCAAATGACTCCGAAACTGTACGTCACTAGATATGTCAACGCCAAGGATCCCAATACTACTTGATATGGTAAGGGAAGTGTTCTGAAACTGAGGAGCTACAGTAAATGGAGTTTTCTTAGTGGTAAACGCGCAAACTTGTGTCTTAGTGGGGTTGAACTGGACCAAATTGTCCCGACCCCAATCGGAAACCCAAGCTAGGGTATTCTCGATTTCAGACACAAGTTTAGTTCGACTTTCCTCCACAATGGTACGAGGGATATTTGCTCGGCCTGTGTAATAGGCATCTCCAGTGCTGTCATCCGCATAGCAATGAATACCGTCATTGGACAGCATATCATTGATATGCAAGAGAAACAGCGTTGGAGATAGCACAGAGCCTTGTGGGACGCCAGAATTAATGTCCAAGCTATCGGAGCAACTACCGTCTACTACGGCTTTAATGCGTCTGCTGGACAAGAAACTGGCAATCCATCCGCATAAACCCTCGGGCAGTCCGTAAGATGGAAGCTTTGATAGAAGACCTTTATGCCAGACCCGGTCGAAGGCCTTAGCTATATCTAGGCTAACAGCCAAAGCCTCGCCTTGACTTTCAATGGCCTGAGCCCAGCGGTGTGTGAGATACACCAGAAGATCGCCAGTCGACCGACCATTACGGAAGCCGTATTGGTAGTCGCTTATCAAATCGTGATCCTCTAGGTACCTCAAGAGCTTGGCATTCAACACACGCTCCAAAACCTTTGAAAGAAGGGAGGTAATAGCGATAGGTCTATAATTCGCCGGGTCCGACCGGTCACCCTTTTTAGGCACCGGGTGGACGTGGGCGGTCTTCCACAAAGACGGACATTGCCTTTTTGCGTAGGAAATCGCGAAAAGGCGCGTCAATACCGGGCACAACTCGGAAGCACACACTTTGAGCACCACTGCAGGGATGTTATCCGGCCCACTCGACTTGTGGACGTCCAGATTTTGCAACTCTCGCCGGACTTCTTGCTGGGTTATGCGGATCTCCGGCATAATGTGACCGCACCAAGGTATGGTAGGTGGCACGGCGCTCCCAGCGTCCAAAGTCGAGTTTGATTTGCCCAAGAGATCGGCTTTCTCTTTAGCACTGTGGGCCAGATTTCCATCTGGTTTTTGGAGTGGTGGCAAAGACGAGCGGCAAAAGTTTCCCTCGGCAGCCTTCTACTCGTACGTAGGTCACACTATAAGTTTTTCGTAACTTAAAAAAAACAACATGTTATAACCAAAATATTATATTTATTGCTTTTCATATTACTATCCTTTACATTTTAAACATATTTTTTATGCGATCGAACCATTTTTTAAAACAGGAGGACCACAGATCTGAAGGCATGTTTTCTACGTGCTGATTGAACGCTATCACTGCCTCTTCGCAGTTGGTAAAAGTGAAACCTCTTATCAAATCTTTAATTTTGGAGAAAATACAGAAATCACAGGGTGCTAGGTCGGGGCTATGCGCAGGATGGGTGACGAGTTGTACTTTTTCGCAAGCTAAAAATGACTTTGTTTTGTTGACCGAGTGTGAAGACAGCGTTGTCATGATGTTGGAGAACGCGGCTTTTGGGTCGTCTTTCGCGAAATTTTTCCAACACCCTGGGTAAACAAATGATAGAATACCACTCGGCATTAACACTCTTTTGATCTTCAAGTAGAATTGTACAGAAGGGACCCGTAGCTGAGAAAAAAAACGCGATATTTTTTTAACCAACGTTTCTCGCCTGCCTCACTTTTGTTTGCCTGTTCTCATTCTCAAACACCCATTCACAAGATTCTTGTTTTGTTTCGGGTTCAAAACAAAAAAAACACGTTTCGTCTCCTGTGACAATGTCATAAACAGCATTAGAATGTCCGTGGTCGTACTTCAGTAGCATCTGTGAGCACCATTCCACGCGAGCCCGCTTTTGCTCCGCTGTCAGTTCACGAGGGATCCAACGACAACAAAGTTTCCGAACTTTCAATACTTCGTGTAAATTTTTCTGAATTTGGCTCATACAATCCCCAGCTGTAGTCCTCGAATTGTCTCATAGGTAATCCGTGGGTTTTCTTCAGTTAGCCGCTTAACAGTAGCCAAATCATTTTCGTTGACGGCAGTTGAAGGCCGCCCTTCGCGAAATTCGTCATGTAAAGAAACTCGACCTCTCTCAAATTCAGCAAACCATCGCCTCCCGGTGCTCAAACAAGGTGCTTCTCTCCCAAAAGCGTTTTGAAGACGAGCGGCACAGTCTTGCAGAGAGAGAGAACTTTTAAAATGATAAAAAATAATCGCTCTAAAATATTTTCGACATAATTCCATTTTCGTTGCGTACGTAGAACTTTGATGTGTGATAAAAAACAACTGACAAATGATTCCCGCCAATTGTTTTTTTTATTACTAAGAAGGTTGCAACGTTTAAAAATATATAACATTCGAAATTCAAATAGTTCCGATTAGCTAGAAGTGCAAAACTTTTAGTGTGCCCCATGTATTCATTCTTTATAATATATTTATAGATTACTAGCTTTCCGCCCGCGACTTCACCCGCGTTATCGTTATATGTTATAGCCAAATTACATAAAATCTTTATTAATGGTAGCCGATGTGTTATTCTCATGTATAAGCAGTAATGTATTAATGTAAAGTTTCATCTAAATCCGTTCAGTAGTTTTTGCGTGAAACAAACATACATACATCTTCACAAACTCTCGCATTTATAATATTAGTAAGAAGTGATTTTTGTAATAAATAGGGTCTTTAAAAACAGGTAGTGAAATTATAGCGATAATACTATTTTTTAAACGAAAAAAGTTAAGTGTTAATAAGAAAACTGAACGAAAAAAGGTACAGCGGATTGTTCGACTTGTAAATGGTCAAACCGTCTAGAAGAAAATGAGTCCACTTTACGAAAACCCATAGCTTTAATGTCACTTTTCAGACCTCATTTACGGAGACGCGGGGCGTTGCGTATGAGTGATGCCGCGCCGCCCAACGCAACGCGCGACGCCCCGCGTCTCCGTAATGAGGCATTACGCTGTCTGTCCGGCGCTGCTAGTGTTCGTAAAATGAAAATATTAACTGTTTTAAACAAAAGATAAAAAGTGAAGTGATCGGTGAAAAGTTTTCATCATGCCTCCTATTTTTCTTTGTGGAACACTTTTTCATAAAGCCGCTGCCCCGAAACAAATGTACCTAAGCCGTCAACTGAATTATTCACACGGAGAGCGATGTCAAGACGATTCACCCTTTCATAGTGTGGTTGGGCCTTTTTATAGACCTTTACTTATTGCATTCCTTGTTTGTGAGTCAAAAAATTGTACAAGACAAAACGTTGGTACAAAACCACAACATCAAGCTTGCACAACATAAAATCATCACAACCTATTCTACACGAGTTCACAAAAACTTGATGTGCTGTTCTATTTACATAAGTGTTCGTTGGCTCTATCTCTATTATGTCTGTGTTGTGGTCAGACCTAATTACAGGTAAACCGGTATTTAACTCATTCATGCTGCCCGCAACAGACAGTTCTCTTTGAGTTGTGGAAGTAGAGTTGTCCAGTAAAGTACTCGGTGACAGTGTTTTGTGAATACTAAATGCAAATGTCTTCTGTTCTGCGGACGGTTACAGTTTAAAGGGGTTTAATATTTGTGGCATAGCCACCACTAGCCGCCATTTTGATGTTTCCGCGCACGATGAAAGTGGTATATTTGGAAAGCGGATCCTAAAGTGTCATGTTTCCGAATAAGGATTGGTATGTCTATGTGTTCTCTGACCATATTTATACCACTTTTATTGTGCACGAAAACGTCGAAAAAAAAACAAAAAAGTGGCAGGTGACTTTGCCAGCTTTAATACAAAAATGTTCAAACACGTTAACGAAAATGTTCAAACATATTTGATTGACTAATAATAAACTCTATGTTGTGGATTTTAAGAATTAATACTTCCGTTATTTATAATTATACCATCATTATTTAGAGTCCTTCAACTCACGGAATACTATTGAAAGAAACAGTATTCTTTTAAATTATGAATTCTTGTTTTAATCAGTCCACTAAAATGGTTTAAATGATTTTTCCACAGTAATATTTGTCAGCCTAAAACGACTATTTCATTTTCCTAAACCTGCTATAATAACAGCGGTCTTGAGTGTAATGTTTTTATTACGGTTAATTTTGACATTAATAAGACGTTTTGAAAAGATGCATATGTCCAAAAAATATTTTAAAATAAATGTTGAACTTGTCTTCATTAAATCGGGCCAAGAATTTTCCTACCAAAAAGGCGTAAGCTTAAATTTTATTTGCCTTTAACACAATACATTACTACTTAATTTTTTGAATGGGAAAGATTCATTTATTTGTTTGTAACGTTTAACCATCAAAAATGGCTACACTGATTTTAAAATTTCTTTTACCCAATTAAAGGTACATTATTAGCGAGAAAATTATTTTCAAATACTTACTGCTCGAGCGTAACAAAACATTCAATCGCAGAAATCAAAAGCAAAAACGTTCTCAATTAGTTGCTAACGTTTTCGGTAAATTTTTAAACTCCACTTACATTTCTTTGAAGGGGCAAAAAGGCCCGTCAAACGTGCTACAAACTCGGGATAAAGCCGAATAAATCACATCAAAGGAAAACGTGGAATAGGCCGTTTTCTGATAGGTATTCAAGCAGAAGGAGTTACAGTAACCTGTAACTTTTATTTTTACTTTCCTGTTACAAATTATTTTTTTATTTATCGGCCCGATAACTGGCAAAAGCGTGCCTATTTATTTGATAAGTCAAAGCATTTTCTTTGGGTAGTGTTACGTGGATCGAGGAAGTCAGATATTTTTGTTCGTTCACATTTTTCTTAAAATTTTATTATTAAATAAAAGATAATACGCGTATTACAATTTATTTTTATTACTGTTCAAAGTAAACCTTAATGTGGTTTGATTTATTGATCTACCAATTTTTGAGAGTAGTTTTTTGGACACCTAACAATTACACTAGACGATTTAACGAACCCTATACTTTGCTATGCTTGTTTGTCCTACAATTCAATCCTAAACGGCCTCCTATTTAGCCCCAGTATGCCATGATTTTAATAACAATGTATTACATCATTACTTAACATATTATTATTATGATTATCTCATCATGCTCCTGCAGATAATAATTTTATCATTATTCATTAGCAAGGTTGCAACTGTCCATGTAGCAGGTAATCTGACGTTACTATTTGGAATAAGAAAAAATGAATTTATTTGACAACCAAAAAATATTTCATTTAGTTTTATCAATCCCACGGCTCTGCAGGCAAAAGTTTAGTTGAAATTGCTAGGTATTGTGTTGTACGAACACGAGCTGAGAAAACCAATCAAGTCGCCTTCACAGGAAAATAGAGAAATGAAAACTTCACCGCTTTAAAGCCTCTAAGTCTCTAAGTTTACAGCTCATGTTCTTTCAAGAGAAAAATGACATTTAATTTTCTAGAAATCATATCGCCTTCATGGCGAGTGACCAGAGCGCTTGGACCGAAATCTAGAGATGCCGGGTTGAATACTGAAATTAGCAATGTGTTTATGGAATTTCATTGTACCGAAGAAAATGACCTATTTCATTTTTGTAAAAATTGTAACAAGTTTCAATAGTAGGTACGTTTTAAAACTTTTTTATTTCATTGAATTTTTTATTTAAAGAATTGGCTTTATTCTTTAACTCTGTCTCACCTTTTATTTTACTTTTCAGCTTAACTGCATGATTTTTTAGTTTTGCATGATTTTTTACTATTTTAATATTGTGAATTGTCACACAGTGCGGTGGGAATTCCGTATGAAGGAAGCTTGCTTTTGAGACTGTCGTGCCAAACCCTGTCAAATGCCTTCGAGATGTCGAGAGAGACAGCGAGTGCTTCGCCGTGTTTCTCGATGGCTTCGCCCCACAAGTGAGTGGCATACGCAAGAAGATCACCAGTTGATCGTTCACGGTGAAAACCGTACTGTCGATCACTGAGCAAACTGTTGTCCTCGAGGTACGCCAGGAGCTTGCTGTTTAATACACGTTCCATACTTTTACAAAGTATGGATTATATGCCTTGAGGCCCAAACCGTTCTGTTGACCTCAATTAATTAAATGAAAGTCATAGAAACATAACTTGATTTGTGTTCTGTTACGAATACGCAAAGTTTGTGCATAATGTGTGAAGTTTTCTAAAATAATTTATGACTCTCAAGCAATATTAGTTACTAGCTGTTGCTCGCGACTTCGTCCGCGTGGTTATTCATATGCAAAATTTGAGACTCCTCAGGGCTAAACTCAAACTCAAATAACTTCATTCAAATATACTGTATCAGTACTTTCAAAGATGTAAGACTCCTTAGAGCTAACGGGCCGCCCACCGCCCTTCCCCCTCATGACTGCAAGCAGGCCTTGCACTTCATAAATGCGTGCACAGTACTTGACCATTATTTTGCTAGGATATTATTTCAAAACTGCGATATCTCCTGAGATATTCATTGAAATCGAATGATTTCAAGGGGACTCATGTTTAAATTAAATACTTGTGATGAATACCGTATATTTTATTTGGATAAGGATCATTATCATGTTATCAAAACACCTTCGCCAAATTTAAAAACGAATTTGGTTATCATAAAAAAGGTTATCGTGAGCCAACCTTAAAAGGTAGACATATGCTGTCGCGGACTTTTTTTTAGAACTTTTGAAGGGAAACAATTCTTTCATACATTATTTTTGCGAAACTTTAACCGTTCACGCAGCGCACGCAGCGGAAGCTCTCAAAAGGAAATAAAACCCCCTGATTTTGAAACATTCTTCTCCGCTCCGCTCCTACTGGTCTTAGCATGATAATGTATAGCCTTCCTCGATAAATGGGCTATCACAACACTATCATAAAAATGGGCTGGCATAACACTGAAAGCATTTTTCAAATCGGAGCAGTAGTTCCTGAGATTAGCGCGTTCAAGCAAGAAAACAAACAAACAAACTCTTCAGCTTTATAATATTAGTATGGAAATGTGTATAAATAATCTCGATTCATTTTCAGTAAAAAAAAAAGAAATTTGGACATGGACAACACAAAATATGAAGCTAATTATAATAATGCTGTAAATTTGCTGGTCTGAGTGTGAATTATGATCTGCCTAAACAAACGCATTTTCCAATTTTCAGGTAAGATTATGGAAGCAGATTTATGTTTTCAATTTTCTATAAATATTAATTCTTTGTTTTTTCCATTATGGTCTTCTGTATTTCTAATGAAAGTGAGGCACATTTGGAAGGCAAGAGTGGAGACTCACATGTGGTCAAGCAAGAGTATCTGCTAGCCTACAAGGGTGATGTTTGTCGACACAATACATGATATATGAAAGATTATGTAGAACGGTCTGGCCGTTAACATTATAATAAACTTCGAACCTGTTTTTATCGAGAAAGAATTTGATTTATTTCCCAAAAAACCCTAACCTGTTTTGAAGCATGTTGACGCAAATGAGCACATCTATCACAAAAGCGTCTGTTGCGAAATATACGCAAAAGGAAAGTTGATTCAATTTGTGAACAATGTCGGCTTGGCTCGGAGGTGCGTCGGCTGGCTCCAAAAGCACCAAGGGTACTGTCACATCGAGATACTATGGCATTTTATTGGCAAGATCTTGGCGAGATAATTAAATATAAAATGTACGCCGGATAACACACCAATTGTCGTTATCTCGAAATAAGGATAAATATCCTATTGTTGTGAGGGACCAGACAATAATTTAAGCCAGGAGTGCCTCCCAGGACACCTAAAACCGAGTCAAAGACAAGTTCGTTTTCTAAATTGACCAGACCGGGAATCGTACCCGGGACACCACGCAAGTCAAAGCGAGAAACCGTGCTACAGCGCAATACTCCAAGCGTGTCGTCAAAATTAGACACAGTTAAGAATTGCGAATTTCGGATTAAGTACGTTTCAACCATTCGCGACTGGAGTGTTAGTTAACACATTCGTCGCCGCGGAACGAGACACAATAGATTTTCTATCGTTTGCCGGTCATTTGGCGACCTGTGTTAAGGAAGGTGGCTCTATATTGTAGGACTCCTAATACCATCCACGAATCGACGAGTATAGATGGGGAGCCAATGTTATATTATGATGGGTGGAAGAACTTTACGTGTTCATCATTATGTATATTATGAGATACTCTTGCAGGACAACTAAACAGGTAACGAACAAGTTTATTAGCTAAGGGTTATTTTTTTAATGAGTAACTAATTCATAATTTAGTTTTACTTTTTATTGATTTTATTTATACAAATAGAACCAGCCTGTTGTGTAACTGGGCTGGTAAATGAAAAATATTATAAACTTAAAATGTTTTATGTGATTTTTTATTTTTAGCATTAAACAATGCTCTGTTTTCTACACAAAGATAGAAACTAGAAAAATTCAACCTGGTCCTGGGACTCAAGCGGGATTCGAACCCTGGTAAAATACATTAGATAAATTCGCCAGGTCTGTTAACGGCCTCGGTAGCTCAGTCAGAAGAGCAGTCACCCGGATTGTGGAAGGTCGCGGGTTCAAATCCCGCTTGAGTCCGAGGACCAGGTCGAATTTTTCTAGTTTCTATCTTTGTGTTAAAATGTTTTGTTGTCCTAGTGAAATAGGTCTGCACTGCAAATATGGCATTAATGTACAATGTAACCTTGAAGAACAAATCGCGAGCTAGCTTTTTGCCGTTATTTCATTCTAGACGTACTACAATAACTCATTGTACTGAAATGAAAGGATCACGAATTCACGTCCCAAAGGGCTACGGCCAGGCTTGGTAAACATCCAAACAACTGAACCGATGTTATCTGAATTTCATTCTAACATGCAGCATCAGATTAACTGTCTTGTTTTGTTTTTATAGATACAAATTCTAAAGTGGGATTCACATTTATTACTGTTTACGATCAAAATTATACTGACAACAACTCATAGTAGCTATATATGTATATCGCCCTTACCACATAACAATAAAGCGTGAAACTAACCGTTTTTTCTGAAACAAATTCTCAAGACAATATTTAAAGGTCAGGTTTATTAGAGCAAACTAGCGAATGCTCATTCTATCAAAGTCTCTTAGTGTCGTTAAACAGAGACAAGAGAATGCTCTATCTCTGTTTACACAAAGAGATTTTGATAGAGTTGGTGGGTTGGTTTTGGTTGGGTTGGTTATCCAACCAACCCAACCAAAACCAACCAACCAAATCCGAGCATTCGCTCGTTTGGTCTGAACCCACCTCGAGATGATTCTCAAATTGGACTTTCATTTAGCGATGTTAACAGAAACAAGAATTCTACACAACACATCAGCTTTACATAAAATTACGATTTTATAATTGTAGCTTTGTGTGAATTTATTTGCTATTTAAGAACAATCACTTGTACACGTTGGTTGAAAAAAATAATTACGTTATATTAGAAATAATGTTTACGTGTGCATTTTAAGTGCATTTGGAAACACATTCATTGATTAAGGTGACTGCAGCGGAGCACTGCTGTACACAAAATGATGCGTCGGCGCAATGAGTTTCAGTGATTTGTAGTTGCACTATCGTGTCCCAAACGAGACTGTAAGTGATGTGGCTAACGCAAAAATAGGACTCTGGCTTTGGTGAACCGAGTGCAATTTTAACAAAATGGCAAATAGCTAATGGTGATCAAAATCAAAAACACAAAGAACTACAGCAAAATAAATCATGATTGAAAAGGCTTTCAAGTTTATAAAGTCGATACAAAATGTAACACCAGTATAAAACTCGATTGAAAATAAGTTACATTAATTTATATTCGTTTTTGTTTTGATTTTATTATTTCTTTTCACTGTACCGTGCTGGTCGGGATGAGGCTAAAAAGGCACATCCCTTGGTATATTATATTAAAAGCTTTATAAAAAACAAATACGCTTCGAATGAAGCAGTGAAGTAACGAACTGCCAACGCGTATTTCAACTGAGGGCCTACTCGCGGTCGTCAAACACGTATTTACGAAAATGTTCAGTTATTACAAAAACCAACTTACTGTTCGAAACTGATGTTCAATTCTTTGGTATTCTAATAACCATATTTTATCGTACAAAATACATAAAACCTAAATAATACATCCTACGGTTAAATCCTTTTCATCATTCCAAATTTTCAAGAAATCTCGTAAATTTGAACCGCATTAAGCTTTTTATCTCGCATAATTTGTCTGATTCATCCTGCAATTCTGCATATACAATCAAGCAAACAATCAAACGTGTGACTGTGATGGAAGGGCAATCAAAATAAAAAAAAAGGAAGTACGAGTAGACATACGCTTAATTACAACCACTGATTCAAGCCGGTGCCAGAGTAGTTGAGCTCACCTTGACTCCTGCAATCTTCAGATAACCTCCGAAGAAGACAACGTTGCCTTGAAGCGCAATTTTGCGTCCACCACCTCAGATGATGATGATGATGAAGGCCAGAGGGTCTGTACGTGGTCGTTAAGTAGAATCTGAACCAAACAATTGTTCACAGTGGCTAATCAATCTAAAAGAGTAACATAAATTAGAAGAAACATTACCTACTTGTATTTAGAAGCGGATAGATAGGTGCACTTTTATGAAGTTATACCAGTTTATCAAAAACTGGTGTGATAGAAATTAGAGCATTTGAAGAAAAAAAGTAGTAAATGTAACAATCATTCACTGCTTGTCTTATTAGCAGAATTTTGGCTTTGCTCTTTGCAAATATTCAGTGGCAATAAGTCGCGATGTTGTCAACGGTCGTATATCTTTCCTACGTCACCACAAATTTTACGATGCAGCATATATATACTTAGTGGATATACATAAATTATAGAAATACAATGCGGCATCGATACAGACAGTTCAGCTGTTGTGTGCTTACCACTTTGGTTTTTTATAAAATGTAACGACGTAATTGTATTAATGTTATCTATTTTTATCGTCTCTAACTGTGATTGCCAGGATGTTAAAATTACGCGGAACTAAAAAATGATACTGATACGATACAAAAGTCGCTGTGTGGAGAAAAAAATATATAAGAGAAACAACTATGCAAAGCGTGTGTGTTTATTTCACTTTTTACATTCTAGTCCTACATCCAAAAGGTCGAACAAAACCCCATTGTTACGGTGAAGTTGGTTGTGTGAGCTTCTATTTTACAAGTGAAATGAAACAGGGCACGGACATGTACACATTTTAATAACCGCTCCCAAGTGAATAAAGCTAACCAAAAAGCAAACAATAGTATACCATTTACACAGAGTTAAAATGTATGAAAAGGCAGTCTTTTAAATACACTGATAAAGTATCTAAGTTACCATTCACTTAAGGAATGATAAAATAAATGAGCAAGTGTACTAAAGTCCCTACGTAATTGCGTGAAGAATGACTGAAAATTCTCTAACTAGAAACATTATTAACGCAAGCAACCATGAAAACCATAAACTAATTAGGAATTTTAGGTCACTCTTAAACTCTTTATTTTATTACAAATAGTGTCAACACAAGGTTATTTTAGAACAAATCACAACAAATAACAATAAATGAAATATCTATTATTCAAAATTAATGTCCATAAACTAGTCATTCAAATCATAATAACGTTTTTTCACTAACAATCTCGACAGTACACATTTTAATCTATTAACATTGTAGTATTTCAGTGGTTCAGGAAGTTTATTTTATTAACTTGAACTCCTAAAAAAAAATTAAATCAATAAAAATATGGATTTAGTCTTACTCGTGGTAGTGTTATGACATTTTGAATAATAGTTTCGTTTTTTCTGTCTATATTTTTGCGACTGGATTCCATATATAGTACATAAAAAAAGTACATTATATTGCAAATATATATCCCAAACGGGCAATTCAAAAGCCAGTTGCCATCATGGTGAATGGAACACTCAGAAGCTCACTTTCTACCAACCTTATTAGAACCCAACACGGGTGGTAAGCCTTTTGCCGTTATTCGGGTTGCTTTAGTTTTTTATCGGTGTTTTCAACCACCGGAGAGTTGGTTAAAGATGGGTCTGGCTAGATTTTAACTCGGACCAGCACGGGTTCCAAGTTGGAGTGCTCAGCTAGACCACGACGCTCTCAAAAAAATGGTCATCGGTAGAAATGTTAATAAAAAATAACGTACATCATTATTTTGATAATTTTAGCATTTAACAATGCTTGTGTTTCGTATATATCGATGATCTTGAGCGGGAATCGAACCCGCATCGTTCACAATCCAGGTGACTGTTTTATTATTTTTCTTTATCTTTAAATATGAATAACGTAAATCATCTAGCACATCAATTCCGCACGCCATCTTAACAACGCACCAGACTGCATACGTTACGTGACACAAGCGAACCACTTCATCCACAAGTACAAAGGCCGCAGTCCTAAAGAGCCTCCTACGTACATAATCATGCACATCCGTAGCGGAGTGGCGGGACTCCTTCGCAGGTTTTTGCTAACGTGTCCTCGGCTGAGAGCGGACTCGTGAGAGCCGACACCTGCACTTTGCATTTAGGTCAAGAAGGTTTAGGTATCAAGCATATTCACTTTGTGAGACGGTCAAAATCATAGGAAGCAACTACCGCCGGTGAATCTGCCCTGCGAATAGACTCGTATCCTTAACACAGTCGATTGTTAAATAACGCAACTATTCGATCACGAACTCAAATACACACCACAATGATACATAATATACATATATACAGTATAATATTAATTGCTACTGATTGGTAAGTCAACGTGTTGTTAGCAATCATTATATCTTGGTATAGCTGGTGTCACTAAACATTGTGATCAAAAAACTTTTATTATTTTATAGAACAGTAAATTATTTCTTTATTGAAGGTTTCTAATTACTATTTATTGCTTCTAGCAGCTCACTCAAGCGGAACAACACAGCAGTGTAAGAGAGGCTTAAGCCTGTAGTATACACTGTAATACGTGTTCAAATAGAGCAAAGTTCACCGTCGTTCGTAATTTACGTCAAATCGCGGTAACGAAAGCAGAATCTCAGCATCTAAACATGTAACTCAATTTCCCTCCCTATCTCCGGAGCGATGTGTTTACGCACACACAGTGTGTAGGCACACTTAGTAACGTGTCTTACGAAAATACTTTACGCACAATCAAAGGAGTTCTATTGAGACAAAGTTTGAAATTGTAATACGACTGGTAAGCATTAGTTAGCTAAGGGAAACAAACTCTTTGTTGGCTCATACTCCTCATCTGAGAATATTTTAAATAGTGCTGTGCCTAATCAGTGGATATTCTCAAAGTGGTAGAATGACATTTAATTTCGATCCCAAAATTAACAGCTTGTGAACATATAAGATGAGAAGAATACACACAGCCTGAAGCTCGAGATGATAACAACAATCGAAATGTTAACAATAACAAATGGCATTGCCCCTGAATCTAACACACAATAAAATTGAATGCATTTGTTTCATTCATAGAAAAGCAATTCCACATTGTGTGAAGTAATTAAATTCTCCATTCCTGGGTGCTCTGTTATAATTCAACGGTGAAAAGATGTCACCGCTGGACGGCACAGACGCAAACTCAAGGAAGAACAATCAGCCACAGAAGTTACAGATCTTTCAAAGTTTACAAATACCTATATTATTTCCGATTTTAGATACACACAACAACATGGTCTAGGGATATATAAAACTTTTTTAAATAACTTAAAAAGTACTGGCCTTACAAAAAAACTATTAATGACAGATTATAAAAACATTAAATTCCTTTTTTAAATTCAAATTTGTATATAAAAGGTTTTGTTTTAAGATGAAGTTCGCATTCATTGAATTTCTTCTAAAGAATTTAATATTCACGAACTTCTAACTGGATTAAAACTCCATAAATTTCATAAATCTCTGTCAAACGCATCTCCGGTGTTCTCTTAATCATGCCACGTAGACACTTGACCAGGAACGAAATGTTAGGAACAGTGGGCATGATTCAAGCTGGCGCTACCCAAATTGCGGTTTCTGAAGCCATGAGGACCAGTCAGAGCGTTATATCCAGGTTTTGGTCACGTTATCGTGTCAGGGGGAAGTGGTGGAACGGCACCGAGAACCTCAACGCATTAAAACACATATACAGGACCTATTCATAGTAAATGCTGCACGAAGTCAACCAAATGTAACGGCGATGCAATTGGTTCAAAGGCTACAGAGAGAGAATGGTTTGCTGGTAAGCGGTCAAACTTTGAGAAGACGACTGCGTGAAGTCAACCTACGTGCTCGTAGGCCACTTCGGGTACCAGCGCTAAGGAGAGGCAATCGAGGAAGAAGATTACAATGGGCTATTGCACACGAAAACTGGAACCATTCTCAATGGTCACTTGTGCTTTTCACTGATGAATCCAGGTTTGGATTTCATCCTGATTCGCGAAGAGTACGCGTTTGGAGAGAACCTGGACGTTGGAATCGACTGCAGCACCCACAACAAGTTCATGCATATCAAGGTGGCACGATTATGGTTTGGGCAGGAATTCGTCTCGGCGGTAGAACGGACCTCGTTTGGACACAAGGCAATACGACTGCTCTAAAATTCCGAGATGAGGTGCTAGAGCCTATAATCTTGCCTCACAGACAGCAAATGGGACAAAATTTCCAGCTAATGCACGACAATGCCCGTCCACATACGGCGCGTATCGTTACAAGTTGGTTACAGCAGCATGATATCCAAGCTTTAGACTGGCCTGCACAATTCCTTGACTTAAATCCTATTGAGCATGCCAGTGACATGCTTCAGAGAAGAGCTCTTAGGAATTTCCCTGAAGATATTGTGCATGAAAACCAGCTTTTCTTGCATCTTAGCAGGACTTGGGACAGTATTCCACAACAGGATATTGACACCCTTGTTTTGGGTATGCAAAACCGCTTCAGATGTGTCAGGAGAGTCTTAGGTGGATCCACGGATTAATAATAACTTCTGAACAAACTTGACAGACTTCTGAATAATTGTATCCGCTTCATCTTTGGTTCACGTAAGTACGATCACATTTCTTCCTATCGATCTAACTAAACTAAGCTGGTTACCTATTCGTCAACGTAGAAATATAAGAATTTTGTGTCTTCTTTTCTCTGTTCTCTTTGATCCCAACTCTCCGACGTACCTTCAAAGTAAATTTCAATTTCTACACTCTTCTCATCAAAAAGTACTACGTTCAAGTGAAACCCTATCCCTATTTACTCGACTTTTCTTTACCTCCTATATGTCAAGCTCGTTCAGACTTTCTGCCATTCGACTCTGGAACTCTCTTCCAATCAACATTCAAAAATCTACCTCCAAATTTGCTCTGAAGAGGTCGTTGCGTGACCACTTTAAGTGAGCCGCTGATGTATCCTGTTTAAGTCAACTATGTCATTGAGTTCAGATGCTGACTTTTTTGTTTAACTTTCTTTATGGCAATATGATGTATTATAAAATAATGTAGTATATTTGTTTTGCAATATTTAAGTATGTTTATTTGCATGATTGGTATAATATCATATGTATATAATATGTATTATTATTTTTAATATATTTAATTATTAATATCTGGGATTTGTTGTTCTTGCTGCCATTTTTGAATGTTGCACAGCCCAAAATGTCAATGTTTCTGTTATACCTTGCGGTTGACTACCTGGTAGAAAATGCCCCTAGGCATTAAGTCCGCCAATTGTACATTACTTGTTTGTGCAATAAAGAATAAATAAAATAATTAATTAATTTTAAGTTTTCAACAATTTTTATAAAAAAAATAGTTGTTTTGTTTAGGTTTTGATGTTTCAAATATAAAGTCAAGATTGAAATTTTGTCTGAGTTTTTCCTCTTCTTCTAAGTTTTTTTTCAATTTAACTTTATCTAAAAGTTTATTTATCAGATTAGATAGGCTATTAAACTAGGTTTATTTTAATTTGTAGGTGTCTTAACAAAAAGTTAATAGGTTTAATTGAAATATCCCTAGACCATGTTGATGTGTGTATATGATATAAAACTATGCAATACTGTGAAATATGGTTACGATTAGAATTTTCAGTAAATCGGTTGTTGGTTGCAATGTTGTACAGACCCGTTCACATAAACCTTCACAAAACCTTTGCAAAATGGGTCTTATGTTCGCAGCTTAAGGTGCCCTTATGTATAGCTTGACATGAAAGCGTGTATACGTGTAAATATGTATTTCTGAAAGAAAAAAGATTATGGTTCTAAAAAAACCGTGCCCAAGTCATTTTCCTCAAAAGTTTTAGTTTGTTGACGATTTAAATGACCAGAAAGATCTGTTTCTAATTTGGATGGCCCTCAAGAAATAAGTGAATGAGCTCCATATACACGTCATTACCCTCGGGATAACTTTTAAATAAAAAACCCATTTGATACATTTACCAACCAGTCACCTACTTTTTTTTACTTTTACTTTTTACTAACCAGACATCTAGAATTATAAGTACTAAAATTGAAGTTTTTTTATTGTTGACTGTTCATAAGGGGTGTTTGGACGCTCTACATTTTAATTTGTACAAGTTGCAAGCTTAATTTGTACTCGCAAAAACCTGATATTCAATTTATATAAATCATAATATAAAAGTTATTGAAACTTCGGGAAATAATGACGCCACTCATAGGTTCACAAATATGATAAAAATGATTCAGCTCCTAAGATAATAAGGTAGGAAGTAGACTTAATTTAGGAATATTAGAAACAGAAAACATTTATTAAATTTTTAAATTTTTGGCGCTGATTTTCAGTAGGCCCCTATTGAGTAGACTCACGGACACTTGCGGTGGACACACGTATGTGCCTTATAAATAAGTAAAATAAATATTTGATATAAGTAAGAAGATGGTGAGTAATTAAATGTATTGTGTAGTGTAAAGAAGTGTAATACAATACATAGATAAGTGATACCGTGCCGGTTGTATAGTGTTATTGTGTTTGTGTTTTGTGACAGCGCAAAGTGAGCGGCGATGACGCAACTTGCATTACCCCCGAGTTTGGATTGCAGCGCGAAAAGAAATGACAAACGGCCGGAGGTAGACAGCCTTCAGAGCTGCGCGTGGGCTCATTTATGGCTTAATGGTGCTATAACTCAAAACTAACTTAAACTTCTCAAATAATTTTAGTCAATGTCATGTCATATAAATGTCCTAAAAGAAAATAAGATAAAAATAAAAATACAATAGTCATAAGCTAACAAAATTGTGAAAACAATAACGGCGACTTAAAAAATATTTACTTAAAACAAAAAGAAAATAAATACAGTTTTTAAACACAAATTTGAACAGATGTCAACGGCATTAAAATGTGAAGGGATCCCTCATCAAATAGCTCGTCTGGCTTGTCACAAATGGTACTTATTATTTGTAATGACACACTTGTAACTGTTTTTGTGCGTCTATAAAACCCAATTTTATTTTCTTTTTAAATGTACTTAATGTTTCCAAACAGCGCAATGGGAGATCGTTCCAACACCTGGAGGCAGCGAACCTGAAGCTCCCCCGGAACGCAACAGTGCGGTGCGGCGGCAGGATGAGCGAGTAGGCGGAGCGGCGAGTCCTGTTTTGCACATCACGCGGCCACATCAGTTTACTGGCAAGATAAGCTGGGGTGTTGCCTTTTATAACTCCAAACAAAAGCGCAGCGAAATTCAACGCCCTACGAGAACTGATTTTCAAAATATTGTCATTATTTAAGTATGGAGTGACGTGAGTCCTAGGTAGAATACCAAAGCAATACCTAGCATAAGCGTTTTGCACCCGTTGAATAGCTTGTTGCGTCCTTGCTAGAAGGCGGGGGCCATAAAACATTTAGTTGAATCTCGAAAGCACCAAAGAATCACATAGCCTAATGCGATTTTCTGCATTTATGTAGTTTCTAATTTGATACAGTACTTTAAGCTGGTAAAAGCAACCTCCAATGATATTACCTATGTGCTTTTCAAACCTCAGTTCCTCATCCATTACCAGTCCCAAGTTCCTGGCCTCATTTACTCGTTCTATAACTTGACCCTTAACTGCCAAATTTGCCCATTTGTTTATTATTTTCCTTATTTAGTCCTTAGAACCTAGAACAAGACAATTGGACTTATCACCGTTAAGCACTAAGGAATTCGCATCCGCCCAATCAGCTATACGTTCGAGATCCTCGTTCATAAGTTTTTCAGCTGACTGTGTATCGTTCGGCCTAGTTGATATGTAAAGCTGAACATCGTCAGCGTAAAGATGGTATTTACAGTTATGTATACTTTTTACCACGTCAGCACTGTAAATAATAAAAAGCAGAAGCCCAAAATTGATCCCTGCGGAACACCTCGTTTCGTGACCCTAGATTCTGACAACAGTGTTCCACCTTCTAAATCTCTTAATTCAACACGCTGCGTACGGTGCTCGAAATAACTGTTGAACCAAGTGACAGTTTTGGCACTGAAGCCGTAATGATGCAGTTTCTATAGAAGCAAGGGAATGTTTAAACAATCAAATGCTCGTGAGAAGTCAAGTAGGGTCAAGAGTGTACCCCTACCCTGAACCTGGGCGTACAGGATGTCATCCACCACTTGGAGAAGGGAAGTAGAGGTGCTGTGGTGTTTTCTAAATCCTGATTTCACATCACCCTATTATCACATCATACTACAACATGTACATAGGTATTTTGTGTGAGATTCATCTTGTGAATGGGCACATACCTAAACTTATCTGTGATTATTACATACTTTGTTTATTTTAGCATTTTACAATGCTTGTTTTCATATGGAAAGATAGAAAACTAGAAAAAAGCAAATTTCGGACCTTAAAGAAATCTGTGATTGTTATTTAGAGTTTGTGTAAGTATAGGCACACATCACTTAGTAGTTACTAACGTAATATTAAATTACATCAATAGAAAAATTTAAATGTTCTTATTCCTAAGTGCGTGCTGTCATTTGTCAGGCATATATTGCTGGGGCTACTTTCTTCGATATAGATGTCAGTAGTCAGTACGTCATTCATCGCGTCAGTTGAACCCAAGAAGGCTAGAAACTAAGGAGAGATAACTCCCTGAAAAGGGTTGGACTAAATCCGTATCCCACAGTGACGCATGCGCATTACGCTTCTTTGCCGCGATCCTCGCGAAGTGTCAAAATTGGTCAACACAACCTCGAAAATGTCATCATTCTTTATGTTAAAAATCATTGTTTATGTTAAATATATTCATTAACATTTTGAACTCACTTGTGAAATGATATTTTGGCTGCAGAATCATCACTTTTCCTGCCACACAAAAAACAAGTTCTTCGCCCCATGGCGATTAATTGAAATTAGCAATTACTCTGGAGATAAAATCAACAACATTGCCATCGAATTAATTCTGTATCTTATCTTTCTTCACTTGGGAAACAACAAAAAACAACAACTGTCGCACGTGACACCGTTCAAAACAAAACCATGTGACCATGAAATGACAAATAGCTGCCGCTGCACATGCGCAATACAGCGTTTTGCCCGGCACAGAGTATACGACTTTCGGCCCTCGAAAGCTTACCCCCACTTCGGGAGTTATCTCTCCTCAGTCTCTAGCCTTCTTGGTTGAACCGCAAGATTCGCATACAAATGCTCTACGTGGCTGTTGACAATCAACTGCCAAATGGGTGTTCCATTTCCCGGCAGCTGGTAGGTGATTTTCGTGAAGTGACAGGGGTCTGGTGAAGGTTTATCATAGGCATCCCTAAATAAAATCTTTAGTATCAGATTGCGATAGACGATCACTTCCAAATATGCAGAAAGATAATATCATAGCCGGCCTTTTAAAGAATGACATTTATCACCAGCAATTCAATAAGAACTAAAAGCATTCATTTTAAAATCCACTAAACAAGAGCCTCACAGACATAAAGCTATTTGAAAATGCTTTTAAAGAATAAAATCGTATCACATTTCCACTAAGTGAAATAAAAGGCAAAGCTATCGCTCGCCACATCCCCGTGTAGTATTCCCTGCGGCCGGCGGACTCTCCAATTACTCCCACTTTGGAAACAATGGCTGGCTAGTGTGGTAAAAGACTTGAGCTTGAGTCTTGGATTCGAGACTCGAGTCATTTGGCATGACTTGAGATTATTAGTATTGCAAGTCACGAGTCTTTCGATTTTACAATATGGGTAAAATAAGGAAATGGTTTTATTTTATTAGTACTAGTAGTATTAGTTTTGTTTCGATTTAGTTTCGAACTAAAATATTTACCACTTTATATGATACTGGCTATCTGTCAGCGGCTTCGCCCGCGTAGACTGTCTTTCCCGACAAAATATAGCCCAAATAAATAAAAAAACAGCATATTATTATGTCACTCCCTGATAATGTAGCTATATTGCGAATTTTTTTTTAAAAACTATCCGATAGTATCGGACTCTATTCAATACAAACGAACAAACAAACAAACAAATCTTTTCTCTTTTTAATATTAGTATACATATGACACAGTCTAAATACTAATAACAGTCGTCCGACTCATGTACTTGCACGTGGCAACGATGGGGGGTACGCAGGGAAGTGAGCGGCAGAGTCGGCGAGCGCAGTCTCCTCTAGTTAGCGCTCTCTATCTTGAAGGAGTGTACGTTTTAAGAAGTGTTACGTAAAAAAGGTCATAATTGTTAACAGGATTTGTTCCGTTTTTAATTGTAAATCCACGTCAAGGTTTGATAAAGATTTAATATTGCACCGATTTCCACGGGAAGACCGCTAAGTTATTTTTATTTATTTAGGTAGCTACCTACCTTGCTATTAAAATTGATGTTAAGTATGTTAGATGAGTTATTCGCAAATTTACGCACATACTTTTATCAATAAAATAACACTAGCTACATAACTACCTACATGTATTTTTCATACGCTACGGCCACTGTATTTTTCAATGAGATACAGAAAGTTTCATCCAGTTCTGATGAATCTTTCGCATGTTTCGTTTCCAGGGGGGCTAGCCAAGAGCAACACGCCACGACGATTTCTACAATAGAAATCGTTCAAATGTATGAGGATGACATAAGCGCCAGTGACAGCTTATGTCATCCCCATACATTTGAACGATTTCTATTGTAGAAATCATCGTGACGTGTTGCTCTTGGCTAGCCCCCCAGTTTTACATTTACAGGCAGCAATAGGTTATACAAAGCTGTCAAACATCTGCAATTTATTTAAACCTTAATGTCTTCGAATTTAAGTATAAAATTGAATGAGTTTGATTACCTTGGCGTGGTAGCCCAGCGTGCCGTTGACTAAACCTATTTCACGATGTATTTTTAGGATTATAAATACTTAACTTACTACCTACCTATACACTGCAAATTATACTGAGGAATGTAGGCAGTTACTTGTTGGTACCGCTGCTGAGTCCTGGCGTAGGTAGGTCTGTACTTGTAATCACCCCTGCCGACAGATGTAGACTCTCCCTCTGTACCTAGAGTCCTCTGTAAGACCTCAGACTATACATGTTGACCTTGAGACCGCCTTTATGCCTTACGTAATAAAAGCTAATTTCGCAGTTCAACTGTATAATTTGACGTGCTGTCGTGTTAAGTAAAGAAGGTCCCTAGGTACTTATAGGTACGCATGAGTACGGTCAGCATTAAAAAGTAGTGTAACCTTTTAATAATTTGTCATTGCATCTGTGGGGAACCCACATAATATTACATATACTTACATCAGTAACAAAACAAGTACATTTATAATATACACAAATACATAAAACACTACATTAAATATGTACACTTAAATACACTACATAAAATAATAATAATAATAAATATACATTACATATTTATCTATTGTAAACATGTACACAATATATCCACAAACAAACAGACCGCGCATTCCGCGCAAGTGCTTTTGTTCATATATAAATAAGCAGAGTAAACTTCGATCATTAGCGACAGGCGCGGACGCAAGCCCGCTAACTGGTTCCGTGTGCGACCGCCCCGCGCGCCCGCGCAGCCGCTTGCATATCCGACTCACACGCCGCTTCCGCGCACAAAGTCACGATCTACCTACGTGTAGATATTTACGAAGGTACGTGCAGTCGTGCTGCAGTGCAGGTTCCCATGTATATACTTGGGTACCTAGAGGTACTTTTACTATGGGACAAACTTTGAAATCACGAAAAAAAAATCAACGGTTTCATGTTTGCTGTTTCTGTTTTATTATCCATGAAATGGCTCTATTGACTATTTTTTTTATTTCGTTATTCTTTAGTTATTATAAATAAAAACTTTTATGTAAAATATTTGAAAATAATTTGTTGTGACAACCCTGACCCTTGACGGAGTTTCCGTGCGTATACCTACGCATTGGCGGCGTGCGTTTATGAACAAAAGAGTCAGATTACTGGTAGGTGCTTTATAATATTAGTATAGATATGGTATGGTATTACAGTCTGGACATAGACTTTATTACACCAAAGGACACGCAGGACTCGGTACCGAATTCTCCCAAAAAAGACAGCCAGAAGTTCTTCAAGTCATGACTCAAGTCTTTTTGAAAACTCAAAGACGAGTAGTATGAGCAGGATTAGCATACGAGTCTTTAAAAGAACTAAAGTCCCATTATAAAAAAAAAGTTTCAGGACTCGAGTCCCATACAGCACAGAGGATATCGGCGAGCACGGAGTCTATCGATAAATACCCACTTATACGCAATTACGTTCGGCTTTGAATTAAGGGACAACGTGTGCTCAATCAGCACGATGTTCGTGCATCAGGTCTAGCTATATTCTTACTAAAATAGGTGATGCGTTAACGCAATATGATAAGCGTGATTTGATGTACGAAATTAATAACACGGCTGTTTATAATGCATAATCAACAAACTAGCTATGAAGTTCTTCTTCGGAGCGGAGTTTTGGCAATTTGCAACCAATAGGATTGCCTGCTTTCAATCCTATTGGTTGAAAATTGACAAAACTCCGCTACGCTGCCTCGCTCCCTTTCGGTGCACAGGCAGCCTTATTCTCAGCCATCCATGTATAACGAAACGTTCGTATATCGCGCGTACATCTGGACAGGGTTTTAGTGTACACTTCCGTGCTTTCTTGTTCTTCTTGCTAAGCTTCTTGTCAAAAGTTAAAGAACAACAACTAAGTAGCTAATTAAGTTAAAGTGTGTCTGCCGTCTCTGTAGAAGCATAAGTAATAAAGAAGAAGCAGTAAGTCTTTTGAGACATTCACTGGGATTTCTATTTTCACTGATCTTACTTTATATGGAAGGTTCAGGGCTGGTGCAATTTATTCAAATATCGTTTTAAAACTGTTCTGCATGTATTTCACAATATTTCGGTAAAACAGAGTTCGCTCAGGCGGGAATACAGTCCACGGGCTATACCACATTGGCAGTTTTTATTTTCAGGGCGTGTTTACGCTGTCGAAAATAGTATTGGACGAAGTTAACTAAAATTAGGGTTTTTGTCCAGTCGTTTTGAAATTGATGCTATAGTAACATACGACATTTAATATATACCTGTGAAAATATAATCGAAAGGTATTATACGTCACAATATTTGCAAACCTGCGTTGGTAGAAACTCACAAGAACTCATTTATTGAATTCAACTGTGACAGCACTAAACTTCCTTAGCACAAATTTCACATTATATGAAAGAATGTCATAGAAAAAAAATTACGTTAAGTCCTGAAAAGGTGGCAAAATAACTATATGTAAATATCTATCTTGACTGACGAGGTAGTCCGAAACTACCAGTGAATCGACGGATTAACGTTCACAGTAAGCCGACCCGGCCACCTTTATGCGGAATATGACCACTAAGGCTTTAGTCCCTTTCCCTACCAGGACACTTTAGTGGAGGGATACGTCCCGCCAAACGGACGCATCTCTGACGGAAAGGGCTTTAATTTGGGACAAAACTTTGAAAACTTTTAGTTCTCAGTGTAGCATAAAACTAAAAAATTTAGTAGTAGGCATTTTTGTGTCTGCCATGCATCATCACAAATAAAAATGTTGGTGCAAGTTGGATAATAATAGAGTGTATCGATCGAGTAGTTACCAATGAGCCATCGCTGTAGGGTTTGTCAAAACAGGGTTTTTTTTCTGGAGAGGAACGTCACACTAATAAACCCTTGATGTAATGAAACTTCGAATTACTGAGATAGAGTCCATGGTCTTCACGTATTTGACTAAACTATGAATAGCCTCCAGGACCTCGAGTACCTTCAAGTATTAAACCATATGGCTAGACGTCCAAGTCCAATAACGACTATGGAGCAACTAATTCACAAGTGTTTGAACGAATGTCTATTACAAATCAGACCGAAATGTTATTTTATATTTATAAAATTTTATATTAACGAAAACGTCGAGTGGCCCCAGTGCGTCTACCACCCGGCCACGCTACGTGTCCCGCGGGACACGTCAATCGACTCGGACTCGTAGCAAGCGAGAGCCCCACTAGGGGGACCTAATTCCTTCTGTATTAGCATAATGAGACTTGAATTTATGATGTCCCGGTATTTCAAGCGTTCCTTTTCCACATAAACCATTTGAAAAATTCGTTATTGAATTGTAAAATAAGTATAAGTATGGATTAAAATAAAAATGTGTTTTTGGGAGTATCATGGCCTATAGAGGTCAGGCAATCTAGCTTGGAACCAGTGTAGGTTTAATTATTATTCATTAACTCATTCTAAGATTTAAGGCCCATTTTCCATTGTTTTACTGTTAAAAATCTAAGCAAACGAGAAAAAGGTACGGTGAAAAAACATTTTATATCAGCTCCGTTTGTATTTTAATTTTTCTGTTATCCCAGCCTAAAGCGCGAGGGCTTCATAAATTATGATGTATGCACAAAGAAAAAAAATCATATTATGAAGCACAATAAATAATTATTTGCCAGACATCACACCACTATTCATGGTCTCATAGTAGGGATAAATATCCCTGGCTGTCTTAATAACAATACAATTATGTCACAATATCTCTGAAGGGGTATTTTACCAGTCTGTTCTATAGACTGGTCTAAAGCATGAACAACATTGCCCAGCGTTAGCATCACGACGTATCCTGTGGTTAGGGGTCAGGTTGTGGTGTAATTGGTTCCTGATATTTGTTTATTCATTCGTTTAGTAGTCCTGGGAAAAGGTAAAATTCGTGAATATTTCCAAGCTGGTCCGCTACCGTATGTTCCTAAATAATTGAGCAGCTGACCTCACAAACAAAATATTAAATGGCATCCGTTTTATTTAGAAAATGTTCGCCACACTTTAGCTCCCGCCTGCGGTCGGCGGCTGCAATTAATATTCATGAAATTCGCAGAGCTTTTCACAGTTTATTTGCTTGTTATAATTACCTTATCAGAATTGATATTAATGTTTTTTCGTTACATAGAGCCCGCAGCTATGCATTTTTCTTAAGTGTCTAGTGCTCGTTATTTAGTAAGCTGTTTTTCAATAATCGATAGTTTACCAAATTTTAAATATTGTCAATATTGTTTCATAATAGAAAAAAGTTGCCACGACACGTTCATTTGTCTCAATTATTTCATAAATAATTATGATGGTGATTTGAAAGTATAAGATAATTAAAATACCTTTGTTCAGCGGATGTTGCTTTTTTTTGGGAATGTTGAATTTATTTGTGAACATGACTTTGCTCACAGTCTGTGAGCAATATCAGCTGTCATTTGTTTTGTATTTTTTTATGTGAACCACAGTCCAATAATAATCATACCGTTCATATGATGGAAAGTGGACAGCACTACCAGTAGATATCTGCAATATGAAAGGTTAAGGGATGATTTGCCTGCCGTCAGAGTTGACTATAAACTCGACTAAGACTAGCTACTCTAGACTCTAGTTATGGCAGAAATAAAGATAAGATAATAAATTATTTATTGCACATCAAACAAAGTTAATAGGTAATACACCTAAATCGTTACGTGCAATTTAGGCGGTTTTGTTGCTAAGAGTAATCTCTTACACACAAGCAACAGGCATAGGATAGATGACAGCAAGAGAAGCAAATGCATAAATACTAAAGAAATGAAGAAATCAATCATCAAGAGCTGATTTTCTTGTAGTTTTCAAAATCTCACAATTGATTATTTACCAATTTAAAGCACAAAAATGTAAATTTCCAGTACACCCATTATTTATTTTCGAGCAACCCAGAGCGAGTAACGTGCCAAAACGTAGATAATTTAATACCGTTTACAGTATATTTTGTATTCCTGTGACAAATAAAATTGAGGGAGGGTATTCCTAATGCAATATGTACAGCTCGTATGCAGATGTGGCCCCTCCGTTAGTGGGTCAGCGACACAAGGCGCCTGTTTACATATTCTGTCCATACACAACAAGGTAAGGTCTGCCTTCCTTCTGGAGCGAAGTCACTGAAAGATTATTTAGGCAGTGACACCTGTAAATACTCGCAGTCAGTCGACGCGCCGAGAACGTATGAATGTTTACAACGACATAGTGATGGCAATTGATTTTTTGTTGGTAAACCTGCAATGGTGTATAATTTGTCCTCCAGATTTATACTGATTATGCTTCGCTCTTTAGAACAAAAAAAGCGGACGTGGGCGAGAAAACAGCAATATTTATACTAGTGGGCATGACACCCTTTGTCAAATGCATTCAGGTACTGATCACTTATCGTCTCTTATGTCTCTTATCTCTCTCCTGTCTGGCGCATATTTTATTTTATTTACAAATCGTCTCTCTGTGCAGAGATGCATTTTGATGCAAAATGGTGGAGTGCCGATTGGAGACATCATAAAGAGGACTGGCCGACCCTACTACTGGTACGGAAACAGCACCGGTGAGAAACTTGAGAGAAATCTTTGCAAGGCAGTGGGATATCACAGGTAAAGTAAGTAGTTCACTACTAGCTTGTTATCTCCTCACATCAAGTGTTGATGAGTGCGCCACTAGTTTTTGCTTTGATCATATATCTTCTCATACCATCCTCAAAACGTTTAAAGAACTAAATATAAAAAAAACGGAGGATTGATGGGGTATTTCTGTTGATATACTTAAATTAATCATAGATAACATCTCCCCTAGTTTAGCGTTACTTTATAATAACTGTGTAGACAAGGGTCAGTTCCCTTATTTAATGAAATTTAGTAAAGTCATACCCCTTTATAAGTCAGGTGAGAAAAGTGACCCATCCAATTATATACCTATTTCTATTCTACCAGCTATAAGTAAAATTTTTGAAAAAATAATATTGAATCAATTACATCCTCACTTTGCTTTGAATAAATTATTACATAGTAATCAATTTGGATTCACTAAAAATAGGAATACAACCGATGCAGGTGTTGCGCTCATCAAACACATATTTGTTGCGTGGGAAGGCAAGCAAGATGCAATAGGAGTTTTTTGTGATTTATCAAAAGCATTTGGCTGCGTAGATCATGAAATCCTACTGATTAAGCTGAGGCATTACGGTGTTTCAAATATTTCACTTAGCCTTATAGAATCTTACCTCACTGATAGAATACAAAAAGTGAGTATCAATGGTACGATACCATTGATTCTTCCGGTGCCACCATACGTCTGGGCGTGCCCCAGGGATCAATATTTGGTCCTCTACTGTTTTTGATCTATATTAATGACCTGCCTTATTTTGTCAAAGACCTATGTGGGATTGTATTATTTGCTGATGACACTTCTCTGATTTTGAACGTAGATAGAAGTAACAAAGCACTTGACGACGTAAATAATACTCTCTCTAAGGTACTGCATTGGTTCACGAGTAGTAATTTACTGCTTAATGCTAAGAAGACTAAATGTATCAAATTTTCTATGCCCAATGTAAGACAGGTCGATTATAAACATGAATAACGAGCCATTAGAGATTGCGAATTCCACAGTATTTTTAGGAATTACTCTCGATTCCAAGTTACAGTGGGGTCCGCATATTTCTGCCCTGGCAGGAAGACTTAGTTCGGCGGCTTATGCTGTTAGAAAAATAAGGCTCCTGACTGATATCGCAACAGCAAGATTAGCGTACTTCAGTTATTTTCACAGTGTTATGTCGTATGGTCTACAGTTGTGGGGCTCGGCAGCGGATCTCAACACCATTTTTATTCTTCAAAAAAGAGCCATCCGCTCCATTTACAACCTAAGACCACGCGACTCGCTTCGTGAAGTATTCAAAGAGATAGATATTTTAACGGTGTACTCTCAATTTATTTATGATAATGTAGTATATGTCCGTAAAAACTTGCATCTCTTCAAGAAAAACAGTGATGTTCATAAACTCAATACTAGACATAAAAATAAGCTCGTAACTCCCAGTCTAAGACTGCATAAGGTAGAAAAATCATTTGTTGGTCAATGTGTTAAATATTTTAATAAGATTCCAAACTCTTGTTGAACTGCCTCTTCACCAGTTTAAGTCACAAATTAAAACTAAGGTAATGAAGCGAGGTTATTATAGTGTTGAGGATTTCTTAAATGATAAGAATTTGTGGTCATCTTAGGTATAATCTGCTCCTCTGCACACTTTTTTGTTATGACTTTACTCTGTCAATCCAATTTTTGTGTTAAAAAACAAGATTGAAAAGAGTAACCATCGAGTTTCTTGCCGGAGTCTTCTCGATCGGAAACAACCTCCGAACCGGTGGTAGAGTCACATTATGTTTAATTATGATATTTATTATCATAGTATTATTTTATGTAAGTTTATTTTAGTATATTTTTGCTTTAATTTCTTTTTGTAACTATATGACTTGTCATAAGTACTTTCTATAAGTCTATATGAATAAAGATATTTTTTACTTTTACTTTTAAAGAAAAAAAACCTGCGATTTATCCACTTGATGAAAGTCGATAGATTTTGGTAGATCCAGGTCGCCCACCATTAATTTTCTTTAAAAGCGGAAGTTTTTTGGACTCTCGGGAAATAATGATAATATGATGATGATGATATTTATTTCAAAATGTTTCTTGTCTGTCAATTTTATTTATAAGGAATATATTCGCGTCATTCTCATACCTTTTCTCTCATTTTCTAAAGTATCCGCTCATCAACTGGCAAACAGTCTTAACCCCCCCCCCCCCCCCCGGCTATCGCGCGCTGTCGTGGGATGAATTGAATGCAATCTACTAACTGCACTTACGGCCGACGTGACGACGCCTCGAGCGATAACGGCTAAATCCGACTCGTAGTGTCAACTTAGTGACGGTAAATTATAGCCGAAGCTTGTGGTACAGCCCTGAAGGTTCTCAGTTATGTTCAGTGTATATTTTTCTCATAAAAGATCATGTTTAGAAAGGTAAGATTTGTTATCGGTTATTTGTTTCAATAAGTGATACTTAAATAAGTCAAAAAAAAATTTGATAAAGGCTCTGAAAAAGGAAATTGAATCATTGAGATCTTATAATCCATAAAACGTATTTACATTCAAATCACAACTCATGAATCTAAGATTTTCTACACAGAGAACCAAATAAATTTACGTTTTGTACTCTGCCAAGCTGTTCTCAATATTTCATAGATATTAAAGATGGGTTTGAGTTATGATGACCGATCCGCAACGTATTTTGGAATAATTCAAACGATTTCTTATTCGTTTTAAATAGTTAATATTTTCAATTCAAAATTACCTTCCCAAACTCAAAATAATACATACATACATAGGTTGGTACATACCATCACGCCTTGTTCCCAACGGGGTAGGCAGAGACCACATCTTTCCACTTGCTACGGTCCTGACACACCTCTTGCGCTTCTTCCACTGTCATTAATCCTTTCATACATGCTCGTCGATTATGGGTACTCCTGACCTGACCTTTTCTAAGCACGTCTTGGACTTGTCCTAAGTACGTCCGTCTAGGGCTTCCCCTTCCAACAGCTCCATCCACCCTCGCTTTGTAAATGCCTTTCATCAATCCTTTCCTTATGCCCAAACCATCTTAGCATTCCAATCTCAATTTTTGTGACAACATCATATTTCACACCACAACTCAAGATAATTCGTATGAGAATACAGGGGCTAGCCAAGAGCAAGGCGCTACTTTCGTTTCAACATGTCAAATTTAAAAATGAACGGAATGGAAAATGAAAAGACCAGTGCTAATGTCATTCCCGTACACACATTCACATGAGGCATGTCGACACGAATTAGCGTGTTGCTCTTGACTCCAGAACTCTTTAGCTACATACTGATCACAGCTACAGCTGATCTGGTAATTTGTCTGGCTTTTGGCTTCAGAAGCCTGTCAAATCATATTTAAGGTTAAACTTAAAACCTTAATGTAAATTCCATTTGCAATTTGTTGCTAAAATATTGTCGTATTGCTAACTCAATAAAATCGTCTCCTCCTAAAATTAAAACCTACTAACCGAAAGGCGCAATGTTTGAGGCGGCGAATGGATTTTTAAGCTGGATTTACCACATTTTCCACACTCACTGGAGCCACGCCAACGTCTTTCATCAAAACCGATTCACTTAACATCTATTTCTATTCGCAAACTTAAATGGACTTGGTGGCTGCTCTACCAAAGCTGGTGCTAACTCTTGGTGCACTTCGGTTCGTATGTATGCTATTCGTATATGCTCTTGCACTTTTTCTAGTCGCTAGGGTAAATACTAATGAAAGTTATTTTAATGCAGTGAGTAAAATGTGCAAATGCAAGCAAATTCATTAAAAGGCTAGACTGAAATGTTAGGTTGAGTTTTTGCCAGCTTTTGTGAAATGCTCTTTGAATTGCGATCCTGATCCAACGAAAAGCAATTTGTTATTGGAAATATAAAAAAACTTATATTTTGGAGATGATAAGTTTTGTGCTTGGGACTGCGTAAAAAATAAACCAATACGTATTGGTTTGAAGGACCTTTTGCATTGGTCTAGCTACGAATTTTGCTACGCTTTCACTTTGATCAACGTTTCTATAGGTACTTGACTACGAGTACTGTCAAGCTCGCTATCGCGCTAAAAGTACGAGGCTTGTTTTTGGAAAAAAAACGAATGGCTTTTTATTTTGTATAAAATTAAAAGAAAATAGAATATACAAGAGAAAAAATAAATGGAAATGTATATTTTGAATTGATGGTGGCGTAACTAGTCGTAGCCTCACTGGTTTAGTTCTACTGTTTATAGAACTGTTGTACGGAAGGAACAAAATTTATCTGAGGAGAAAGTTTGAGAATAGCTGGTTGGCTCCATTGTGTACACAAAAGTTTCTGACGTCTACAAAGCCCGCTTAGTTCGCAGCCAATGTAGATTTGTAACTACCTACATACATACTTAAACGTTAGATGTAAAAATAGGTATATTGCTAGGTATATTGTAGTGTTTCCTTGGCTGACACCGACTACAACAACAATAATTGTACCTATTTTCGTATAAGTTTTAGAAGAATACGCAATTATTATTTTCACTTTTTAGGGCAATTAAATTGTTATAGAAAAGTTTTTTTTTTAATTTCATACAACTAAATATTTACCATAATCACACTAACAGCTTCTAAATAATGAAGATGTGATTTAAAGACCCACTAAAGCCTATTCAGCATTACAAGTCACTTCAAGGAGGGCCTTGAAGTGACTTGTAATGCTTATATTGATAGGAGATTTTTCATAATGTAAAGTTATTTCAACATCTTTGTAATTGCTAAATCCTCCTGTCATTATTTTTATTCAATGCATCACGAAGTCTTCTACCGCAAGCCAGCTTACAGCAATTTAAGGAACACCTAAATCACTTGGCTCAATTCGGACCGGATAGTTGTGAGGCAGTGTTTTATTTAAATAATCATTCTTGCTATAAAATCCTTCATTTATGTTTGAAAACCTACTTAGCATTCTTTTCAAAGCTGATACTTCCTGAAAAAATGGTTAAGCTACTTTCGTCGGTATCATCCTGCGGAGACGTTGCATCTCTCTGTATTTTCAACCGTCTCGACAATGGGGATTGCTCAGAAAAATTGCATGATCTTATACCTGCCGCTGAATTTCATCACCGCACGACACGTCATAAGTCGAAATTCCATGCTCATCACCTGGATGGCTGGCGCTCAACAACCATACGTGTTTTGCGTCAGTTTCTTCCGCGTACATCCAAGATATGTAATGATCATCCTGCGTTGGTATTTCCAAAGGAGTATGACATCGGCGCCTTCAAGAAGAGAGCGTATTCCCATTTAAAAGGCAAGCAACGCTTCGGTGGCCCCTCTGGTGTTGAAGTTGTCCATGGGCGGAGGTGATCACTTTCCATCAGGTGATCTTCCTGCTCGTTTGTTTCTTATTACATAAGAAAACCGAAGTTTAAACAAGGAGCATTCATAGCGCATGCTTAATCCGTACTCATTTGAGTAGTTCCCAGTAGTTTCATATGGAACAGAAATCTCACAGTGACGTCAGGCAGTGATAATCGGCGACTATTATTGGTGATATATTGCAAAAGTTGCGAAGCCATCACGAAAGCAATCAAGTGGAGCGTTAGAACAAATTGAGTTAGTGGGGGTTGTCGGGGCCATCGTGATGCATGCAATGGACCTTCTAAGTGACAAAGTTATGCGCTAACGGCCTTATTAACCTACTAATAGCTATAAAAGATATATCACTTGCGATGATATCATATGTTCGCTAAATATTTTTTATTTATGTTAGCATTCGTAACATGTGTTTGTAAATCTCTATCTAAAACGGCTTTATGTTTTTTTTTTTTAATAAATACCTGGGACAATGCGCACCAAGATCATCTGACCCCAAACTAAGCAGAGCTTGTAATACGGGTGTCAGAGACTGATAAACATACTTAAATATTTCTAAATACATACTTAAATAGATAATAACACTCAGACACACAACAAATAGAAATGTTCGTCACACAAATATTTGTCATGGGTGGGGATCGAACCCACGACCTCCGGCGCTAAAGGCAGGATCGCTGCCATTGCGCCAACAGGCCAGTCATGTTTGACCAAGTGACTCAACATTTGACTGTTTTCATTAATAACGTGTGTAACAGGCGCCATTAAAGAAATACAATAATTCAAACAATAGTAATGACGAAATGAAAAGCATTCTAGTTCCAAAAGATTATTTTTATTTTATTATCCCGCATGAAACACAAATTTAATTGTTTAATTTTCTTCGCATAATCACTGTCAGGGGCTTCTTTATTGGCAATACTATTATCTAAGAAATATTCAAGTGCGGTAGCCATTACAAGAAAAAACATTTTGGGGCTAATCCTCGTAAACGCGTCTTACTACCAAGGAGTTGTCAAAACGTCGTCGTCTTCGAGCCTTCCTAGACAAATGCAACTCTTGCATTAGAGATAGGTGAGATCGGGTGGCAGCAACGTCGGCTCATCCGTGTGGTCGTGCAGCGGCGCACGGCACGCGTGGTCGCGCGCGGGCGCGGCGCGGCACACGACGCCGCGGCGGCACCAGGCGCCCGCGCCGCTCGCGCCGCCCGCCGCGTACGACACGAGCGCGCAGCCTTCGACCGGCCCGCCGCTCCATCTGTACACAAGGCGACATTAAGTGCTGCCGCTGACTGGGCTACTAAATAAATAAGTATCAGGGAAAAATATCACCAAGATTATTTTTTCTGACTACGGGTGTCAGAGAATGATCTCAAAAACATAAATCACCCAGGCACACAACAAACACAATTGGTCGTCACATGAATGTTTTCATGGGTTAATTGAATCTCTGGCTAAACGACAGGCAAATCAACTGACTGACATTGCGCAGGTGGTATTTTTCATACAAAGTATAGTATCGGCGCAGACTGACCGTTTTACGATTATTGGCCCTGTGTGCGGCAGGACTAAACATTTTAATACTTAAAAGCTCAGTAGGGCTATTCCATCTGTACTTTATATGACCTCCTTTGATTATTACATGTGGTTATGTTTGTGCGTCGTGCGAAATATTTATACTAGGGTTTTTTATTGAACAAGACCTGCTTTGATTACTATGCCCCTTCAAGGTCTGAGTGTTTAACTTGGGCACTGTAGTACTGAGAACAGCCTATTAAGACAGGCCCCCATGAGTCCTTTAACCTTAAAAAACGTCCGCATTTGTAGACTTCAACAACAAATTACATTGGAAAATATACCGTTCAAGGGAGAAATGTGTTTAAAGCTTTGTGTAGGCTATACATTCTACTACTGATCATTGTACCAAAAACCGATTAAAAAACAAACAAAAGCCATTCTAGAAAATTCTTCCATTAAAACTGTTAGCATTGTCCCAAATGCAAAAGCATTCCAGATTTAATCTTACTTCTTACTAAGATTATAAATGCGAAAGTTTGTGAGGATGTAGGTATGTATGTGTGTATGTTTGTTACTCTTTCGGATTTAGATGAAACTTTACAGTAATACAGCCCATACATCAAAATAACACATAGGCTAAAATTTATAAACATTTTATGTAAATATTATGTTACAGAAATATGCGGGCAAAGCCGCGGGCGGAAAGCTTCATAATTCTTTTAAATCTATTTCAGCTCAAAAGCTTTATGAAATAAAATAGTACATTTTCTGCTAAAGTGGTTGCTGACTTTTATTCCGGGGGATATTTGTCGTCGCCTGCTGCGGCGAAACGCATCGCTTGGTAAATAAGCGGCTCTCAACTGTGAGATGGGTTCCCGATATTTCTCCTTTTGCTGTGGGTGACACTCTTGTTTAAAACGCCCGTGCTTTATAACGGGTGAGGCTAATTTTAATCAGTGTGGCATAGGGTTAGCAACAAGTTTCCATGAAATAATTTCAAAAAAGTCCTTATTCGGTTGACTGCATGGCCAGGGGTCGTTCTAACCAAAGATGATTCAACAATGAAGTAGTACGAGGATCCTGCCATTTTGCCAAAAGTAATTTGGCATTTTAGCAACCTTTTACTATGACAATGCAATATTTCGAATGATTTTATTACGCAAATTTTCATTTGGACCATTTTTACTTGGCTGAATATCAATATGGAACATGTCATTTGGGAACTTGGTCTTTTAACAAATGATTTATTACAGCAAACAATATTTACACAATAGAATAGACATTCAGTCAAATGATTTGTTATGTCAAAAAACATAAAGACAAAATGTTTTCGGGAATTACATAATATGTAATTAAAAAATGCACTTTAATTTTAATGAACCACATTTTGGATTTAAAAGTTTACATGTACCTATAGTTTATAAAATAACTTATTAATTTACGTACATTTTTTTGGCAACTGAGCATTTGATCAAATGTAAATTGATAAAAATGTTATTTGGTAAACGAGCTATTGTTCAAACGTTCACTTAGCAATAGGTTTGATTTACAATTATTTGCGAAAAAATTATTTGCTTAATGATTATTGGGAAATGAAATTTTGCGAAAAATTGTTTGGGAAGTGATCATTTGGTCAATTATTTTTTGATGAAACGAAGGAGACCCAGTAGTACGAGCCGAGTTAAGGAGGTGTGTGTGAGGCTGGTTATTTATAAACGGGATAAATACCTAAGTCATAGAATAAGTAATACTTAGTACCTACTACAGTGTGCATAAGGATTACTCTCGAACTGAAGCCAACGTTTTTCCCAATGAGCTATAGCATAAATCGAACATTATATCGTTTTGTACTAACAGATTTTGTAATTTTCAGTAAATCCTACTATAGCTTTGCTGCAAATCGACAACAAATTGCGTGACACGGCAAGACTAAGTGTGAGGGCCGATCAGCAATCTACTGTCATTAGTCAATCGATAAGGTGCGGCGGTGGAGCGTACCTGTATAGCGAAATGACACATTAGTTAAAAAAGCTAATAAACATACTTGGCAGTGTACTGCACGTAGACGCGCTCGGAGCCGCCCGGGGGCACGCGCAGCAGCGCCGGGCGCAGCGCGAAGCCGCCCTCACCCTCAAACTGCGCTACCAGCTCTATTGTGGCAGTACCTAAAGGTAATCAGGAAAAAAAACAATATTGACCCAGACAAAGGGACGCAACATAATCTAAACTTCAACTGGATGATACAAATACATCAAAAACAAAACACGGATCAAAAACTAAACAAATAAATAGTCGGCCAATATGTGCCGCGGCAATGCAAAGCTGGGATTCTGGCAAGATCTGTTGAAGTAGTCACCAGATAAGGTAAGCTAACTAAGGTTAAGCTGCTGTTAGGTTTACAAAAGCGTAAAAGGCACAGAATTGGAAGACTCCCCGCGAATGTTAACCTCAAGGAGCTCTTCGTGAATAACACTTAGATTCAGATTCCTTTATTCGCATAAAACATAGAAGTACAGTTTACAATGAAGATACAGTAATATACTCTTTAGGTAACGTTGTGTTTATGCTGGTAGCAATACAGGGTGGATTTTTTAACGCCACCTAGTGGGAAAGTACTATACATACTGGAGATATACAATTTTACTCAAAGGAAACACTCCCTTATTTTTAAAAAGAAACAGAACTGCATTCACAGATTTTCGAAAATTCGGGAATCGAACCGGGTAAAGTCCGAAAAAATAACAGCCTGTACTTTTACGGCATCGATCGATAGGGCCAATCATAAGGATCAAATCCCTCTAACAAACGTGGTAAATTAAACACAAGGAAATCTGATGGACCATTGAGTAAAAGTGCTTTATCTTATCCCGTTAAATTTATAAGTTTAGATTTCATGGTTTTCTTTTTAGGAATAAAGCAATGTTTCCTTTGAGTAAAATTGTTTATCTCCAGTATGTACAGTACTTTCCCTCCAGGTGGCGTTAAAAAATTCCAGCCTGTATATTTAAAGATCAATATAGAGCTGTTGAATACAGTCGTTGAGGTAGCGAAAGCTTATCTTTCTTTGCATTGCTATTATATATATTATATATTTGGACAGTAAATTTGCGCAATGTTTGTCCATAGATCACTTACTACCATCTGTATCAGGTGATACACGTGCTTGTTTACCACCAATGATGTATAAAACATGCCGTCAGATTATATTGCAGGTTTGGACAGACTGCGTTAACGCATCATATTAGGGTGGGGCAGTGTCAGGATTGCACTATCGGCTGCTAATCTAACATTCACAGTCATTAAAATAACAAAACTGTGAACTTAAGTACGTAAACATGACAATCAAGGTGAATAAAAACAACACAGTGAAGTGAAGCAATACTCACGACTGGAATGAGCGACAGTAAAGTACGTCTTCCGGGAGTCGCCGTCTGTGACGAAGCCGAAGTCTATGACGCTCGGCTCTACGTGCAGAACCGGGTATTCCAGTTCGAGGATCAGCGGGATCATCTGCGTTAGGCAAAAGTACACTTAACCAAATATTTAGACCACCCGTAAATTTAAATTACGTTACAAATATTTGTGTTTATGGTAACTTCATTGTTTCATTGTTCACTTCAACGACACGATTGGCGTAGTGCGTTGTAGCACGGTTTCTCGCCTTTAATTCCGTAGTATCCCGGGTTCGATCCCCGGATAGGTCAATTCAGGAAATGATCTTTTCTAAATTAGCCTGGGTCTGGGTGTGCTGGGAGACGCCCCTGGCTTAATTCCTTGTCTGGTACTTCGTAACACAGGGATATATATCCCTACTTCGAGACCATGACAAGAGGTGTGTTGTCTGGCGCATATTATTTATTTATATATTGTTTTTGATTTCCATAATAGAAAGAAAGACCTTAAGTTTGTAACCAGAGCAGTGTATGTTATCCTGACTAAATTCGAATTATTTATAAAATATTATCAAAAAATTTATAACGACGCGGTGCTTTAAAAAAAATCTTCAACCTAAGTTAAAAAATTATTTAGATAGAAAAATATATTATTTTTCATTTTTCCTTCTAACCTTGGCAATAACACCAAAAGTAAATATTTCGTTCGGATTACCAGAAAAATAAAAATTTCGGCCCTAGGTGTTTAATGTTTTAAACAAACGAAATAAATAAATCTTGTCAAGTAACTCGACGACATCAAGCACACAATGAAACAAACTTAAATTGTTAAAATTGAGCTTACAAAATTGTGTTAGCTACAGTACTGAGAATAATTGTATTCGCATCAAAATAACAAGTCCAGAATTGTGTTTGTATGAAATACTGGTGCCAACAAATAACTTCACAAAGCAATGGAAAGACAAAAGAGAGCTTGTTAGAGTTAATAAAAGGCAACTGCTCCCTAATTTAATATGTACTACACGTGAACAAGCAATTGTTCTAAGTCTGTGTTACTATTAATTGTGTTAGGCATATCGCGATATATTTGAGTCGTTTTTGGCGTCACTGTTATACACAAAAATTTATTAATTACTTTGTGATTTGAACAATTTACAGCTGCAATAAACACATACTCGTACTTAAGGATCAAAAATTGTAAGTAATTTAACGGTCTGCTACTAGGTTGTTGGTTGATTTATATTTTCGTAGGTGGTAAAACCAAAACGTGTCGCGACAACTGGTTATCAACAAAATTGAATATATTTGCCAATACTCACTTCTAAATTTGGGAAGCTAGATTGATCGGGTAAATGAAGGGGTTATGTCTATTAATTTGAATAGATTTTTTACTGAAAAAATAGGTTAAATAATAATCTTAATTAAATAAAACATTATAACAAAAAAACAATTTACAATACAACAATAACATAGGAATGTACATTCAACAGTGCCGGTTAACAGCGGTTACCACACTAGGATGAGCCTGTATCGTGTAATAGATATATATTTTATTTTTCGTATAAAATTACATTACAAAATTACATGTCAAATTGTAGGCATTCAAATTGAGATCGTAGAAAAATATGAAAATAATCGTCTGTAATAAAATTTGAAATAAGCATTTTGATTAGCTGGTTCTGTTAAATATCCTAGATCTACATCGCCGAAGCTTGTAGGATATAGTTATAGGATAGTTATAGGATATAGATATAGGATATAAGATCAAAAAAACTCATTAATTTGTGAGTATTTGTGCTACTCGTACATCAGGGTATTGTTTTTTTTATTATTTTTCCATTATACGATATTTCATTATTTCTGTTAAAAATATATAAAAAAGTCGCGGGAATTCACCCAAAAATACTCACCAGCAGCACATTATCGTCATCGCAAAAGTCAAGCGGCGTGGCAGTCCGCCTCCAGGAGTCATACTGCGGGGCGGCACAGCTTGCTTCCATGTGCGGCCATGCATCAGCCGTTTTGACCCACACTTCCACGGACATCTAAATTTGAAACAAGATCATAACTCACTTTCGCATCGATTGGGTGATGTTGATGATACTGGCTACGCTTGGCGACCACGTTTGTTCTAGCGGGTGGCATATTTTTTGTGAAGAGCGTGCTAACGAGCAGATTAATGACAAACATGAAATTTAACTCAAAGAGATTACATTTTTAATAGAAAGTTTATGCTCACTACATTTTGCAGCTTTGCAAGCCATTTCATACCGTAAAAAGCTTCCCAGTTTAGTTGAGATCTCATGTTATACTTTATGAATCACAAAAAATCGCTCAATTCTTTATTCTTTTCTTACTAATTAAGTTCTAATATCCTTTAATTCCCATTATAAATGTGGTGAACACGTGTAAAAGGTACTTAAATATAAAAATGAAAACACCAAATAGTACACCAACAGCATAATATTACTATTGATGTACTTTTTCTATAAAATTAAAGAGGGTTAGCTGCTTGGAAGATTTTATTTGGACCTCTTTTTTTACTTAACTATTATAATAAGCTTGCCAGTCAGTTGCCACCTGCTAGGAAGACGGCCAACATTTCGAGGCAGGATCTTCAAAATATTTCTAAGCCAGATCACTGCAAACATTTAATTTTGATCACTGACCTCAGTCGAGCTCGTCGGCATCAGGTACAGATCGGCTCGTTCTGCCCTTTCCCTGCTCGGCCGCGAGCACCCGCAGCTCTGCTCCTCGTGGCCGCCATCTTGGATGAGGCTCCAGGGTTGCGCGGTGACAGCTGTCAAGCGCAGGGGACCGTTGCCTACATTTTGAATGTGGAAGCTTTTACGAATCCTGTGGGAGAAGATATATCAAAGATTGATTCGAGTTTTTTTCCCATTTCCTTTGAATTTTAAAAAATATCTTTGTATTGTGTGCAGTCTTAGAAATACTACTTGGCAACCGTACAAAGTCTTAATCATCGTCAAGCGGTCAACCTACTCGTACCAAGTTATAAATCATCTTGTGTCTACGTAATATTTGCATCTGATTAAGAAGGTAGACATCAAAGCATCATTTCTCATGTTGCTTGGGGCTGTGAACAAGTACTACATGGCTCGGTTCCTCGTGACATCACCCCTAGGCAGATATAGCGCGCATGCACACTTTGACTTGTAGATGATGGTCCCGTGGCGTATGCACGTGGCGTGGCGCACCTATAGTGATGGCAAGGACCACTGGTAACACCAGCTGGTCAGATGTTACGGCACCTCATGACGTCACCACTAAGCAAGTCTAGAGCGCACCGTTTGACAGGCAGCTGCCGGTCAGATACACGCATGATGTCTTCAAACGGAGTCTTTTTTACCTCAAGTATCTGCAAGGATTACGTAATACCGAAAGGTCTCATGGCTTGGTACCTCATGACGTCACCATATGGCAAGTCAAGCGCGCACACTTTGACGCGTAGCTGCCGGTCAGAAGATCGCAGGATGCCTTCCCTCGGCGTCTGTCGCAACTTCAGTATCTGTGGAGGCTGCTCGCAGCGGTACCAGCCAGCTCTGTCAGGAAGACATAAAATAATGGCAGAGTTGTGTAAGAACTCCCTGTAGGTAACATATGCGGCAAATTTTTCGCCGTCAACGTCGGTTCCTGAAGGTCGACAACGTGCACAAGCTAACTTCTTTCACAAGTAAATTTTTTGCCGCATACTTATACCCAAGTAAGTATCTGATTACCTTGTTCATAGTCCTACTACTGGGACAGTAAAGTGAAGTAAAAGTAAAGTAAAAAATATCTTTATTCATATCGCCTTATAAAAAGTACTTATGACAAGTCATGTAAAAAAAAAAAATTGTAGCAAAAATATACTGAATAAAAATAAACTTACATAAAATAATACTATGATAGTTAATATCATAATTAAATATAATGTGACTCTACCACCGGTTCGGAGGTTGTTTCCGATCGAGAAGACTCCGGCAAGAAACTCGATGGTTCGAGTGGTGGTGGTCGATGGTGGTGGTGGATGGTGGTCGATGGTGGTGGTGGATGGTGGTGATGATGGACTCTTTACAATCTTGTTTTTATTCACAACTAGCTTTCCGCCCGCGGCTTCGCCCGCGTGAACTTCATTTTTCTTTCCCGCTTTTCTGTTGAAATTTTTCCTGAATTTTCTTTGCTATAAACCTCACGGAGCCCGAGACCTTTCCAACGAATGCAAAACCGTGGAAATCGGTTCGTGCGTTCTGGAGTTATAGCGTCAGGAAGGAAATCCCGACTTATTTTTATATAATAGAAAATTGAATTGACAGATTAAAGTCATAACAAAAAAGTGTGCAGAGGAGCAGATTATACCTAAGATGACCACAAATTCTTATCATTTAAGAAATCCTCAACACTATAATAACCTCGCTTCATTAATTTAGCTTTAATTTGTGACTTAAACTTGTGAAGAGGCAGTTCAACAAGAGTTTGCGGAATCTTATTAAAATATTTTACACATTGACCAACAAATGATTTCCCTACCTTATGCAGTCTTAGACTGGGAGTTACGAGCTTATTTTTATTTCTGGTATCCTCCACAGGCCTCCATATTTGAAATTGAGTCCATCCTAGAATTGATGAATATTGGCTTGATCACCACAATTGCCAAATGCGAGTTTATGGTCACAAACCCAAGCTCAGTTTCTTATAAGACCCGAGGAGATCGACTTTTAAAAAAATATTTAGTGGACAATAAACCAATACATTGGTTTCGAGTTGACTATTTTAAAAAGAAAATGTATGTACTGCTATTATTGGTACTGTAACGTTAAATTATCAAAGAAACCTCAATAAAGTGGTGTGGCTAAATTTTATCGCTGCCAAATATACTTTCTTTAATCGAGAAAATAATATCTCCTTAATTATAAAATGCACGCTATACTCCAAATCCCCCAGCCGCCTGCATCTAATAAAGCCAATTCAAAACTGCATAAAGTATTTCCGAGCTCAGTTGCCCGCACCTGCATAGGAATCGTCGCTATGGCGATCACTACGCGACTCCCAGTATCGGTGATATTTTGTTGGCATGTTGCTGCAAGTGCTGGGTTTGCTATGCAAATTTCAATGTACTTAGATCAGGGGTACTTATCGGTCTCGGAGGAACAAGAATGGTGATTAAGGCAATGCTCATCAAATGTAGCTAGGACTTGATGTTAATGATGGAGGCCTTTGCCCGCCAGTTATTGGAACAGTATATTGGCTACCTAATTCATTTACTTACAGGGGTACTCAAACGTTTGATTGCGATCGACTGGTCGATTAATTCGTAGGTGCTTTCAGAGTCGATCTCGATAAAAATGCCAATATAGATCTAATCACAGATTTCGTTTTAGTTGATTCTCAAGTGAGCCAACCCAAAATAACCCCCTCAGCATTTTATTTTATCGTAAATAAGCCTCTCAGATTCATTCAATATTAAAATAGATTGTCGCCAGCAACTCACGCTACAAGTTTGAGCAGCCCTGGTAAGATCATAAAGATGGTGTGGTGTCTTTTTAGGATTTTGAAACAGCTGTTCTTTTACATATGCTCACGACTATTATCTTAGAAACGGTGGTCCGAAGGTAAATGTTGCCGCCGCGTGGTAAACGGAACCTTCGTATTTACCACGTTCATCGTATATAAATACTAATATAATAATAAATAAATGATTATTATTATATTAAAAAAATATTCTATTATTACAAAGAATACCAAAATAAAGCTACATTTTCCGCGAGTTAATAGGCTTTTTTTATGGGGAAAATAGTCCAAGAGGGCGAAGCCGCTGACGGACAGCTCGTAGTTAATAATAGCATTTATTTTATTACCATTCAATATAAATATTTGGTAATTTTTACAAATTGCTACGCCAAGCAGTTAACTACCAGACGATGCCTTTAGGCACTAGGTTCACTGATTGCACTTTGCTTTATAAAAACAGTTTAGACTACAGAATTAATCATTGTAGAATTCGTATATTCAGGCGATTGGTTATTCAGCTTACGTCAAGAATATGAAAACCACAAGCTCGAATTTAAATAAAAATTTAGAGTTAAAATAAGGTCAGTTTGTACGTGCAACTATTCACAAACCACAATCTACTGTAGGTGCTGCAAATGTTCAAACTGCGGTCTATTAAATTTAATCTCTACGTTGCTAGTTTTTGTCTGACTCAATATATGGCAGAGCAATGAAAATTCCTTCGCCTCGTAAAATTTCAAGCCATCCCCAATTACATTTACATTCCGCTGACCGTGGCGAGCGTCGGTACAGTGTACAGTCGCAATCAGATATAGAAACATCTGAACTATTCAAAAAAGCCCGTAAGTTCCGTACACCACAAGTTACCAATAACATCTGAACATTCATTACATCATTATTATAATAACAATAATAATTCATTTATTGCATATCACATTGCTTCCTAAAGGTGACAAAGAAAGTATACGGTCTACATGTGACGCCCTGCAAGGGCATAGCAATAGTTCAGTAATTAAGGGCTAATTCTTCATTAATAAAATAACACAATATTATTGTACTTAGTAACATACAAAATTAACATTAAATTATTTTCAATCACAGGACAAAAATGTAAAATACAATAGTTCGGGCATATTTTTCTTTGTTACTTAAATAAATCTGTTTTAATAATTTAAACTGAATTAACAATAAAAATATTTTCCATCATCATCCGTGCGGTCTATCCCGGTTGTGAACCCACACTAGTGTGGGGGGTCCCAGGGTCCGCCTTTCTTATTTTCTTGGCCCACTTCGTGCGATCTTGTGCATCCTCAGTGGTGAGTCTGTTGGCACGCATGTCACCCTTAACGACGTCGAGCCACCGCTTCTTGGATCGACCTCTTCTACCGGTACCTGGCGGAGGCGGCATGGCCAGACATTTGTTGCCCACGTAGTTTGCCGATGTCCGTGAAACATGACCATACCAACGAAGGCGGCACTCCTGCAGCTTGTCTGCGATGTCACGAACACGAAGGCTGCCGCGGACTTACGCCACGCTATCTTTGCGTGAGACTCCACACATCCACCGCAGCATCTTCATTTCCGTGACGCGCAGCTCCTGCTTGTGTCGCTCCAGTAACGGCCATGATTCACGGCCATATAAAAGGACAGGCCTAATGATGGTTTTAAAGACCTGCCCCTTCAGTTTGATCGGCATTTTGGGGTCACAAATGACACCAGTCACCTCACGCCATTTGGCCCAAGCCGCGGAAATTCGGGCTCTGACGTCGCGGTCAATGTCCCCGGACGCGCTTAACACAGATCCCAGGTTATTGACACGGTCCGTGAGCTCGACCACGTCAACGCCTGTCATTACACAATAATTAACAACACATAATATATTTTAATTAATATAAATTAATACTTTATTAATAAATTACACATATTCATTTAAACATTCATATTATTAAATTTAATTGGTTTTTGTCCTCAAAGAATTCAGTTAAATTGTAATAACATTTTGCAATTAGAAATTCTTTTTATTGTTTAGTAACATAATTAGGGTTTTCCAGATTTTTTAGGTAAGTAGGAATGTGGTTAAAAAGTTTAACCAACATGGTATGGGGGCCAGATGTTACTAACTCCATTTTCGAAGAGCTTGTAGAAATAGAAATAGAAACACATACATTTGACAGCAAAACAAAAATACACTCTGAATCTTAACCTAATAGACGGAGGTACCAAAATGGTCTCCGCTCAGTATATAAGCCGTAACGAGGTAGCTTGTCAAACATTTCTATACATACGCACCAAAAACATCTTAACATTTACTGTTTGAATTTAAAAGTGTATACTTCATCTATACTAATAATATTAAACGGAAAAAATGTTTGTTTAATTATATTAAATAGGTTCTAGAACTAATGGACCGATTTTCAAAATTATTTCACCAAAATCAAGCAAAATAAATCATATGTTTTAACAGGAGAAATAGTCTACACGGGTGAAGCCACCCAAAACTTAATTTATCATAAAAAATAATTTTAAACCAGTAACTTCGAATATATTTTAACGGGAAAAAACAGAACAGCCAAAATCGTAGAGTCCACGTAGGCGAAGCCGCGTGTGAACAGCTAGTGTTTTATATTTACAATATGCTTAGTATTTGGCTGCGTAGATACACTTGACGTTTTAGGTGTTCAGATATTTTTGGTTATTTGTGCGTATATAAATTATTGACTAACTGCTGCTCAGATATTAATGATGTTACTAATGTTCAGATATTATTGGTAAGTTGTAGTGATAGTAACTTATTGACATTTTAATCTGATGGTGACTGTACATAATAGTTTGAGTAGCTAAAACTAAAATCTACTACATTTGGGTTCGTACACAATTTAAAACTTAGTCATAAACAAACAATGCGTTGCAACGTTACAAAACCCACCTAAGGCTGATTTTCCATCAGAGATGTGCTATGCTACGTTGCTGTGGATGCGTTTGATGTCCACCAATCAAATTCATTGGTCCACAATTCCACATAGCGGCGGCGACCCTGAGTCAACTCGACTCTTCGAACATCTGAGTCAGGCCGCAGACAACGCTCAGGCGCAGTTCCTTAATGCCGAAATGGTGTTTTTGGGAGACTTCAATGCCCACCATGAGTCCTGGTTAGGCCCATCAAAAACAGACCATGCAGGCCGAACTGCCCATGCGTTTGCTCTCACGCAAGACCTGACGCAACTGGTACACCAGCCCACCCGGGTACCAGATATTGTCGGTCATACACCCTCCTTATTGGACCTTCTGCTGACGAGTCACCCAGCCGGGTATAGAGTGTCGGTTGGTGCTCCATTGGGCTCCTCCGATCACTGTCTGGTTGGCGCTACAGTGCCTTGTGCAGCTCCCCCACAACCTGTGGAGGTGACGCGGCGGTTATGGCACTACTCGTCGGCAGATTGGGACGGATTGCGAGAATACTTTGCCTCCGTTCCTTGGCGGCAGTGCTGCTTTGGAGAAGGGGATGCTTCAGAGAGTGCATCTGCTATCGCGGACGAGATTAGTACTGAAATGGAATACTACATTGCTTTTACTGATGTCGTCAGTGCTAGCAAAACTGGTCCCTGGTTCAATCGCGAGTGTGCCGCAGCTGTTGAACAAAAACAGGCGGCGAAACGTGCTTGGTCTAGGGCCCAGGCACTCAATGATCATTCAAACCTTGCCTCCCTGAAAGCAGCCTTTAATAAAGCCACCAAGGCCACGAAGAGGGCTTACATTAGAGCAGACGCCCAGCGAATTACACGGGTTGGCCAAGAACTCATCACGCACCCTACGGGTAGCCGCTCCTACTGGTGACTGGCTAAACACGTGCAATCTAACTTCGGCGTACAATTGTGTGTACAATTCAACATTTGTTGGCCCAAACTAAAAGGTTCGGTGACTCGTTTCTTTGTCGTACCATCCAGACGTGGAACGCTCTTCCAGCACATGTGTTTCCTTCCTCATATAGTCCCGGGTTCTTCAAGCGGGGCGTGAAAAAGCATTCCTGCAGGCCTTCAAGGTAAGGATGGCCAGCCCAGTGATTCGTTGAATGACTGGGCTTGTCAACCTCATACCTCGCGACCGCTTTCCATCAGGTGGAGTGAGGTCATCTTGATGGGCAATATAAAAAAAAAAAAAAATTGCACTGTAAGCTACGTTTTTAATATGGCACATCACATGAGACATAAATGCGTGCTATGGATGCGTGCTGTGCGTGCCTTCCCCACGGTCAAATCATCGCATAGCTCGAGCTGCGCATCTTCCTCGCACAGCTACCTTGCGGCGGCGCATCTTCGCAGCAGATCATACTCCCTTCGTTACATAGCATAACATGAGTGGAGCGGTCTAAAAGTTTCGTAGCTTAGTTTGCACGTTCGCAGCTATGCATAGCATATATCTTTGGGGGAAAAGCAGCCTAAAACATCGCTATTTTATTACTTTGCACTTTCATGGCTCCTGATACTGACTACATAACTAAATTCTGGTCCAGCTATGTTTAGAAAATATTATAAGTTTGCTTGAATGCTTTATGATGAATAACTTCGCTAAATTTCGACGAAATATGAAAAGAATTTAGATGAGAAAAAATCCAGTTTCAGACTTTATAAAAGGATTTTGAGATTAATGTCCACACATATCATGTTAAAGAAGGTTAAAAAATAGATAATACTTTAGAATGCTATTGTTCTCATATTTTATTTGAGATGTTTCCTTCACGGTTTTCATATTCCGGCGAAAACTTAAAAGCGCACCTCAAACTTACTGCAACACAACATGACAGTACTTTTGTGTTTATGCGTGCGTGTAAAATTATCATAAAATCATCATTCACCATTGAATCAACCAGGTTTACATATTGCTTAAAAAACCAAATCCTGTTGTTTCATAGGACCTCAACAGAATATAATAGATTATCACAGAAAAGCTAGTGCCTTTTGCTATCTACATCCCCATTGTTAACACAGCCATTATATTTGTTACAAAAGTGACAGCAGCGATTTCAGCTGTGTCGCTTTTATTGGGATGGCTTACTGTGTAGCCGTCCGCCATCTGCGGGTGACATCCAGTTGACATCCAGTGGACTGCGTGGGACAGACGTGAAATGTACTGATATTATAAGGCCCAAAAATATCGCTTTTAAATAAACTTTTTGGACGTCAAGATCAGACCTCCTCATGAAATGACCTGACGTTATTGAAATTCAGCACATATTTTTGAAAGAACTAAATGGGTTTATATGTTTTTAAGGACTCAAGGGGAAGGCTTTTGTTAATAAAAATGATTGGTTGAAATTTTCTAATGTTTTTTTCATTCTCACTACTTATTGACCTCCGTCATGGTAACTATGACGAAAATTTTATCAAATGCGCCTGATCAAACTTTTATTAACCTAGAGAATTCTCAACTAATTAAATTAACAAAATACTCGTATGAACTTACAGATTTCAATTAGAATGGACCCTACGATGAAAAAACGGAACTACAAAACATTTATAAGCGAAGGATCCAATCTTTGAGCATTTAAAAAATGATTCAAAAATCCTATTGGCTTTCATTGTCACACACTTTCAAGTATCTAAATTTGTGACCTGTTGAAAGCATTGAAACGACATGACAGCAAGATTATTATTTTCCATTAAGGTAAAACTCACCCAGTGAAGTTAGACGGCAGAGCTCGCAAGAGCAACACGGCATTGGGCGCAAGCTCCCCGTGCGCGGGGGGATTCAACGTCACGTCGAGTTCTGCGCGAGCGCCTGCGTTCACCGACAACACGGTCGGCTCCACCTAATGATTAAGAAAACTAATTTCTGTTATTCTCTTAGTTGGACCCTTGTCTCAGCCTTATACAATTTTTAGCAAAATAACAAGACAAGTATAGTTCAAAGACCACATTGTCAGTGAAAATGGCTAAAAAAAAGTCCAAATAACGAAAAAGCATCGTTTTTTATGTCATTACTGACTTTAATGCAAATTCTGGGGATGTTGTAGACTTTACCCAAGATAGGGTATTTATTTACTTTAAGACTGCACGTGAGTATACCAGTAGTTTACTTGAACCATCAAGTAAACGTAGTAGCCGTTGCGGAACTTATAGATTATCCCATGTTTAGGTAAATTTATGATTGTAAAGACGATTGTACATTGGTATATTGTTTTTTTATTGAAATAATCTTGTTTTTTTACTGAAAGTCTTGATGATAAAGACATCTGTCACTTGTCTTATTGAAAAACTACTGTGAAATTTGTCCCAAAAAGGTGTACAGAAGGATATACATTTCACAATATTAAAGTAAACCTGATAAGAAGACGTATAAGAAGATTTCTGGCGGATATCTTCTTCTTTTTTTGACGTATAAGAAGATAACTAGCAGATATACGGACGTATAAAAAGGCATCTGGCAGATTTTTCTGATAAGTTTAAGTTAAAATATCCACTTGACTATTTTTACTAAATGTAAAATTATTTATTTATTCTTTTATTCTTATTATTATTTATTTATTCTTTTATTCTTTATTGCACATTTATAAAAATTAGGTACAATTGGCGGACTTAATGCCAAGAGGCATTCTCTACCAGTCAACCGCAAAGTTTAACAGAGAACATACGGATTTTGGGCTGTGCAACGTATGGAAATTGGTGCAAGAAAATACAAACAACAAATTTGTTACTTAACTAAAACTTAAAAACCTACTAATACTTAATCAACTAACAAATACCTAATACAATTTGTAAACTTAAATAAATCTTATATAGATCATAATATAGGTACTACATAAATACAGTCAGGTCATAAGTATTGTCACACAGTAATAACATTTCTTTTAGAATGCTGGCCACAAAAAAGTTTATTGAATTCGAATTTCGAATTGTTCATGAAAATAAAAATGTATACTTTTTAGAATTTTACTCATTTTTAAATATGGAGTGGACGCTTAAAGAATACCGTGTTGCAGTTATTGCGTTGCATCGTTGCGGTTACGCGCCAATTCAAATTTTTGACATACTGAAAAAATTTAATATAAACAAAAGATTCGTTTATCGTACCATCAAACGATACAATGAAGACTCTAGTGTAGATGACAGGTGAAGAAGTGGTTGCCCTCGGTCTGTTAGGACTCCAGCAGTGATAAAAGCTTTGAAGGCGCGAATTCAAAGAAATCCCAAACGTAAGCAGAAACTGTTGGCCCTTCAGATGGGGTTAAGCAGTACCACGGTGAAAAGGGTGTTAAATGAAGACTTAGGGCTTCGGGCTTATCGAATAAAAACAGGACATCGTTTGAATGCTCGTCTAATGGACCTGAGACTGAAGAGATGCCGCGCTTTGTTGAAGCGGTACGCGGGAAAAAAATATCGGGAAATTCTTTTTTCGGATGAAAAAAATTTCACCGTAGAAGAGAGCTACAACAAACAAAATGATAAGGTGTACGCACACAGTAGTGAAGAAGCAAGCCACCGTATTCCGCGTGTCCAATGAGGTCATTTTCCATCCTCGCTCATGGTATGGTTGGGAGTTTCTTATTGGGGCTTAACAGAGGTACATTTTTGTAAGAAAGGTGTAAAAACGAATGCAGTTGTGTATCAAAATACAGTCCTGACGAACCTTGTGAAACCTGTTTCTCATACCATGTTCAATAACAGGCACTGGGTATTCCAACAAAATTCGGTGCCAGCTCATAGAGCGAAGAGCACACAAGACTGGCTGGCGGCGCGTGAAATCGACTTCATCCGGCACGAGGACTGGCCCTCCTCCAGTCCAGATTTGAATCCGTTAGATTACAAGATATGACAACACTTGGAGGAAAAGGCGTGCTCAAAGCCTCATCCCAATTTTGAGTCACTCAAGACATCCTTGATTAAGGCAGCCGCCGATATTGACATGGACCTCGTTCGTGCTGCGATAGACGACTGGCCGCGCAGATTGAAGACCTGTATTCAAAATCACGGAGGTCATTTTGAATATACTTTAAGTGTCATAAGAATCTATGTTTTGTTATGTTCATTTTGGTATATAAATGGTTACATAATGAATAAACTTGTTTCAATTATTTTATATTAAACATGTGACAGAATTTATGACCTGACTAGGTACATATAAATTATATATTTATCATGCCAACAAACATACTTATTTAGATACATTTAAAATAAATATTAAATTAAATTGCCATATTAGTAAAACATAGATGCCTAAATAGATGTCTTTCTCTAATTTGCTGCCATAGAATGAACGCACGACCTAAAAGTTTTGCTGACTTTTAGATAGTCCTAGGGACTCTAGTATTTAGTTAGACTAGATAAAAAGTGAGCATTTTTTTAAACTAAATAGTAGAGTGACTTTGAGACCAAATTTTACCAAAAAACCAAATTTAACCAAAAAAAATAAGCAGTAATTATGGCATTATCTTTCAGATCACTGAAAACAATACGCGGAGTCTACTAAAGCTCACCTTTCAATATGCTAAAAATTGTTCATGGGTTTCGACTTTTGTTATTTTGAGAGCTCAGAGACTGAAAATATCGTACCACGAAATAGGTATCCTCTTGCAAACCATAGTCAGCGGTGAAAAAAATCTCTACTCCAGTATCCATCTCTTCTGGCAACTTGCTGCCGCTTTCCTCCGAACCTTCGCCAAGGCAATCATCTGCTGTAGGGGGTATAAGTATCATCTTTATTACACTTGTCGCAATATAAACCCTAACTGGCAGTAAGTCCAGCTTCCTGGAAGTAATTTTGGCATAAACCGGTGTTAGACATACCATCACGACTTTGTCCCAAACGGGGTAGTCAGAGGCAAGTGACTGTTGCCGTCATGGTGAACGGAACATTTAGAAGCCCACTTTTCACCAATGGTATCAGAACCCAACGTGGTAGGTGGAGAGCCTTCCACCGCTATCCGGGTTGATTTGGTTTTTTATCAATGTTTTCCATCACCGGAGAGTTAGTCGGAAATTAAACAATGAACACAAAGATTCTGGTTCTGGCCAGATTTGAACTCGGGACCACACGATCCGCGATCCGTGTTAGAGTGCTTAACCACTAGGCCACGACGCTCACCGGTGTTATTTAGCCGATAATAATAAATTTTAATACCTGCATTTTTTATTCATTGAGATTTGGGCACCATTGGTTTGACAAAGACTAATTCAGAATAATATATCAGTTTCGATCCTTATTGTTTTTTTAAATATGTTGATGAACATTGGTGGTAAATGGTGCATGGTTTAATTTTGTCTTTACAATGCACAATTAGCGAGTGTAGTTTAAAATAGTTAGGATTACCTGCTTCCACTGAAAATAGTGATGAATATCAGTCTATAACACTCACAATCGAAGGCGGTGACGCAAGGACAGGTGCGCGGGAGCACATCGAAGAATCGCAAGTACAAGCGGAACGGCAACACGTCTTGTAAGTGTGCTAAAAACACAAAAAAACATTATTTGTTTCAACTTCAACTATTAATTTATTCCGGCAACATGGCTTATTGGTTCGCATTTTAATAATCAACATGCCTGCTGCAACAATATTTGTATGTGGTTAATAATGTGCGATCAGATTTTGATTTAGAATAGGTTAAAGGATGACTTAAAAGTGCAGCTCAATTAACTTTGACAGACCAGAAATAGGAAACCGCAAAAACCCATAATGAGCCTGCTCGCTATTAGCAATGTTTATACACACATGCTACTGAGTAGCAATTGCTTAATGGTGCCATGCATCTTATATTTTATGTTCGTTTCTAGTGTTACACTAGTATTTGACTTGCAATTCGAAATATTTCAGGATAGACTCCTGCAAAACAAGACAAACGGTCAAAACCAAAATTCTCGTCGTCTGTCTGTCTCAGACGATTCAAACATGAAATATATTTATGAGTATTTGACACTAGCTGTACGTCAGCGGATTTGCCCGCGTAGACTGTATCTCCCATGAAAAAATTGCCTACACAAAAAATATAGCCTATGTCACTTGCTGATAATGTCATAAGTCATAAGTCATAAATAAGTCATAAATATTTATTGCTTCATGTGGTTTAACAAGTTCTTAAATCTAAAAAGTACTAATGTAGCTTCATATTAGGGAAACATTTTTTAAATCGGTAAAGTAGTTTCGGAGCCTATTCAATACAAAGAAACAAAACTTTTTTCTTAATAATATTATATACATTATATAAGTATAGAAGTATAGATAATATTGTAGAGCCAACCCTAAACGTCTAATGAATTCGATGAGCAAATGCTCAATTTAATTAATTGAATTGATCCTAATCATTTACAAATTCAGTTAATGGAGCTTTAGCCCACAGCACTTAGCTTTATTGATGTAGAATCATTTGTAGTATAAGGTAACTAACTACAAATGGTTAACCTCGTAATTTATGTAACAATGTTTCTACTATCTGTAATAATTTAGTTAGTGACGTGGCCGCCATTTTCATATGTTAGTTATTCCAAAATATCCGATCGGTGAGTTAGCCAGTAACTTTGTGTTTCAACAAAAATACGCTTCTCTTCAATCCTCATTTCTTTTGTTCAAGCTAGAAATATGAGGTACCTACCCAGTTTAATTGTGAAAAGAACAAGTAATATCACTTTCATCATTAGACAAAGGAGGATTCATTAAAGTCCGTTCGGGGCGGCGATTTTTCACTGTTTTAATTAAAGAATTTAAGTGCAGGTAAAACAAAGGGACCCTCTTGACTATAAAAGGGCTCAATATCGCTCAGATGATCTGTTTGAAACAGGAAGAAGACTGTTTTGTTACCCGGACTGAATAATCCAAATTTAAACAGATTGATTATTTCACAAAAGTCAGTTGATTTATTGCTTGGCCGAAGAATTATTAATAGAATTTCATTACGCTCCCAACGATTTTCCGACGTAATGTTTGCTGAAGAAATGTTTCCCGAAAATTCAGATCGCCGAACGCTAATCAATTAGAATATTTGGTTAAACTATGGTTCCATGTTTTCTGCTTAATGATAAATACTAAAACATAGCACTTGCTATGATTCTAATACACGTGCAAGGGAGTGCAAGATCTTAATTCATAAACTTATAGTCATTCTAATAGTTAGAAGAGTTTGAATATAAATATAAATATAAATATGCGCCAGACAACACACCACTTGTCATGGTCTCGAAGTAAGGATAAATATCCTTGTGTTACGAGGTACCAGACAGGGAAAATAAGCCAGGAGCGTCTCCCAGCACATCCAGACCCGAGCCAATTTAGAAAAAGCCATTTTTCTGAATTGACCCGACCGGGAATCGAACCCGGGACACCACGGAAGCCGAGGCGAGAAACCGTGCTACAGCACACTGCGCCAATCGTGTCGTCAAATATATAAATATTATGAATATAGAGAATATGTTTATCATTATGAAATAACCAAATGAACACTTTTCTTTTCCTTTGTTTTAAATATAATCTTTGACAGCAACAAGGTTAAATATGCAAATAACTTACAGTGTTCTTCGAGCACGTACGCGTGCAGGTCGAGCGTGGCACGCGACGTGTTCCTGAAGCGCACGACGCGCTGCGGGTCTGACGACGACAGCCTGACGACAAAACAATTTTAGTCAAATACTTCTTCTTTATAAGTTGCTAGTCCCTGATGGAGTAAATCATGTGGCAGTTTAGACCAACTCGAAAAAAGGTAATCTAGCCCTGTCATGATTTGAAGTCGAAAGTCAAAATATATTTATTCATGCAGACCATTTCTCATTTTTCAGCGACAGGATAGACAATCATCAATTCAATAAGAGTGAAAACTGTGTTGTAATAAATCACTATTTAGGTATACAAGAAACCGGAAGTCACGTGCCCGTATGCAAAATGACCTCTATCTGACGTATTTTTTTATAAATTATCGCTGTCTGATCTTAACAAAGAAGAATTCAACGTTCTAGGAACATGAACAAGCCTAACGGATTGGTGTTGTTCCAGACTTCAGTCACAAAAGTCTCTTTCTCAGAGCTCAGTAATCGTTATTCTAATTGCTTTTAAAATTTTTACACCATTGTGGCAGAACAAGCATACGGATCGCCTGATGGTTAGCGGTTTATTCAGCCTAAAATCACGTGTATCACCATAGGTTTTACTCTGGCGTTGCCTATCCTGTCAGGGTTTAGCCTGTTTAGTAAACTTTTCATAGTTATACTTGTAAATGCGACGGCCCCGACCTACTCGCTGAGTGTTTGAGTTAAGCCTCTTTCAGCGGTCAATCCGGGTGAAACAGTGGCTACCGACCGATGCCAGCCCTTTTCTTATCTTGCCAGGTCTAAAACTTTCTTGAAATCGCTTTATAAAATTGCAGGGCTTTTATACGTGGCATATCAAGACATGAACATATTCACAGCAAGATACCATCATGCAGAACTAGGCTTCAAACAGTTATCGTTTGACGAAAGTTGTTCTGTTAGTGTTTTTAGTTAAATAATCAGTTACCTAATATAACTAACGTCCAGTGGAAAAAAGATTGCGATGTGAATAATAATAATTTAATAAAAGAGGATAAATAAATATTTTGTTCAGATATCCAGCCTAGAATATAGTCTCTTTTGAAGAGACACATATAGAGTTCATTCGCTTTGTCACTCGTTGCTAAATCAATCACCAATCAATTGTATTATTTATTTACAAAACTAAGGTAGAATAAAGATGATGACATTTCAATAAAATAAAAATGTATTGCACTAGTCTTGAATAAGTATGATACACGTGAAAAGATCATATTATATACTAGTAAACAGTAGCGTTATAAAATCAGTCCCATTAGCAAAATTGTGTACCCATCTTTGACTAAAATCTTCAGTTAACACTCGTTTTTCTGTGTTTCCGGAAAATAAATTCACGTAGAGCACTAGAACTAGAGAGCTCAATTGAGTCTCTGATAGCTTGGCAAATTATTAAAGTTTTGAGAGGACATTCCTGTGATACTTTTATCTCATGGCAGTTTTACGCAATTTCATGTCAAAAGTAAAGTAAAAGTAAAAAAATCATTTATTCACTTAAGCTTTCACAAAGAAGCACTTACAAAATGTCAATATTCACAAAAAAAATATATAAACGATAATAGACGTAAATAAATAAAAAGACTCCGGCAAGAAACTCGATAGTTACTCTTTTGAACTTTGTTTTGTTTTACAACAAATAAATTCAGAGTACAGTCAAAAGAACAATAAAAATACATCATTTGAGCAGAGGAGCAGACTATTCCTACTATGACCACAAATTCTTGTCGTTCAAGTAATACTCCACATTATAATAACCTTGTTTCATCAACTTTGTTTTAATTGTGGACTCGAACTTGTGAAGAGGTAGATCAACAAGACTTTGAGGTATTTTGTTAAAGTATTATACAGATTGACCCACAAAAGAATTTCCTACCTTATGTACCTAGCCTAAGACTTGGAGCAATAAGTTTGTTTTTATTTCTAGTATTGTGTGTATGAGTATCACTGTTTTTTTTAACATAAGCAAGTTTTTGCGCACATACATTATGTTATCGAAAATATACTGAGCGTGCACAGTTAAAATATCAATCTTCTTAAATACTTCTCTGAGCGAGTCGCGTGGCCTAAGGTTCTATATCGACCGAATGGCTCTTTTTTGGAGTACAAAAATGGTGTTAAGGTCTGCAGGTGAGCCCCACCATACGACATAACGCTATGGAAGTAACTAAAAAACGTCATTTATATTTTGTGACCCTACAATTTATGTTACATAGGTGATAGATTAAAATCAACTGTAACTAATGTATTTAATGTTTATATAATAGTATACATTTGTTAAAAATACTTAATAATATTTTTTTTTAGTTTCAAATATTCACTCAGTTTGGTACTAACGAAAAACAATTAAAAAACCGTTTATCGCTTCTTTTAGAAATGTATTTTTTTAAGGCATCGTTACCGAACAAAACATTTAGACAGAAAATTTGCTTTAGTTATTTAAAATAATTTGCTTAATTAAAAAAAAATATTTCATTCAGTGTTTTTCGTAAGGTAAAGCTATTTTCCGGCAGTTACCCAGCTCAATTACATGCCGTGGAATCCCTCTCTCAAATTGAATGGCCGTACATTCAGCATCGGTCGACGAGATACGACAAATCTATGAGTGAACAAGTCGATCAATGAATGAAGGCATTCGGGGACATTCCGAGCGTTATTTTCAGACGGGTCTTGCGTCTTTAGAATTTCATTACTGCTCTCAAAAAGAGATTCCATGAAGCGTTTTTTGGTGGTTCTTTAATGTTTCTGGAGATTTGTTTTTTTGTGATCGACAGATTTGAAGCGAAAAACTACCCTTTCCTTTGAATGTCAACAGTTTTATTTAATAAGAAGTAAGGAGAAAAACATGAATCGTCTTCACAAAATTTATGGAAAATGGAAGATCTGAATTTTTTTTACAGTCTAAGTCAGTTCTACGAGTAAGTTTGCATATCATGGCGTTACATAATGGGAGTTTAAGCTCTTAATTTAAACAACATTTTTTTTGTGAACTGCATCTTGAGTACAAATCACTGTCTTATTAAAAAAATATACTTTGTTATTTAAATAAGGCTTGTTCATGTTTTTGTTAATACCGAGTTTTAGTTGTCTGTCTTAAAAAAAAAAACTATTTAAACTCCAATAACCTTCTAAAACTGCACAGTGGCAAGTTTCATTTGATTTACAACCAATTGCGTCAAAAAAAACATACACCGATTTAAACCGTCTTCGTCACTGGGTTCAAAACTGGAATACGAACGGTAATGTCCGCTAGATGTCACTGTGGCCGCTAGTCACTTTGGTTCTGGACGATGAGATCGCTCGAGGAAATGAGACGCCATGTTATTTCGCGTACGTACAGTAGACAGGGCATGAAATCTTTAGAGTCAATATTTTACTAACCTTATTAAAAAACTAATTAACTACTAGCTCATATTTTGATAGCTTGTCAGCCGAAGCCGATGACGAAGCATTATTTGACGTCAAATAGCAATATTCACTTTTTCATCTTCTCCCTGTTCCAGAACAAATATTATACATACATACATACCATCACGCCTCTTTCCCAACGGGGTAGGCAGAGACCACTTCTTTCCACTTGCTACGATCCTGACATACATCTTGCGCTTCTTCTACTCTCATGAGTCCTTTCATACATGCTCGTCGGTTAAAGGTACTCTTGACCCGACCCTTTCTGAGAACATCTTGAACTTGGTCAAGAAACGTTCTTCTGGGTCTTCCCCTTCCAACAGTCCCATTTACCCTTGCCTCATAAATCCGTTTCGTTAATCGCCTTTCATCCATTCTTTCCATATGACCAAACCACCTCAGCATAATACAACAAATATTATGGTCGTCACTTATTCGGTTGGCTGGCATTGATAACCGTTTAAAGCTTCACTACTTTTTGGCAAAACTTCAGTTTAGAATTCTAATACACGGTGATGTTTGTGGTATAAAGCTTGAAAAAAACAAAATGATTTTTATCCGCAGGTGCAAAGCCTTATTAGATTCTGCAAGAACATATATCATGACGTAAATTCTACATACACAGACTACAAAGGCATACAAACATAAAGCCATGCACCCAGCATTGCGGGTATTTATTACTCTAGACAGATCAGTTTCCGCACCCGAGTGGCCAAAGAAAGCATCAACATGCATGATATTTTTGCTCGGAGCGCAAATACATCTCGCATTCGGTAAACATGGGTTTTTACCGAAGCATTACAGAGAATAGCACTGGCAGGGTTACATTTTAGCGCGTATGTTGCGAATGGATTTAGTCCCTCGTGGAAACCATGTTGGATTCCGCGTGTGCTATTGGACCTGTGTTGATACGGGTTAACGGAGTTGTTACTGGGAATACCATATTGCAATGTTCAAAACAAATATTGTGTATTTAGCAAGGCGAACTTCAAAAGAAATAACTATAAATCTATAACCACTCAAACCGAGTTTTTTTTGTTAACCTGTTATGTCCCACAGCTGAGCAAAGGTGTCTCCCAATTTCTTTTAAAGTTCTTGTTTTTGTGCCAGGTTCTGCCAGTCTGCTTCTTAATGTGTCAAGTCGAGATAATCTGTCTATAAAATAAGTTGAGCCTGAACTATGGTTGTCAGAGGCTGACGGACGTATACCTAAATATAGTAGACAACAAACCAGCACAGAAAGTTAAATAATCTGTTTACAAACTTGACGAAACTCAAATCAACCAACGTTCGCAAGAACTCTCAAAAACGTACAACACTCATTTAAATGGAGGATAAGTTACTGCATAGGACTAAACTACTTACAACATAAAAGCTCAAAACGGCTGTTCAACATTCGCTCCCATTAAAACATTTAAAGTGGGCTCCAAGCTTAGTGCGCTCTTACGAAGGCTGGCTCTCGGCATATTAGGTTTGCACCGTGTCGCAATATACTCGTACTTACTCTCAGAAACTTACGCTCTTGACAGAAAAGTAAATCCGAAAGATTTTTCATATGCGCCCGGAATCGCGGACTGCGGTAACTAGACACTGAGGAAGAACGTTTAGTTCCTTTTTTTTACTCTCGTGGGGAAATCTTCATGAATACCTTGCCGCCCAGGGGGACGACGAGGTTATGTCGGACTTCTACCGACGAAAACCCGACGGTACTCGACCTCAACACTTCAGCGGCGAGGCGGGGCCCAAAGAAAGGATTCGCAGAGCGTGTTTACCTCAATAGGGGCCGCTCCAGCTGACCCTCCATAAAGGGGCAGGCCACGGGAGCATCTGGAAAACACAAGCCTTGCCGTGGTCACCGTGAAGGCCTTGCAATGCGGACAAAAGCACTCCCGTACTCAAGCTTGCTGGCTCCCACCGTACCACGAGCCACCTAAAAAGTGGAGGCAATGGTGCCGCATTCAGCGAGGGCCAGCCGCGGATCACTTCAAATATACTGTGTGTATGTAACGTAATGTAAATGTACACCGCGGTCTTTTAATTGGACCCCCCCCCCCCCCCACCCTCCGCGATAGGCTCATAGGGGCTCACCGGACTTGCAAAAACTCTGTATATTACAATTCAACTATGTTTCTTGACAGCTAGTGCGATAAAAAGTGTTCGGTAAACCGCGAAATACATATGGATATATTACATATACAATGGGCCTGCGGAATGCTTAGGCACGCGAGAGGGTCCGTAATATATTTGAACAATTCTCAACAACACTAATTCCCTTTGGAAGATTAATTCAGTAATATCAGGCATTGCCTAGGCAATGTAGACAATGCCGGGTCCGTTTAGGCCTGAAAATATCACGAATATGATTGATTAACCATTGCGTACTTTGCCCAGGCTTATACACATTGCCGGTAACATACATGGTGAAAACCTTCAAAAGCCAAGACCACGCAGACAAAGTCGCTGGAAACAGCTTGTATTTACAAAGAAAATAGTAATGTAGAACTAACTCCTCTGAATATTTTATATAAAAGTCCCTGATATTCTGCGCTGCATGTCCAACAAATCCCTGCTTTTATAAGGTATTCCGCTTGGTGGGAGCCGTCCCACACTATAATTCGTTTTGGGGCCGCGACTAAAGCTATTTTTAGCCCTTTCAACTACGGCTTAATAATAAAAGCTTTTATATTGTATTTTATCGCCAAGGACATTTATTATATCTACCTCGCTTAATATTAAATAAAAATGTTCGTAAAATAAAATACAATATAAAAGTTCTATTATATTTAGTAATATTTGAGGCAACTTACACCAGAATCTGAGCAAAATTCTGAGAATACATAATATTGAAAAAGACACAAGACACAAAACAAAGATAAATGATCACCACACAGGTACTTCAGCGATCTAAGAGAGCAATATTCGTGTTTTTTTTGTATATTACCCGTCAAGATGACCTCACTCCACCTGATGGACAGCGATCCAGGTCTTCGTTCTTTGACGTCACGACTAGTGTAGTGCACTGTAACGCCGTTTCTCGCCTGGACTTACGTGGTGCAGTGTGTTGGGAGACGCCATTGGCTTAAATCCTGGTCTGTACCACATCATACAAAGATATTGCATGTACACTGTGGATGCTTGCTATGAAGGCGTCTTCGGCGTGTTTTCCCCACTGTTGATATACCTTGGGGCGGCACATTTTCGTAGCACATGTTACTCGCTCCATTACATAGCATAGCATCAGTGTAAACGGTCTCTTAGTTTCGTAGCGTAGCTACACATCATCGCAGCATAGCTTCACAGCATATCTCTGGTGGAAAAACTGCGCTGCAAATGTACTGTTACCGTGCCAGTATCTGTGCGACGACCTCAAGGATAAATAATTGTGTTAAACAGAGGTACTACTACCAGAGAATGGGCGCGTCGTCGACCCCCTCGTCGCGGGGCTTCAGCGCGAACTGGAGCGGCGGGCCGACCGCCTCCACCCACAGGTCCACCACCAGCGGCTCCAGTTTCTCGATCTACCAAAAACATAATTTTAAGGCATTGGAAATAAGCTGAACATAAAATTATTAAAAAATTTAAATACTAAAAAAATATTACTGGTTATTCAACAGACTGATCTATGTCTTAGTAGGTGAAACAGTCGCCCGAATCGCGGAAAATGCAGGTACGATTAACGCCTGATTCCTTGACCGGTCTATTTTCTATGGTAAAAAGCTGCATATTGTAAAAATAAAACCCTCAATAGAATGCAAAAAAGACTCGTTCAAAAAGCTTGTATTGCAATAAGCTTATGAAACAATGATAGTCATTCTGGTTTAACGTGATTAATTTTTTATCTAAAATATGCCAGCAAAAACTTCATTGAAAGCGACTTTAGTACAGGAAAAAGGGACAAATTTCTCCACAAAAGATACCAACTCCCGCAAATGACATCAACTAGCTTCAAGTGATACAATTGCTGATGTAAATTTGACCGCTACATTTCTTTATTTCAAGAGTCATTATGAAGAATATGAAAAGCAGATCTTATTACAGAGAGAGAACAAAGGACGAATAATAATAAGTAAAATGCAATTTACATTCCGTTCCTTTGTACTCCTTAGGTAGGCCTACATTCCAAAACCAAAAAGGACAAGAAAAGAGCTAAATTTATTTTCATTTCGTACTACGGCGTTACGAAGATCTCAGAGATTTAGTTATGCTAAATTCTTCTGGTGTTTATTTTACTAGTGTTTGCTGAAGATGTATCAATTGTTAGATTTTTTATTAAAAACGTCGTTCTGGTATCATTCAACCGATCTGCTCTTACAAATACAAGCCGTGGGGGCGTTAAAGTCCTGGTACTTTCAACCAGGACTTTAACGGCCCCGTCATTTTTACGTGCAAGCCAGCGTTAGTTTTTCATTATTTTTGTCAACAATCGGTTGTTTTTTCTTTGATGGTGATGATGTTCCAGAAGCTTATTATGTAATTAAACAATTTGGTAATAAAACGATCCTAAGCGGTGAGTTGAAGGCAAGATTAGGTAATATAATATAAAGGGTGTAAAAACACCCTCAACGAAGCCGACACCTACGTATTATTCACATATCAGGACCATTCTAGACCATTCCTGGGAACTCAATAGTTACCCAGTTATTGAAGGTCAAAGTAAAAAAAGAATCTCAAGATTTTGATGAAAACAAACTCTAATCATTATAACTTAATTTTTGTCCTAAGAAACATCATCAAAATTTTAAGTATTTCCTAACAAAAAATAGCTTCATAACTTTCAACTTGCAATGTACATCGTGCGTACCCCTTGATTATACGTAACAGCCACGCACACGCACAAAAGCGCAGGAGCTGTCTGTTGCACGCGTTACATTGCGTAGGCCGTTTTTAGGTTTAAAATGGACACCTAAAAAAATTTCGTTTTCCATCAATATTTTTTTTCTGTGACTCGATTTAATGGTCTGAGTCCGTAGACGCCGGCTTCGTTAACTGTCTTTTTACACCCTGTACGTTATGGGTGACAACGAACGTCACAATTTCACAAGCGTTTTTTTCAGTACCAATATTTTCCTCTTCCGGTAACCGAGCATGGCTTCGATCTTCTGTCTGATGGACTAATGGGGACCTCCAGCATATCGGCTACTCGGTTCGTCCACCTTTTTGAGCTGCGCTTTCCCGGTCTTTTACCCTCTAACTTGCAAACCACCAGCAACATCTTCGAATACCAATAATAAACGTGTTTTTGAAAAAATCATACCCGTTTTTAAGGTCACGGAAGTCGCATAGATAAATAAATCAACTGCGTTCTTTTAATTTATATCGCCCTAAACTCTTTCGTCAAGTTCGGCGACCAGTTCAGTCACTAATTAATTTACTTGCCAAACAGGATGACCGACTATTCCGACGGAACTTTCTGCCAAATACTGTGAGACAGAGGGCCAAACACGTGGCCCAAATTAACTCTGTTGGTGAACAAACTTTCTAGCCAATAACTTACAGGAAATTATTAGTAGATGGTTAATCTAAGGAACGAACTCAACATTATTGCTGGTGTCTCAAGGTCTTGCACTAAACAGTTAATTTCTTTGCTATAAAGGCTTAAAGTTTTTAAAAGCGTACTGGCAAGTCGCTAGTTTACAGAACGGAAAGAAATACAAGGCAGATAATCTTATACGTTTTTCTTCATTCGCGTGGAATGTAGTTGCATACTTTAATCTTAATGATGTTGAGATTATATCCAACTCAGCCTATTCACTCCCAAAGCATTTTTCTCTACCTCCATACCTCACGATTCAAAGCCAATGTTGACCAATCCTTGACTTTCAGCGCAGCGGCATTCGCCATGTACAGGTCTTCTATTGTGCAGGTGGTTGGGCACTGTGGGCACTCGAGCATATGAGCCATAGTTTGAAGTGACCAACCGCAGTCACACTCCTGACCTGCTACCACCTTATGATGCATAGCTACTTGTAATACGTTTCGCCACCTTCTTCTAGGCATCCCGCGTGAGCGTTGGCCGTTGGGGTGCCATTCCGTTGCTGTCCTCGCCCATAACTTAGCTAGCATGCAGCAGACGTGCCTAGCCCATTTCTACTTAAGCTGTGTGACCCACGTCAGCGGTTTTTGTGTTAAGATTGGATGAAATTAAAAAAATAACATAAAGATAAATAATTGCCAAAAAAGGTTCCATTCAAAATGCACCGGTATAAAAATCAAGTGCAAATCAGAAACATTTACTAAAACAAGACGTGCATACTGACGATGGATTATTTGGTCGATTGGCACGTGATCTCGAATATCCAATGCTGGTAAACAAAATTGTTCTAGTTCTAGCGGCGACATTGCAATACCGACTGAATGAATACGTAATAGCTCTATTAAAGATCTCAATAGCAGAATAACTCCTGGTATACGATCTTATCTGAACGAAGACTTAGAAGTCAAGCTCGTTTAGCAGAAGCTATGGCTTTAACTGCCTGTAGTTGCCTCTTGTACATACGAGTATCTTAATAATAAATTGAAAAATATCTGGAACAATTTACACCATGATCATCTGACAGCAAACTAAGCAGAGCACAAGCTATTTATTGCCTATGATACAAATCATAGGTACATAATTTAATAGATAAAAAACCCAGACACACAAATGCTCGTCAAACAAATGTTTTAATGGGTAGAGATCGAATCCACGGCCTCTGGCGTTAAAGGTATGATCTCTACCACTGCGCTAATCAAGCAGTCAAAAATATATATTTGTCTACACGCTTTTTTGACGTTCTGTTTCTCTATCGTATTCCGATAACTTAGTAGTTACACTGGGATTGCTAATCCATTATTTGGTTTACGCGAGGCTTTCATTTTTGCAGAATGTTACTCCTACAACAAAGTAGGAGTAACATTATTGTCAGTAACCAGAGGGCTACCACAGTAGCCGCTTTCTGGGCAAGTTGGATTTACCCCGTGTTCTTGCCGACACGAAAGAAGAAGAAGAAGACAACAAAGTACAAAAACCTACAACTTCAAAGTAGCAGTAACCGTTAGTCCACGTTACCACTCTTTGAGGCGCTCTTTAGGATATTTTTATAAGCTCTTCATAAAACCATTTTTTGAACAAAAATACAGTTGCGAACTCAAAATTTCAAAACATCGTCATTATCCATTACCCAGTGGTACGAGTAAGTCTAGGCGAAAGACGTCACGGGTAGAACCTAGTTTGGTATTCAAAATATTTTGCTCGCATCGGTATCGATGCAATAAGCGTGGTGATTAAGCCAATACCCACCACTTGTAGCGAAGCTTTTCGTAAACGGTCTCCCAAATATATTTTTTTTGTCGACAAATAGTCCTCAAAGAGGAACATCAAAATAGAATGCAAAGTAGCAGCGGAGTCACGTGCTCTTTTAACGCTCAATTACGAACAAAATCAGATATGTTTGTTACGTTAAGCGCCAGGTTGTATCAATTGTGTCTCTGACTAATATAATATAAAAGTACGCTGCATCATTAGACTTACTGTTTGTGATTTCTTTTATAGTTTACTAGCTTTTACTTGGGGCTTTGTACCTGTCTTTCCAATTTTAATAGGAATTTTGGGAAATCCTTACTCGGTGCTTCCCAAAAAGTAATCTAGATGTAAAATTACAGTTTTCTACGCGCACTAGTTTTGGCTGTGTGTTGTCTGTCAGACACTCGGTCAGTAATAGAAGAGTTTTATTTATATTTGATGATTTATTTATTCCAGATAAGGTTTTATATCGAGGTCAGGGTCAGGGTTGGGAACGCGTGTGTAACAAATACGGGTTGCATGAACCATTGGCTACAATAAGCGCTCACATCAGACTACACCCGCTTGTTTTCGCAGAAATTAAAAAAATATAAGTTTTATTTTGAGAAATTTAGAAAGTCCTTAGGTTTTTAATATCCAGTAAAGATGTATTTCACACATTGTGGTTTACCAATGAATTATCGACGGCATTATACCAAATAGAGCTAAAGTTTGCCAGAGAGCCAGAACCGTTTATCGTCAGTGGTATTACTCTCTAGCTACGAAATTGATAAACTTTACTTAAAATAGTTTAAGGCTTAATCCGCAAATCACTGCTATGTTTACCTTGGCAAATTAGTTTCAAATATTAAATAGAAATCATTATGGATAGTCAAAGTTGGCTCTACAAACAGAAACAGATGTAAAATTATTTGATATTTGAATGGACATGAATTATTAGTGCTAATCAAATAAATGTCCTGTTTTTAGGGTTCCTTACCTCGAAAAGAAAAAACGGAACCCTTATAGGATCACTTTGTTGTCCGTTCGTCTGTCTGTCTGTATGTCGAGACCCTTTTTCTCAGAAACGCGTAGAGGTATCAAGCGGGAATTTATATCAAATACTCAAGTCTCATGTCCCTTGGAGCTGTGAAAGAATCGAACTTCTAAACCAACGCAATCAAAAGATACAGCAATTAATGCCGCTAATTTCCACAAATTTTTGACACTCGCAAGGGAATCAAAACCAACAGGGTACTTTCCGTGAACTCAGAATTTTGAAATTTGGTACGAAGCAACGTCTTATAGCACAGATGAAGGAAAAATTGCGAAAACCGTACATTTTTAGTTACATCATATAATAAAAATATTTTTAATAAATATAAGTTCATAGCGTTATATCTACCACCTGTATAATGTAATACACCTAGTAAGCAAATGTGAATAAATAAATATACCTACAGGTTTATACGGAAACCCTCGGTGCGTGAGTCCGACTCGCACTGGGCTGGTTTTTTTCAGCTTATATTGGATCCCAATAAAATTTTGGACTGTTTTTACATTGAAATCAAACCTAAAACAGAATATGACGATGATGCACTTCATCCAACCAGTATGTCTACAATGAGTTAGCACCAATGAAAGCCGCTAGCGTAAACCGCGATGTTTTAGTATGGAATTTTGGTCCAACGCACTCGACTCCTAGTGATTAATTTATTTATTTATTAGTTTGTACACACAAGATGCATTACAAGGGACAACATTAGAGAAAGCAGAAGATTTATAATAAATGAAACCGAAAATGCGATCGCCGTTAACGTGACGGAAACTCATGGATATACAGGACCAAACTATTCACTTAGTTAAATTCGGGAGTTAAACTATTCACTTAGTTAAAGCTTATCAGGAGTGATAGGCTCTGGGGCGGGAGTTGATCGTCAAGAAGCAGGCGATTCAGAGACCTTTATCAGGTCATCTGTAAGTGGGAGTCCCATTGCTTACTTTATAAACATGATTAATTAATAATATCAATATCATTATGCATCCATAAAATAATTATTTTACTGATGGCATGTTAACGTACGGAGACTCGTGGCTTAGTGGTAACGGAGCTTAGCCCGCGATTGAAAGGTCTTGGGTTCAAATCTAAGGTCGGACCAAGTGTGTTTCCGGACCTTTGGAGCGAAGCCTTGGTTTCAGTAATAGAGGCTTTTACCCAGCAGAGAAAATAGAGCACAGGGTTTTTAAAAAAAATTGAATAATATGTTCTCTGCTTTGAAATGCCTGAGTTCCACGTTTATCTATTTATATTGAGCTTTACACCCCGTATGATAAATTATGATTGATCTAAGCTAATCTAACTAATGCTGACACAAACTTTCCTCTTACCGAGGGATCTTCTCACCGAAACATGATTAGAAGCCCCAAGTATTTAATTAACAAGATTTTGGGATCGCAGCACATCTGAGTTCGACACGTGACGAGTGTTTTAGCAAAAATTTGAAAATGTTGCCAGTAATGAGAAAAATGTTTTTCCAACTTTTGTTGAATTGTATAAAATTTATTTTATTAAATTGAAGTACGCTGGCCAACCGACCGGGGATTCAAACCGTTATCGGTAAGGCCAGCGCAGACGAGGGCCCATTCGCGAGTAAATGTCTAAATCTTAATTCATTATTATTTGTTATTAATACAATTTTAAATGAAGATTTAGTACCCTGCTCATCAAACCTAAAGTTCAACAAATGTGGCATCCCTCAGGGCAGTGTCCTAGGCCCACTTTTGTTCATTTTATATATAAATGATATAACAGAAGCATCCAATCATAAATTATTTTGTTTGCAGACGATATAACTATAATTGTGACATCTGACAAATATAAATTGAATTCCTTACATGACCATGAATTAGAAATAAGCAATGCTGTTAGCAACATTATTCGGTGGCTAGATGCAAATAATTTGAGATTAAATTTAGGTAAATCAAATTTTATTCAATTCAATAAATGAAAACATAATAAATACTATTTCAAACGAAATGTTGACAAAATGACGGAAATAGCGCATACAAAATTTTTGAGCGTATTTATAGACCAGGATCTTAATTGGAAACTACATGTAGATGACTTATGTAATCGCGTTAATAGTTTCGTTTACGCTATGAATAAAATGAGAAAAATAACTATAACTGACAGACAAACAGTCCTTACTGCTTATGACGCGTATGTAGCGTCTATCCTACGCTATGGCATAATCATATAAGGAAATAGTACCGAAAGGAATAGAGTATTTATAGCTCAAAAAAAGTGTATTGGAGCTACCTGTGGTATCTCGCCTAGTGAATCCTGCAGAACAGCTTTCCAGATCCTTGCCTTGCTACCCCTACCAGCACTGTACATTTATGAAGTTTGCTGTTTTGTGAGAAAGAATAATTCGTTGTTTGTAAGAGCAAGTGCAGTTAACACCAGATTGAAAAGGAATCCTGATAGACTTGTATTAAATCTAACTCCAAAATCTGTCAAATACAAGAAAAATTGTTTAAATATGTGTATTCAGGTATTTAATATAATTCCCAATGACATTAAAGATGTTTCTAGTATTAATTCATTCAAGTCGAAGCTTTATAAATGGCTCATTGACCAAAAAATATACAACATTAAAGGTTTAATTGACCGTAGATTCTAATTGGCATGACTTGACTTTCATATTTTAACCTCATAATTTGTATCAATTCTGTAATTCCTTATTTTGTTATTTGACACAGACTACATGTTATTTTATTGAATTAATTAAAGTTTTTTTTTTGCATTACAATTTTTTAATATTTGCATGCTTCATTAAATGGCGAGACATGTGCGCTTTATAACTGTATCACCTTTGTATACCATGTTTTTTTTTTTCATTAAATTTTTAGCAGAATCTTATAATTGGAAAATGATCACCTGTTTAAATCAATTGTTATACTGAAATCCAGTTAATTATGTCACTTGCCTAAGAGTTACTTGCTACTCACTTAAGCGGCGCTACAGGATATTTTGTGAGGTTTTTAGATTGTTTATTATAGTCCACATAGGCTGGCATGGAAGCGACAGAGATAGTCCTTTACCCAGGACTGTCTTTAACCTATTTGGGGCCCTGGGCACACTAGGATGATGGGGCCTTTCTATTCTTAGTTTCCCTTGTTTTATGTTCTAGAATCTAAGTTAGCTGATTTAAGGGGGGGGCACAGGATCGTTAAGTTCTGGGCACGTGCCCAAAGTGCTAAAAGGGAAAGAGGGACCTGCTTATATCCAGCAGTGCGCTCCTAATGGCAGATTTAGCTTAGTTCAAAACATTGACTGACTTCGCATCATCATGTTAATATTTTTCGCTGTGGCATTCTACAATGTACTCGTGCATCCAGGGCTTGGAACCGGTTTAAAAAAATACCGTTTTTAGAACGTTCCGAACGGTTCCTTGCATATCAAAATGGGAACATTTTATGAGAACGGAAAAAACGGTTTATTCCATAAGAAACAGAGGCGTGTGGCGCGACAGCAAGAATTCATACATGGCGACACTTTTAATTCATCTCAGTTGGATGATACAAGTTGATGACAAAATATAACATTGTTGACAATAAAACCCCTATTATTGCATCAATGTTCTGTAATTCAAACTTTAACGAAAGGACCCGTGAATAAGCTACGAGGCTGTGAATTATTATTCCTAGTTTCTTATTGAACTAAATAAATAGGAAAATCCGTTTAAAAATGGCAAAAAACGTTATATTGAACGAGAACGATTTACATTTCGTTCCGCTTCTTAATCGTTTTTATTACGTTCCCGTTCGAACGGAAACAAAACCAATACGTTCTTAGACGTTCTCTGGACGAAAACGGTTTAAAAATGAACAGGTCCTTGACCCTATGTACAGCAATAGGCTGTATATAGAACCATATATATAAATGATAGTATGTACAGCAATAGCCTGTATATAGAACCATATATATAAATGATAGTATGTACAGCAATAGGCTGTATATAGAACTATTAAGTGAGTAGCGAGTAACTCTTAAGCAATTCAACATATCTGAATAAAATGGAAAGTTTCTTAATAGCATTAATAAGGAACGAAACAAATAGATCGAGTGAGTTTTACCTAAATTACAGTAAATTACATCAACTTATTAGAGTAAATAAAAACGTTATTGCGAAACATTGTCTGTCAGAATACGCTGCCAACAAAAGTTTCCAAAAGCAATTACTTTGCCCAAGTTGGACTGAAGACGATAGATTATCTTATTAGGTGGAGCAATAAATAAACATGTTAGTGTGTCTGCCTAAAATTATTTCAGCGAACATCAAAAAACTAATCTTACTACATAATCAGGCAAAACTTTCATCTTCCATCACCGCTTAATTACATAATATTAGTGACGCCTCAATGACATAATTAACTTGTGGCGAAATCCTCGTTGCAGGCCAGCAATACAGCAGCCGGAGCGCCGGGATTCGTCACACAATATTTAGGAGTAGATGTAGTTATGGGATAGTGAATGAAAGATCAGCCAATACAGAGGCTTGTTTATTGAATAGGGTAAAAGTATAGGTAGGAAAAAAAACTGTAGCAAAATAACAATAAATGAATACAGGTAGGTATAAGATTATCTAATAGTAGGTAATAAGTAAGTAAATAGGTATGATAAAATGCTTACCCCAATACACGGGTTCCTGTTACATTATAACTATTTACAATTGGTTATTTAATAATCACCATCACGTAATTTATAAATATACGGGTAATCTGGTAAAATGCTCGCAAGCTCTGTTCAGTAGAATGGTTTCGGTAGGAATGCCTAAAAATACTGAACAGGGAACGTGGAACGATAAATTAAATTTTGAAAGGAGAGGTACAGAATACTATTGATGGCCAGTGAGTTAAACCATGAAGTTTAAGCTATCGTGGAGGTTCTAACGTCCATGAGACTGGAACGAAACGACATCGTTGCAAACTATAATATGTTTTTGACCAGCCTATTGAGTCTCGTTCTGGGGTGATGAATGTGTTAAAGAGCTCTTTTTCTATTAGCTCAACAGTTGTAGCAAATAACCTGGTTATAGCATGTATTCTGTCGCTCTTTTCTAATTTGTTTTGTATTATAGCTTGACAAAACCTGAAATAAAACGCGGTAACGTCGCATACAACGCAGAGGTTTTCCAATCTGCGTTGTCTTGGCGCGTTATTAGAACTGAGATGAAAAAACAACATTCGTAATTTTGTACCTCCACGACGGAAAGTAATAAAGACGATAGGATTCAAAGAGGCTGAATATTAAAATATTTAGAAGCTAAAAATTTCAATTATGGTTTTCGAATATTAAAGGTTAAACCATAAAGAACACATAAAAATGAATAACGCCAGCTAATATTTTATTCTATAACGAATTGAATGCAAATTATTTTTATATGAACAATATTACTACTATGCTAATCGTGCAGTTTGTTGGTCTATTTTTACACAAGTAATTAAAAATGCGAATCTGAAAAAAAAAATAACTGAAATATCCACATTGTTATGCTATTATTACGCTTGTTTGACTTGCTCCGACGGTGACGTAGTGTATAAAACTTAGTATATTATGTTCAGGTTTAAAGATATTTATTTTCTCATAAAGATTTTAATAATCACTTACATGAGGAACATAACACTGAAAACATTTTTGGGCTAACTACTAGGAAGAATTAATTTCAACACACAGATTAGGTATTCAATTTCTATCACAACACAAAACGTACAATAACAATTTATGATAAAAAATAAATAATAAAATCATTTATTTTCTCTCACAAAGGTACAATATTGGAATACAATTTCTCTTATTAACTAATTGCCATATGCCTTGTGTGTGGGAGACTGGTGCCTGATATAGGTTTGAGTAAAACCCGTGTTACAGGTCACCAGTGCTCCACCCCCCAGAGTAGATCTGGCTAATACGCGATAGTGATGATGATTGATGAGGAAAACTAAGTGAGTTAATTATTGAAAATGTATTACATTATTTGTGAATATTACACTTAGTTAGTTACATTTAGGTTAGTAATGAGAGTGAGTTTATCATGCGAGGTTAATCTTTACCTAAAGAGTATTTCAGCATTATTATTATTATTATTCTCTTTATTTAGCATAAAACTAAGGTATAAAATTTGTACAGTATTCTTACAAAAACAAAGATTTACAACAATAAAACAACTTAAGAATTATAATTATAAAAACAAAATACATTAGTGATCACAATTATAAAACCTAAGCCTAAATTAAAGTTATAAAACAATGATTTACAAAAATACTATAAAAACCTTAACCTAGGGTGCCGTCGGCAGCAGGGCAGGCAAGGCCCAGACTACCGGTGGTTAGAGCTGCAGAGAGAGGAACCTCCTGACAATGCGAGCCGTGTCCAGGAGCACCGCCTTCTGCATCTGACCCTTGACCCAACCGCTGAGCGAGAGCCTCTCAAGGTGTTGGTCGAGGCTCTTCGCTATTAAGCCGTTTGCCGACACGACTATCGGGACAATGATCGTCGAATCAACATTCCACATGGCGGTCACCTCGTGAGCCAAGTCAAGATACTTGCTGAGTTTGTCCTTTTCAGCTTTTACGAGGTTATCGTCATGTGGAATGGTGATATCGACGAGCACTGCCTTGCGTTGGGATCGGTCTACCAGCACGATATCAGGCTTATTGGCTACAATAGTCCTGTCCGTGATGATAGAGCGATCCCAATAGAGCAATGCACGACTCTTTTCGAGAACTGGTACCGGTGCGTACTTATAGTACGGTACCTCCGACTCGACAAGGCCATATCAAAGAGTAAGTTGCTGGTGGATGATCCTGGCTACTAGGTTGTGCCTGTGCAAGTACTCTCCGTTAGCAAGGTGAGAACAACCGGAAATAACGTGGCGAATAGACTCGCCAGGACGCCGGCATGCCCGACAAATGTCAACCGTACCGTCCTTCATGATGTATTTCCGGTAGTTATTCACCTTGATAACTTCATCAGCAATTGCACAGACAAAACCCTCGGTTTCCCCAAAGAGGTCCCCGAAGCGTAACCAGTTCACCGATGCGGAGAGGTCCACATCGGGCCCTGTTAAGGCCCGATAGAACCTCCCATGCAGCTCCTTGCTCTTCCATATTTCCTTGCGGTCGTCGGTGGTTAGCACCGGTAGTTGACGCCAGTTCTCGTTTGCCAAGGAGAGAGGCGTAAGCCCCTTGTCAACTGCCACAACGTCGCGATGAATCCCACACTCGTTGTTGAGAAAAAACCCCCTGAGATTGCACACCTCACGGTTGTGCAGGTCCTTGGCATTTAAGAAGCCACGACCCCCCACCTTCCGTGGGATGTACAATCTCATAACAGACGAGCGTGGGTGTAGCATGCGATGCGTTGTGAGCAGTTTTCGGACTCGTGTTTGCAGAGCACCCAGCTCAGTTTGAGTCCATCTCAGTATGCCAAAAGAGTATATCAATAAGGGCATCACCGAACCGTTGAAGGCGCGCACCTTATTGCCACCTGACATAGAACTCCTAATGAACTCCCACTCCTCCTTTGTAAGGCGACTAAAGAAGCGATCCTTCACCGATTGCTTGACGTCTCCTACTGATATACCCAATGACTCTGACATACCAAGATATTTGTAGGTTTCAGCTTCAGAGAGGGATCTGAGTGTCATCGTCTCAGAGAGCTGTAAATTCGGTGAATCTACAACCTTCCCTTCTTGTACATGCATGACCGCACACTTGTTTACACCGAACTCGATGGCATTGCTAAAAATCTCAGTGATTTCTAACAGTTCCATCAATACCTGGGGGTTTGGCGCAAACAGCTTCAGGTCATCCATGTACAACAAATGAGAGATGAACTCACCCCCCCTGCGAAGCCGATAGCCTAGCTTTGAATCCTTTAGTAAGGTACTAAGAGGATTCAAAGCCAAACAAAACCACAAAGGACTCAAACTATCGCCCTGGAAAATACCTCGCTCTATCCTTATGAAGTCCTGCGGATCAGGGGAGCCATTTCCACCACCTGGTTGACGAAGGACTGTGATCCACTGCCCCATGCATGTGCTCAAGAAAGATCTCAAAGTTGTATCAATTTTATACAGCTCTAAGATCCTCCTGAGCCATGAATGGGGCACCGAATCATAGGCCTTCTTATAGTCAATCCAGGCAGTTGAAAGAGCTTTCCGATTCCGCCGGACTTGTTGGCAAATAGTCGTGTCTATGAGGAGGAGTTCTTTAGTACCTCGGGACCCAACTCTACATCCATTCTGAGCAGGGGCCAAAACATTGTTCGCAACGATATGCGAATTAATTTTCTTGGCTAGAATGGACGTAAGGAGCTTGTAGATGGTAGGTAAGCACGTGATGGGTCTATAGTTTTTTGCTTCCGAGGTACTACCTGACTTGTATAAAAGGAAAGTGACACCAGAAGTCAGGAAACTAGGGAGAGAACCAACCTCGATGGATTCCTGGAACTGCACTGCCAAGCATGAATGCGAGCATCGAAACCACTTAATCCAGAAGTTGTGCAATCCATCCGGGCCAGGACTTTTCCAGTTCTGAGCCGTCTGAATTGCACAACTAACGTCTTCGGAGTCAATACTTACTGACTCCATGGTTTCGATGGATTCGCATTTATGCTCGACAGTACGCATCCAGTCACCCTCCGTGTGCTCGACAGGCATCGACCAGATACTGCGCCAGAAGTCAATCATGACACTTGCATCCGGTCGCTGACCGTCGTTCTCACGTTGGTTAGTCTCTTCCCAGTTTCGGTACACCTTCCTTTGGTCACTTTGGAAAAGACGGTTTTGTAAATATCTGTCCACACGTTCTCTGTAGCGGCGGATACGGTTTGCCCACGCATAGACCTTCTGCTTCAGAAAGTCAATGCGTTCCGTGACACAAGCCATAAACTGTTCGGGCCTAATACCCGTCCCAGCAAAGGCTTATTATTATTATTATTATTTTAGTTAAATTACTATTTTCAGTTTCTTATCAATAATTATGGAGGTAGGCCAAGTTGCACTCCGCCCGTGTTCATCGTCAGCCCGCTCACGACATCTCAATAACACCGACCGACATAGCGCACAACTGGTTATGCTGGATGGTAGTCGCAGGTTTTGGTTAACATACGTAAACATTTATAATTTTATGTTAACTAACTTTATGCGTAAGTTATTGATGTCACTAGGGAAATAATCATTATTCTGCAACAATAGACAATTATTTAATAACTGCTTGCAAACGCAGCGGGCAGCCAGCAAGGCCGGTTTCCGTCTATATTTGAGTAAAGTAAAAAAAAGAAAAAAAATTCTTTATTAATATAGACTTATAAAAAGTACTTATGACATGTCATGTAACAAAAAAAAAATTGTAGCAAAAATATACTGAATAAAAATAAACTTACATAAAATAATACTATGATAGTTCATATTATCATAATTACTTGAATATAATGTGACTCTACCACCGGTTCGGAGGTTGTTTCCGATCGAGACACTCTGGCAAGAAACTCGATGGTTACTCTTTTCAATCTTGTATTTATACACAAAAATTTAATTGACAGAGTAAAGTCATAACAAAAAAGTGTGCAGAGGAGCAGATTATACCTAAGATGACCACAAATTCTTATCATTTAAGAAATCCTCAACACTATAATAACCCCGCTTCATTAACTTAGCTTTAATTTGTGACTTAAACTTGTGAAGAGGCAGTTCAACAAGAGTTTGCGGAATCTTATTAAAATATTTTACACATTGACCAACAAATGATTTCCCTACCTTATGCAGTCTTAGACTGGGAGTTACGAGCTTATTTTTATTTCTGGTATTGAGTTTATGAACGTCACTGTTTTTCTTGAAGATATGCAAGTTTTTACGGACATATACTACATTATCATAAATAAATTGAGAGTACACAGTTAAAATATCTATCTCTTTGAAGACTTCACGAAGCGAGTCGCGTGGTCTAAGGTTGTAAATGGAGCGGATGGCTCTTTTTTGAAGAACAAAGATGGTGTTGAGATCCGCTGCCGAGCCCCATAACTGGAGACCATACGACATAACACTGAAAATAACTGAAGTACACTAATCTTTGTCACTGTTGCGATATCAGTCAGGAGCCTTATTTTTCTGCCAGCATAAGCTGCCGAACTAAGTCTTCCTGCCAGGGCAGAAATATGCGGACCCCACTGTAACTTGGAATCTAGAGTAATTCCCAGAAATACAGTGGAATTCGCAATCTCTAATGGCTCGTTATTCATGTTTATAATGGTATTGACCTGTCTTACACTGGGCATAGAAAATTTGATACATTTGGTCCTCTTAGCATTAGGCAGTAAATTGTTACTCGTGAACCAATGCAGTACCTTAGAAAGAGTATTATTTACGTCGTCAAGTGCTTTGTTACTTCTATCTACGTTAAAAATTAGAGAAGTGTCATCAGCAATATCACTGCAGCAGATATCACTCTCTCATTCACGACCGTCAGTACGGCTTCCGACCAAAACGGTCTACGGGTGATCTTCTAGCGTACGTAACACACATCTGGGGGGAGGCTATGGACAAGCATGGGGAATCTTTGGCCGTCAGCCTTGACATTGCCAAAGCTTTCGACCGTGTATGGCATCGTTCGCTTCTTTCCAAGCTTCCGGCATATGGTCTGCCACCTCGCCTATGCGACTGGGTCGCCGGATTTCTGGAGGGACGTAGAATTCGTGTCCTTTGCGATGGTCAAAAATCACGCTTTCTCCAGATTAATGCCGGAGTGCCGCAGGGCTCCGTCTTGTCGCCGACGTTGTTTCTTCTGCATATCAATGACATGTTATCTCTTGGTAATATTCATTGCTATGCGGATGATAGCACGGTCCACGCGCGATATTTCGAGCGCCCTGGGGCAAAGCAGACTGACATCGAGGAGAAGAGGCGAAGTCTTGTTGTTGAGCTTGACGGAGTGTTGGACCGCATTTCAGAATGGGGTGCATGCAATCTTGTCGAGTTCAATGCCAAGAAAACGCAGGTGTGTGCATTCACAGCAAAGGCGTCGCCTTTCCTTTCCCATCCCACTCTTCAGAGCACCCCACTACCGATTAAGGATAGCCTAAACATCCTTGGCATGGATGTTCGTAGCAACCTAAACCAGCGGGACTACATTGAGAGCGTCATTAGAACTGCATCCCGTAAACTCGGAGTCCTGAACAGAGTGAGACGATTCTTCACGCCTGAGCAGCTCTGTCTCTTGTATAAGACACAAGTTCGCTCGTGTGTGGAATACTGCTCTCATCTCTGGGACGGTTCCGCTAAGTACCTACTCGAAGCTCTTGACAGGTTGTAGCGGCGTGCTATCCGTATTATTGGAAACCCAGAGGCAACTTTGACCCTTGAGCCTCTCCAATTGCGTAGAGACATTGCCAGGCTAAGTGTTCTCTATCGCTTCTACAATGGGGAATGCTCTGACGAGTTATTCCAGCTTATCCCACCCTCACCTTTCCACTCCCGTACCACGCGTGCTGGACTACGGCGTCACCCACACACAATTCAACATTTGTTGGCCCGAACTAAAAGGTTCGGTGACTCGTTTCTTTGTCGTACCATCCAGACGTGGAACGCTCTTCCAGCACATGTGTTTCCTTCCTCTTATAGTCCCGGGTTCTTCAAGCGGGGCGTGAAAAGGCATTTCTGCAGGCCTTCAAGGTGAGGATGGCCAGCCCAGTGATTCGTTTGAATGACTGGGCTTGTCAACCTCATATCTGGACCTCACGACCGCTTTCCATCAGGTGGAGTGAGGTCATCTTGACGGGCAATATAAAAAAAAACTATAATACAATCCCACATAGGTCTTTGACAAAATAAGGCTGGTCATTAATATAGATCAAAAACAGCAGAGGACCTAATATTGATCCCTGGGGCACGCCCAGACGTATGGTGGCACCGGAAGAATTCGTACCGTTCGTATCGTATCGTTCGTTAATGTAAAATATATTAACACCATTGTGTACCTATTCTTAGCAAATAAATAACTTGAACTTGAACTTGAACTACCATTGATACTCACTTTTTGTACTCTATCAGTGAGGTAAGATTCTATAAGGCTAAGTGAAATATTTGAAACACCGTAATGCCTCAGCTTAATCAGCAGGATTTCAGATACGCAGTCAAATGCTTTTGATAAATCACAAAAAACTCCTATTGCATCTTGCTTGCCTTGGGTTGGGTTGTGATGGCGCAAATGTGCAAATATCGCAACAATGTGAAGGGTTAAACCTGCTGCATTATTTCACCGACATTGTAAGTAGATGAAGTTTTTTTATATTGCCCGTCAAGATGACCTCACTCCACCTGATGGAAAGCGGTCGTGAGGTCCAGATATGAGGTTGACAAGCCCAGTCATTCAAACGAATCACTGGGCTGGCCATCCTCACCTTGAAGGCCTGCAGAAATGCCTTTTCACACCCCGCTTGAAGAACCCGGGACTATAAGAGGAAGGAAACACATGTGCTGGAAGAGCGTTCCACGTCTGGATGGTACGACAAAGAAACGAGTCACCGAACCTTTTAGTTCGGGCCAAAAAATGTTGGATTGTGTGTGGGTGACGCCGTAGTCCAGCACGCGTGGTACGGCATCCGAGTTTACTGGATGCAGTTCTAATGACGCTCTCAATGTAGTCCCGCTGGTTTAGGTTGCTACGAACATCCATGCCAAGGATGTTTAGGCTATCCTTAATCGGTAGTGGGGTGCTCTAAAGAAGGGGATGGGAAAGGAAAGGCGACGCCTTTGCTGTGAATGCACACACCTGCGTTTTCTTGGCATTGAACTCGACAAGATTGCATGCACCCCATTCTGAAATGCGGTCCAACACTCCGTCAAGCTCAACAACAAGACTTCGCCTCTTCTCCTCGATGTCAGTCTGCATTGCCCCAGGGCGCTCGAAATATCACGCGTGGACCGTGCTATCATCCGCATAGCAATGAATATTACCAAGAGATAACTGTCATTGATATGCAGAAGAAAAAACGTCGGCGACAAGACGGAGCCCTGCGGCACTCCGGCATTAATCTGGAGAAAGCGTGATTTTTGACCATCGCAAAGGACACGAGTTCTACGTCCCTCCAGAAATCCGGCAACCCAGTCGCATAGGCGAGGTGGCAGACCATATGCCGGAAGCTTGGAAAGAAGCGAACGACGCCATACACGGTCGAAAGCTTTGGCAATGTCAAGGCTGACGGCCAAAGATTCCCCATGCTTGTCCATAGCCTCCCCCCAGATGTGTGTTACGTACGCTAGAAGATCACCCGTAGACCGTTTTGGTCGGAAGCCGTACTGACGGTCGTGAATGAGAGTGTGATCCTCTAGGTAGCTAGGTAAAGTATTTCTATTTCTATCATGGTGATGTTTTAATGCCATATTGAACCCATATTTTGGGAAGGTGGAGCTGTTGGAATGGCAAGGCCTAGACGGACGTACTTAGGACAAGTCCAAGACGTTCTGAGTAAAGGTCAGGAGTACCCATAACGTTCCCTGCGGTTAGGGGAAGAGAATACTACCGAGGTATCCCTGCCTGTCGTAAGAGGCGACTAAAAGGGCCCTTGGTGTCGCGAAGCGCACGCGGGGGGGCCTGCGTGTGTTTCGGTTTGCGATCCCGAGGAAGACGGTAACGCGTGTCTTCGGACACAGTGGTCTGTGTTCTCGTGCACTGGAGTTTAGCTTGATCCTCCCGAGGCTGGCTGTCAAGCGGCCTTGTGGGCACTTAAACATTCATTGTGTCACCTTTGCCACATATCAACACTTTATTTACAAACCAATTAGAAAAAAAATATTTTAGACGACACGATTGGCGCAGTGTGCTGTAGCACGGTTTCTCGCCTTGGCTTCCGTGGTGTCCCGGGTTCGATTCCCGGTCGGGTCAATTCAGAAAAATGGCTTTTTCTAAATTGGCTCGGGTCTGGATGTGCTGGGAGACGCTCCTGGCTTATTTTCCCTGTCTGGTACCTCGTAACACAAGGATATTTATCCTTACTTCGAGACCATGACAAGTGGTGTCTTGTCTGGCGCATATTTATATTATTTATTTATTTACAAATAAATATTTGTTTACATAAATTTACATATTTAAATCTCATTTATTAATTAAACTTACACAACTAATATATAAAACATTATCATAATATTAATTATTTACATCTTATTTACACACGTCATTTGTGACGGTCGAACGTGGTGGTAATTGTAAAGCGGTGCCGTGCAAACGCGCACTAACTTTTAAAAATCATACGCAGGGTACCTATACATTTTCGCACAGCGCATCGGCGCCAAGCAGTCTGAGGTTCACAGGCAACTCAACGGTCATTGTTCCTCACCTATCGTGCGTAGTTAAATAGTTAAAGGTTGTGAAAAAATATTGTGCTACATTACCTATAGTGAAACGCCTTCTGGCTAAAAACTGTACAATTCCTAACTGTGTTTACTGACTGGAAATATTGTACAGGCAAGTCCATAGTGAATTGACTATATTTATTTGTCTACCTATCATCTGGACCCCCACAGCCTTGCGCGCCGAAGGGTCCCGCGAGGAGTCTCTCCCTCGTTGGGGATCCCGGGTCCCTTCTATTCTGCGCCGAAGATGACCACAGTCAGGTTTTAGTGGGTAGGGGTCTCTGTTTTCCCAGGAGTTCCGAGTCCCACATATCCCAGGTGTCCCGAACCCAGGGCCTTGGGAATGCCTTAAACGCATTTACTGACGCAAAAAGTCCTTGGATGTGCTGAGGATACAATATAATAATGCTTTTAGAATGTTGTTGGGACTGTCGCGCTTCTGTAGTGCCTCTGAGATGTTTTTGTGGGCTAGTACTGATGGCTTCCATGCCATCATTAGGAAGAAAACAGCATCTCTCTTAGGGCGGGTGCGTGCCAGTCCTAACAGCATTGTAGAAACAGTGGCTCAGCGTTACTGTTCGCCTTTCTTGAAGCACTTTGTCGGTGTACTAGTCGATAAAGATCTGCTGGTATACGATTAGGGTACCGTTAGGGTGCTCAAGTTATCTGGATTATTTTATTTTATTTTATTTAAATTCTGTTTACTAACCCCATTATTTGTGCAACTTACTAACACTCTATGGATTTTTTTAAAAATTATCTGAAATAAATGATTTATTATTATTATTCTCTTTATTCAGTATAAATCTTAGATATAAAATTTGTATAGTATTCTTACAAAAACAGAGATTTATAACATTAAAAATAACTTATGAATTATAATTATAAAAACTAATTAAATAATAATAATATTATTATTATTATTATAAAAAAAAAGGAGTACCCATAATCGAGTGCAAGAGGTGTGTCAGGGCCGTGGCAAGTGGAAAGATGTAGTATCTGCCTACCCCGTTGGGAAAAAGGCGTGATGATATGTATGTGTGTATGTTGAACCCACATGCTGGTCAATCGCAGCGTCCGTATACCGCTTCTCACCCAACCCTCATCTCTATAATTTAGGCCGCACACGATATCGGATTCGCCAAATAACCCTAACTAACGAGGGCGGTAATTATTTCCGGAGAATCTCTAATTAGGATCGCAAATTTGATAGCGTACAGTTGCCCTGTAGAGACCTGCTAGCACGGAATTTCAGAATTGGATTGAATGGTATCTAAAATTAAGTAGATTTAGAAATACGGACTAGTTAATTAAATATGATATAAAATATGCTGAGATAGACAGGTCTCGTCGTACGCATGGACTATAGTCGATTGCTAAAAGCAGTTTTCTAGCCGGAACTCTCATGTGGAAAGGCGTAGGCAGGGCGGCCAATACCTCCGCTATGAAAACGTAATAAAACACATCCTCATAGCATGCGGCAAACCAACTGAAGGCTGGGAAGAACGCGCACGTCTCAGACTAGAACTGCGTCGTACTGTTCACAAGAACGTTGACAGATTTGAGGAAGTGCGTAAGAACACCTTGACGCAAAACGCCAAGTACGGAAGACACAAGTGAAGCTTTCCTATACCTATACTTTTAACACATCCGGCCAACTCTTCTGTGTTCCATGTAACAGAGTCTTCAAGACGAAGTTCAGTTGTGCTAGCCGTCTTAGAGCATTCCATCTTAATAACGGCTTATGTTTAACTATTCACCAAATTTGATTAAAAGTGACATGAAAAAAAGAAGGATTTGTAACCTAAAATTGGTATATGTTCACCAAATTTTACTCTATTTAATACTAAAACGAACTCATTTATTTAAGACATCGTTGGTCAAATAAAGCAAGTAACACCTAAATATGTATCAATAACACACATTTAGTTGCTGCTTATCAAAATGTTAACTCCAATTTTTCGAGTCTGTTATCTATATATTATGACCATTTCGTTAGTCATATGAAACACGATCTGCCCTAACGACTACGTTCTGTCAAATGTTTGACAGTTGGTGTCCATTATCATATCTCACCCGCTTTTCTCCGACTTGATTTACACTTACTAAAATAATAGTAGTAATAGTAATCACTGAATTTCTTGTGGTATAATAATATAATATAGCCTATATTACTCCTGAATAGTTTAGTTTTCTGTGATTGGGTATGTCAAATTTGGTGAACATGCAGAAATTTGGCATACAGTTACATTCTACAGTTGACGCATCACTTTTTCAGATACAAGTTACATCATTTGTTATGCGAATTTACTTTTCTAGATATTCAATATTTGTTTAGACTATTTTTTTTTTGGATTACTTTTCTTTTTTTGGTCTAACTTATGATTTTTAGGGTAAACATAATAATATTTGTACCCCTTACTAACACCACCTAATATTTGATAGTAAGGAGTCGCCGTCGCCGGGCACGGCGTGGATAAGTGATTGATTGATGGAAATATGCTGATCGTATATTATGTGATATCTCGTAAACCATTTTTAATGCAAGAAAATAGTATATAATATTAAATTTATAGACTATTAAGTTTACTTCTATGTAATATTTTGACGCATTGTTACTGAAATAAAAGCGTTGAAGTTCACTTCTATTTCCCAGTTTCTAGCGTGTAATGTTATGAACTTACTACATAACAAAGAGTTAGTTGCATAATATATTAAAATTTAACCACAAAATTTATCATGGGTTGTGAAAATAACACCGTAAACAAAATAAAAGCAGAAGAGTAACCAAAGTTTTACTGGAGGGAAGTTGGTGCAAGAAATATTTAGGGCACTACCATGATTGCAAACAATATATACTCGTATAACGTGTTTTGGTAGCCGTAATATGGTAAATTTAGAATCGAAATTTCAATTTTAGAAGTTTACAAATGGAAAGGGTTTTGTTAATCTGCCTTTGTTTCCAGAACTTCTTCATTCCATGATCACATCGTGACGTAATTTTCTTTTCAGGTTCTTCATGAGTCCGTAGCCTAATTAGTAAAAGCGGTCGCCCGGTTAGCAAAAGTCTGGGATGCAATGCATTTGATACCTTACTTGTTTTTCTCTTGTACGTCCTTTATTCATAAATGTATTGTCACCAAAGTAAACAAATAGACAGTCAGCAAATAATTTTACCAAAATAATCATACGTTGGCATAATGAGATAAGATAAGATAAATATGAATTATTGCACATCAAAAATATTTATAAAGGTTGGTATCACACGAGATATGAACTTTAAAATGCTACGGCATTTTTTGTGGTTGGGAACAACCACAAACAACACCTTCGGACTGTCCTGTCGGATGTAGCTCGCTTTGAGCTACTTTGAAGTCTGACTTAAGGTATTTCAGCATAACATTAAAATAAGCTTCTTTACTTTGTAACGTTGTAATTTTCACGCACATCAGTGGATGTGTTTTATCCTTTATTTTATATTCTACTTTCTAGCAAAGGCTGTGTAAACACACACTATATTGTTTGTTTTTAATCTGCGCCTGCGCGCATTTCGGGAATGCAGCCGTAGTGTCAGTTTTGACATTTGTCAGCTGTCACTACGCTCGCGAGGTTAGGAACTGCGAAAATGCGTCGAGCCCTTCATACCTCGGGCAGATACCACCGACACCAGTCCAGCTCCCAAAGCGTCCAGCCAGCAGTCGAGTCGGCAGATAGCAGTTTGGTCTGCACGCTACAGACTCCTGCGAAGGGTAAGCAGCCGCCACCATCATCTGGCAGGCAGTAGGCTCTTGTTGCGTGCTTTTCTAATAATGGTTGTTTTTACAGTGCTCCAGACCCGCCACGTGCCCTGGAGTTGACATTGGCAACGACACCCTACGCCACACCATTATCCTTCGACAGGTGAGTGTTTAAACCATTATTTTACGTAGGGCCCATGGTATAGGTTAGGTTGTGTTCCCCAAACGCGACAGGCGTTAGTAAAGTACATACAATGTGTCATTTTGATACAAATAAACCTACTGAGTGTTTAATCTAAAGAATATAAAACAATGGAAAAAAATCAAACATTAAACAATATAAATTAAGGCCATTTAAACAATTAAGAAATAACATTGTTAGTCAGTACAAACTAAGTATTAACTAGGTATTACAATAAAATATCTGTTACAATAGAGTTATCTAATCGGCCCCGCATCGAGCAGAGAGCTTACACCCAGGCATTTTCATCTATAAGGTAGTATTTTGTAGTATAATAGCCCTTTTTCAATAAAGCTGCTTAGATGTGATTTTTGAATCTATGTAGTGGTAACTCACAAATGGCTTTTGGGATCTTGTTGTAATAATGTATACCTTGCCCCATAAATGATCCTAAAACTTTTTGTAGCCTAAAGAGTGGAAGCGCAATTTTATCATTATTCGTAGTATTTACATACCTATTTACTTACCCCGTATAGTTGAATTTTATAATTTTATTGTTACCGACCAAGCCAGCCCAAAGCCTGGACTTCTCCTTGGAGAGCTAAGTCCATAATTTAATTTAATTGTATTTACCTACCTGTACCTTTATTAAGCCTTAAGGAATCTTGTTGTAGAAGCCGTGTGGACGGAGTTGATTTCCATACCAGTGGTATGCGTACCAATTCGGCCCACATGGTTTCCCGTTTTACCACTTAAATTAGATCAATAACATTTAGGATTTATAAACCAGAGACTAGAATTGTTTTTATTAATAAATTTATGTCCTGTTCTACTTTAACATTTGTGTATCTCTTAAACCTTACATAATTTTGGTTATTCCCCCTCAGGGATAAGTCAATATTCCTAGCTTGTGTCATCTATATTGAATTGATTTTGCATCCTTAAACTCATAACTTTACTAACACTTTCTCACCACAAGATAAGTAGAATTCTAAACATTACATTCCCCTTAGTAGTTAAAAATAATAACATTACAACTTACATGTATGAGTATCTGGTCCTTGTAAAGTCCCCAGCAGTCTGCGTACACGCTGACGGTCAGCTCCAGACGAGCGCGCGCGCCGAGCACGCCACTAGATGGCGACACCTCCACGCAGATGCCTGGGTCTTGTACGTCCACCGACCAAGCGTCTGGGGAAATAATAGTAAATAAAGTAAACAATATCACTTAAAAAGAAAACATTAAAAAAATAAAAAACAAAAACAACAGTTTTTCTCGGAGCAACTTTAGAAAACGGAATTTTCTCGTCAGCATGACTTAAGTTAAATTCTACTTGGTAGCCTACCAGCATGATATGCGCTGCTTTTTGAACTATGTTTTTCATCACCGGGAAGTAAAAGTTCTTGCAAACGGGACGGCAAATGCTGTCGACGGCATTCGTGTGCGAGAGCGCTAAGTCGTGTCCCGCGAATCATATCATGAAAACCAAAAAGTAACAAATATTTTGTAACTAGTCGTGACAAGGTACCATATGATGTAGCGCAATTTTCACCAGATCCATGTAACATGTTGATGGATGGAAGGAAGGTGTTCGCGCATCGCATCCATCACTCGGATACTGACGTCTGCATAATAGAGTTTCTACTTTTGAAGAAAATAATTCATAGGCACACAGAGGGCAAATTTTATTACTCACGCAGTCTGTTGTTTTGATAGTATATTGTAGGCGATACCACCGAAAAGCATTCTTCTTACCCTACCGCCTTCTATAAATAACGCTTAGAGTTCGCAGAAAGTCCATTTGCTTCTCGGCGCTCGGAACGGTCACAACTCTGTCTTGTTACGGACGGTCGACTCGAAATTTCCGTATTATAACTTAATTTATGTCTATAAGTGTGTAGAATCAGTGGTTAGCGCGTCTAAAACGGTTTAAGTTCTGTTATTAGGTTTTCTGTTAATTCTGATTAAAACTTGTAAATTAATTGAATAATTGTTTGTCTATTACATTGTTTTTTTTAAGTATTTTCCACCCTGATTTCTTATAATATTTTATATCGAGGGACTAAACGAAGTCATAATATACCAGAGGTTGTTGGAACCGAGAGTATATTAAGTTGGCGTTTAGTCTCGAGGCACAAACTGTACTTCAGTACAAAAACATTTAAAACCGAACAAATTTACACTTGACAAAAGCTCTGAAATTTTCTTAGTCAGTTTTTTCTTCTGAACTGAACCACAGATTAACAATTTAAAACACATGGCGCCACCTTCTTTGCGGACAAACCATGGAACTAAACTCTCAACATTTTCGTAATGAAGAGAGTCCACACTCCACAGATAATAGTATATTTTTACTGACTGTTTGAGTTTGTCTATGTCACATGAAGGAAATTAAAAAACGAATTACTTTTTACTCCCTAGGGACTAAAGTGGTCACTTTAGTCCCGCTTCGTAGGGCTATATTGGCGTACTTTTAGAGCATGAGAAGTGAAAAATCTCATACTGTCCTACTGCTGGGTGAAGGCGTAATTTCACTTTTAATTGTTAATTAAGTAGGTAGTGCTTAGTTCAACTATGTATCTGCATAAAGTCATGTGTTATTAGAGTTGACTAGGAACCTAAACTTTTGTCTTCATTGGAAGGAATTCAATGTCATGGTCTTACCATCATTTTATTATTCTGATGGACTAGGTATAATTATCATTGCTGATAGAAAAGGTATGTTTATTTGTAGTTTTTCAAATAATATTTTATCCAACTGATAGGTTAGTCCTTAATGAAATTGCAAAAAAATTGTTCGGTCACAAAAAGTTCAGAAACATTATGTAGTAGGGTATCCTCCATAAAACTATCAACATCATGTAGTTTGTTTTAGAAAATCAGTAAAAATAGCCATGTATTTCCTATACATGGCTATTTTTACTGATTTCTTTAAAACGTTACATCGTTGGTTCATTTGGAGCTTGCCACCGAACGATTTAGTGCCCAATTAGACGGAAGGGACTTATCGGTGCGCGCAGGTAGCTCTTTGCATACGCCACTACATTATACTAATTCTAGGCACTTACTAGTATTATCTACGTGTGAAGAATCATTCACCATTGAAATTTATCTGTTCATGGATGAATAATTTACTTTTTTTTCCTACATGACTATTGCTTTTTAGAGTCTACGCAGACAACCAAAACAACCCTATTAATTAAAGTAACATGTTAAAGGGCCCTAGGTTGGGATGATTTCGGTTATAGTCATAAAAAACGTAAGTACTTTTATTTTATATCGGTCTTTTAAAAAATCTATAAAATGTTCACTCAGAAAAAAATAGTAATATTTAGGTTGTTTCATCACTCAGCTCGAAAAGAAACCTCACTTTCTGGTCTAGATCCTAGTCCCTTGCCAAATGACGAACTTACGAAATTGCCGCAACAAAACACTATTTGCTATACCGCAGGTGGCTCTAGCTATGTTAATAACCCAACATGTATTCCTACCGTTGATTAAAGTTCTTCCTCAAATATTTAGACGAGGCCGCGAGGGAATCTTTGCGGTACAACGAATACAAAATCTAGCAAACAGAGTTTCAATGCCATTAGTTGATTGCTATCCGATTTCAATTTATACAGCTGTGTCTACGTGCAAGTTCATAGCAAAAATGCAGGATTTTATTAACAATAACAAATATAAAATGTTTTCGTACACGAAAAGTTGAGATTTCAGGGATATACCAATTATTTTTTTCATGGCTGACTGCTTCGACGATTAATTATTCAGTTATTGTACCTTAATTAATTGTCTTTTGTACCTTGATGTAACTTTCCGATTTTAACTCATTAGTATTACTTAATGTGTTTAATTTCGTTCCAAAATGGGCATACTCGAGATAAGTAAAAACAGGCGCTCCCCGAAGGCTATACTCAAACTGCTGAGTATTCCAGACAACCATCGAATATTTATTCGTTAACGTAATTTAGTTGCAGTTTTTTCTCGTTTTAAATGGTTCAAACGATTCCTCTACAATAATAGTATCTGCGGTACATTTGTCATCAATATTTGACATATCACTGGAATTGGACGTAATCAATTATGTTGTAATGAGACAGATCAACAACGTCAATAATCTTATCTGAATTTCCTCAGGTCTGGGTGCTGGGAGACGCCCCTGACTTAATTCCTGGTGTGGTACCTCGTAACACAGGGATATTCATCCCTACTTCGGGATCATGACAAGACAGTGGTGTGTTGTCTGGCGCATATTTATTTTATTATTTAATAACTGTGTCACTCAATTACGAAACCTAAACGTCCCTTTTGAGGTGCGGGTATGTTCAGTAAAAAGTTCAAATGGGTAACCCTGGTAATTACTGAGCTAAAGGGTTACTGTCAATACAAGTGCAATGACAAAACAAAAGTTTTTCAAGCTAATTAGCAACTTTGAGTCGCGCTTAATGGAGTTACAGTGTTACACGTACTCACTGCGAGAGTTACGAGTTGAAAGAAGTGCAACCTGGGTATGCGGAGGGGCAACCACAAATGTGCGGCGTTCCCTTTTAAGGTTGCGAAAGTTTGGGATTAAATGAAATGTATACCAATATGGGAATTATTACCGGAGTGCCAACATTAGTGTTATCAGAGAGACGGTCTAAATTTTGAAGTAGTCTAGGTCAGGAAATTGTGAATGGTATTTCTCACCCTATACAAATTTGCGATGTCGAATCCACATTTTATGAATGAATATCAAGTTCAGCGCCATGTGTATTATTTTTGATACACATACAAAAAAAAATTGAGTCTGGTGTTATGACAGACAATTTCTGTTCCATCTAACGTTGCCATGCCTCGAGCAATGATATAGAATACAAATACATAGTTGAGCTTAAGGATTAAAGACATTTATTCTTTCAGGAAGACAATAATTCACTTAAACGAGAAATACATTTAAAAAAAAGTATAAATTAAATAATAAGTAGACATCTTGTCCCATACCATGGATAAATAAAACTTGCCCATACTAAGAGAGTTTAAAAGTACTATGTGTATCACCGACCATGAATACACATAATATATGTACATGTATATATTTTCAGTCTATCTATCTATGTAGATATCTCACTAAACAGTTGTTATTTCTCTCATTTTGTATAGAGCTTAATCAGACCGGAATCACTGCGCTAATACAGCTCTGGTAGGCGCAGAGTACCTAATTCAACATTATGTATTTCCGACATAATACAGCAGGCTTATGTGTATGCGTGGAATCCATAATGGTTATGAACGCATCGTTGGCCCGCTATGGGAACCCTGGGATCGATCCCCGTGTTTACCCAACAAATATATTACAAATATGTTACAGGCGGACGGAAATACTGTATAAGCACCGAGGCTTCGTCATTAGTTTGTTGTTACTACGAATGTACGATGTAAAATCTTTTTGCTTTAAAATTTGAAAAGCAATGGAATATTTTGCCTCACAATACTTCTCCTTCGTACCTAATGAAAAACAATATGTAAAGCTGGTTAAATTTGACATACAAGTAGGTATAGGAAAAAAGACTCTTTGAAGAAAACAAATATTTTTGGTAGCCTAAATAAAAATACCTGCAGCATGTTTGACAACGTAAAACGAAGAAAAACTAACAGCACCCAAATTAACGTTTATCTCCTTCCTTTCATGTCAGCTAATAGTTTTTTATTTATAAACTAACTAATGTAACAACCACGTTTCATCTCCCCTCATAAATATTTCATGATCATTGTAACACCAAAGGTCATGAAATATCAAAAGCGAAAACCAAATACTTCCTTTTAATGCTCTCTCAATTCTCTTCGGTCGGCTCGGTCTTAAAATTATTAAAACAATAAACATTAAATGCGAAAGCCGCGCTCATTACCATTCTCGCTCATCTTCGGCACCTATAAACTTTTAACTTGCATTTACCCGCCTTTATGGAGTAATAATTTAAGGAACTGAACTTAGCACAAAGGGTTATGTCATAAATTGACAATTTATTTGCATAATTGCCATAATTCCGTCGCCCTAACGTCTAATGAACTCCTGTAAGTCAACCCAAACTCCATTCACAAGTACCAATAGCGATTTCTATAGATCAATGGTGTACCAAACTTTAGGTACACTGATGTTCAACATGTTTTAATTATAAGAGAAAATATTCAAGCTTGTTTTGACGAGGCACAATGTAAAAAAAATAAGTATTAGCAAAAAAAAGGAGCAATATACCTAGTTGGTGACGAAGCTAGTTTTTCATTAAAACTCTTTCTCGAACCGGACGTAAAAGCAATAGACCTTGTGGGTGGATGCTCCCGTTCGAGAGTCATTAGCTCCACCCGTGGAACGCTGCAACACCTTACGAGTATGTGTCACCGAAAAAAAACAATAAATATCTGGGACAAATTACACCAAGATCATCTGCTCCCAAATTAAGCAGAGCTTGTACTACGGGCGTCAGAGACTGATAAACATACTTAATTATTTCTTATATATCTTACTTCTTACTATTGTTACTAATATTATGAATGCGAAAGTTAGTGAGGATGTATGTATGTTACTCTTTCAAGCAAAACCTACTGAACTGATTTAAATGAAACTTCACAGTTATACAGCTTATACATCAGAATAACACATAGGCTACAATTTATAAATATTTTATGTTAAATAAAGTTCACGCCTAAAACCTAGTACTTTCATGCTTCTCATTCGGGTTGTCCTTCCGAGCGGTCGTGTTAAAGTTGTTTAAATATTATTTTAAATAACTATTATGACTATTGATAACTATTTTGAGGTTTAAGTAATTTTCTCTTAAGAATTAAATTCACTTACATGAGAACATTACATAAATTATTAACTTAAAAATATACAATTGTCGGGAAACGTAATTATAATGTAGCTATGTGGGTAAATTAAAATATTGTCACAAATACTCGCTCCGGAACAGTACAACAACAAAAAAAAGTGGCACGGAATAGGCACCAATGGAAGCGGCTCACTACTAGTGCGCGTACTTGGTTATAGTCTGAGAGCTTTAAGTTAATACTAATATATATAAAGATATTTTATTAGACTGTGAGTGTCTCAGGGCTTTGCCCCGACTATCGGTGCTGTCCCGCGGTGTCTCCGGAGTCCTCAGTCGTGGAAAAATATCCTTAATAATAATTACGGCGTTATCTGTCTGACGGAAACCAATTTTGACAGCGGTGTTCTCGACAGCGAAATAATAGATAATCAATACAATGTTTTGAGAAGTAACCGTGAGAATGCTTGTTCTGCAAGACAAGTAGGGAGAGGCGTCCTTATAGCTGTTAAATGTTTATTTATTTATTCTTCATTGCACAAAATAATACACAGTACAATAGGCGGACTTAATGCCTAAAGGCATTCTCTACCAGTCAACCACACAATTAAACAGATAAATTCACAGACGGTGCAAGTGATAACATTTTACTACTACTTAAAACGAACTGAAGCAAAACATTTTAAAAAAAGAACCAAAAGCAACAAAATATACTTACACATATATTATTATCTATATACATACATAGACCTAAATAAATACAAGATATATACGTCTAATAGCTAAAAAAAAAATTTAAACAAAAATCTAAGCACACACAATAACAAAAAAACATGTAAAAACCAATATAATATTTTTAAAAAGAACTATTTAAAAAAAAAAGTTAATTGCTAAATCATATAAACGCCAGTATTTGGCAGTATTTGAACCACAAACATTGACCTTCCCAGCATCTCAAGGACCATAGTCCAAGTTCGAGATCAATGCCCTGTAATGCTTCCTAACAGCCACTTTAAAACCATATTTGCCAAGAGACTTTCTTATTGGGACAGGAAGTTTGTTCCAGAGACGTATCGCAGAAACCGTGAAAGAACTGGACATAAAGAATGAGAAGGAGTAAGAAGAGAAAGAGTATTTTCAGAACGCAGCTGACTGAAAAAACTGAAATTTGCTTTTTAAATAAGACGGGGATTTGGGGTCAAAAATAATAGAAAAAAGAACATTTAAAATTCTAATGGATCTACGCTGCCGAATAGGCAACCAGTTAAGTTTTGAGCGGTACATAGAAACATGATCATATTTGCGCAGTCCGAAAATAAAACGTATACAATTGTTGAGAAGTCGATCCATTTTATTCAACAGCTCCTGCGACACGTTACTGAAGCAGAAATCGCCATAATCAATCAATGGTAAAATAAGGGCCTGTACGAGCAAAGTCTTGGTTTATGAAAGAAGGAAGTTCTTCAACCGATTCCAGTGACTTTCCTGCTCTGTTCACTAATATGTTTAGTCCAGCTAAGGGAGCAGTCCATATAAATGCCAAGATTTTTCACACAGGGAGAGAAAGGAACAACAATACCATCCATAAGAACAGGTGTAACAGCACTCATAACAATCTTCACCAATTGACGCGAGCTACTGATAATTATGACCTGGCATTTGCTTGGATTCACCTTGACGCCAAATCTGGCAGACCAATCAGAGACGTACTCAAGGTCGCGGTTGACTTGAAAAATAACACTGTTAATATCAAAAGCATTTCCTTGCATGTAGATCTGCAGATCGTCTGCATAGAAATGGTGAGGGCATCCAAGATCGCCTGCAAGAATATTAATAAAAATTTGAAAACAGAATAGGTGATAATATGCCAGCTTGAGGGACACCGGTATTTAAACAAGACCATTCAGAGTAAGTTTGTCCAACTCGAATAGCTTGTTGGCGATCACGAAGATACGAAGAGAACCAGTGGAGCACTGAAACGTATAAGTGTTTCCCGTCAGACGGAGAGTAGGGTTGAGGATATCTGGCTTACTATTTTACCAGCTGAATCTGGTCAGTCTTCTATGCATATTTGTCTTTGTTACTTACCACCTGACCTCCCAATTACAGATTATACTGAGTTTCACAATAACAGCCAAAGGGTTATTTTAAACGCATCTTCTGGAGATGAGTTTTTAATTTTAGGGGACTTTAACACGGCTAACTTAAGTTGGTCAGAAAACGATGCATTAACCCAGCTCACACCTTCGAATCCCTAGGACCGTAAAGCTGTTTTACTTATAGAAACAATGCAAACCCGTAGTTTTGTGCAAATCAACTCGATTCCCAATAGAAACAATTGTTTCCTCGACTTAGTATTCTCTAACTCACCTCCTATTTCTGTTTCGGTAAGGGAGGCTGAACCTCTTTGTAGCTTGGATTTTCACTATTAGGCAGATGAAATAGACATTTGATGGGCCAAACTGGATAGGCCTGTGAAAAGCAAATACCGCAAACGTTATAATTTTAATAAATGCGACTATGCTGAATTAAGATCAGAATTAAGAAGTGTTGACTGGGAGAAGTTGCCATCATCAACAGATGTTGCCTGTAGATATTTTTTATATCAAAATCAACGAAATCATATCCAATCATACACCGTATACTAGAAATTACACTTATAAGTATCCCTCGTGGTATAGTCCGGCCCTAATCCTGTATCAAAGAAAAAAAAAAGTCACACAAACGTTACAAAAAATACTCGAATCCGCATGAGTACCACACGTTTTCATTGCTCCGACGTAGGTGTAGGTGATTCGTTGAATGACTGGGCTTGTCAACCTCATATTTGAACCTCACGACCGCTTTCCATCAGGTGGAGTGAGGTCATCTTGACGGTCAATATAAAAAAAAAAAGGTCGCGAAAAATGTACGGAGGTTGCCTTACAGGTAACGAGCATGAGTTGGGTTCAACTAAGTATAATAAATACGTAAATAATAACATAAATGCTAAATTGTCGGCTTCAGAAAGAAAGAAATATATTTTTCTTAAAAATATTAAAAGATAAAGTAAAAAGTAAAAAATATCTTTATTCATATAGACTTATAAAAAGTACTTATGACAAATCAAATACAAAAAAAAATATATAGCAAAAATATACTAAATGAAAATAAACTTACATACAATAATACTATGATAGTAAATACTGGTTCGGAGGTTGTTTCCGATCGAGAAGACTCCGGCAAGAAACTCGATGGTTACTCTTTTCAATCTTGTTTTTATACACAAAAATTGAATTGACGGAGTAAAGTCATAACAAAAAAAATGTGCAGAGGAGCATATTATACCTAAGATGACCACAAATTCTTATAATTTAAGAAATCCTCAACACTATAATAACCTCGCCTCATTAACTTAGCTTTAATTTGTGACTTAAACTTGTGAAGAGGCAGTTCAACAAGCGTTTGCGGAATCTTACTAAAATATTTTACACATTGACCAACAAATGATTTCCCTACCTTATGCAGTCTTAGACTGGGAGTTACGAGCTCATTTTTATTTCTAGTAGATATTAAGTTTATGAACATCACTGTTTTTCTTGAAGAGATGCAAGTTTTAAGGACATATACTACATTATCATAAATAAATTGAGAGTACACAGTTAAAATATCTATCTCTTTGAATACTTCACGAAGCGAGTCGCGTGGTCTAAGGTTGTAAGAATGATAATATAATCCATTTTCATTGCGACAGCTTCATCAAAATCAAGAATTAATATTTTCAATCATTTCCATTTGCTCTGAACAAAATCACACCTTAAGTTTCAATAACAAAAGACAATCTCCGTGCTTCTTTCATACTAACTTATTCTTTTGCTATGTCCTTTTACTGCAATTACCGCTTCGCAATTATCCGCCATTCGGCAATTTCTTTCGGAGCTTTTAAAACTTTTACTGAAAAGCGTCAAAGTCGGTCTCCATTAAGTTGGCAAAATTGTTTGTAAGTAGCTTTCGTTTGGGTTTTATCTGAGCGGACTTTGGGAACGGAGTGATTCTTTTAACGTAGACCGAGCTGAAAAAGTGGAAATAAACGTCACTTAAAAGAGACGCGTTAGGGTCGCTTTCCGTTATAACGGAGTCGTGGACCATAAGAAATCACTAAAAATATAATATGCCAGGGTGATGTGTTAAATAATTTACAATTTCATTATAAGGGAAATAATACGGAACTTCAATATAACATTAAAAATAAGATGCAGGTGGGCTAAAATGAATGGCAATTTGCATTTGACGATGCCATGATGATAACATACCCGAGTATAACCTGGCAAAATTGACAACCCCTTCCGCCACAACGTAAGTACGAAATGATTATGTAACATTTTAGATTTGGTAAAGTTATAGTTTCGACGGCACGAAATGTGTTCGTTTATAAACCCCTGCTTGTTTTAGGTTTTTACATCGACATTAAAGTTTGATGGCAGACAAAATAATTTGTTTAAGCAAAAGCCTCATAAATTCGGTTACTTTAAATGAGAACAATTCAAGTGTGACAGCTGCTTTATAAGTAGATTTTAATAAATTAATAATGTTTATTGAACTTTTATCACAAAGTGTACCCTAAAAAGAACCTTTTTTACTTTTGTCTAATGCTATAATGAATGGAGTATTGGTCTCATGAAGTGCATAGAGGTTGCAGTGTAAACTTCGCGTCAAACTTGAGGTCTGCTCTCAACATGAGACGAGTCCCAAATTCCTATTTTTTCCTATGAAAAATAAGTATTACGATAAGAGTTTGAATCGAACCATACACGCAATCTAATACAGCTTCGTGGGTTTATTAGAAACAAGCTACGAGTATGCAGCTGGCGCAGCCGACTTCTACTAGTCAACTAATGCTACCTTACTGGCACCTTCTGGTGACGCGTACGCAGGACTGGCCAGCCAAACGAACATGCTAGTATGTTTTTTACACTTTAAATCACGAGCAATATTAAAAAAAAACATTTTCGCTAAAATGAGTACATGTATAAGATTAGGAAGATAACATTTCGCTTGTGGAATTCAGGGATTATTCAGTTAAGAACTTTTAATGCCAAAATCCCCAGGCACCTTTTATTCACCTTTAACTACAGGATAGGAATACCGTGTTTATTTAAACGCACAGTCTAATAGCTTATCCACAGCGTGTGCTTTACATAGGCGCTTCGTATATTGCCAATTTTTTTGGCACATAAATAAAGATAGCAATATCCGACTACAACACCGCATCGCAGCTATCATATATTTTTACGCAACTTTACACCCAAGCTTTTGCGCTATCCATTTGGGACTGTACTGAATTGCCAACACCAATCTGTGCAACTTGTTCAAAGCGCTTCGTTTCAGAGTTGTATTCCTAACCTATATTGCTGATATATCATTCATATGGCGAAAAGCTTCCAAAATTAAAACATGCGGGGAATATTAACCAGGTTCTGCATGTTCTACTAATATGAGATGAGCTCATTTACACTTCTCTCGCTATCATTGCAAATCATCATCAGCATTGACATTCCCTCGGCAATAAGACATTTTGTGTAAGATTTTATCAGCATTTCGTCAGCGGTTTCGCTCGTGTAGACTGTCTCTCCTGTCAAAATATAGCCTAAATTTAGGACGGATCAGTGGACGCGGAACGCAGCAACGTCACGGATCTGGTGGCTTCTTGCGACCCTCATGGCAAGAGGACCATATTCGTGCTCACCAAGGTCGACACGCATGCAACAAATCTGCCTTATCTTACTTCCGCCGGTATAATTAAAATGCAAGGGGAACTCGAATTGAGGTTCCGTTGGAACTTTCCCGTCAGCATAATAATATATCCTAAATTAAAAAAAATGTAGTCCATGTGATTCCCTGATAATTAGGCTTTATTTTGGTGAAAGAACTTTTAAAATCAATCCTGTAGTTTCGGAGCCTGTTCAATACAAACAATCAAACAAAAAACAAACAAACAAATCTTTCCTCTTTCTAATATTAGTAAAGATAACATTTACTGTGGGTCCAAAATAAAACACTTTTAACTGAGAACCAATTCACGATATATGCACCCATCCTGCCTTTTGTCAAATTAAACAAGTAGAATAAGTATTATTTACCAGTGGTGAGAGTTCTGTTCCGTTTCCGAGGCCAGTTCCTCACCGCGCACGACCAGCGCGCTGTCAGCACCGACTGGTTGGTCACCGTGATTATCCGGGATCGCACTATGAAAACCAAAAACGTGTTATTATATACATACATACGTTATTTATTTATTTATGGAAAAGGCACACCAACAGTACATACATAAACACATTTTAAAACAACAGTAAAAATATTTTTTATAAATAAGTACCTTTTATAGGTGTACATATTATATTTATACATTTTAATGCAGAATTCAATAAAAAAGAGGTTTACTATACTATATGATCCACCATTATTGAAGACCAATAAATAAGTATTTAAAATGGCTGTCAGACTTTGCACTTGAACGCAATAGGTTCCACAAATCTATTCTGATATGATAGGGGAAAGATTTGTTTGTTTGTTTTTATTGAATAGCGCCCGAAACTACTGGACCGATTTAAAAAATTCTTTCATTAATTAAAAACTACATTATCAGGGAGTGACATAGGCTATATTTTATTAAATTTAGGCTTTATTTTGACGGGAAAGACAATATACGGCGGGCGAAGCCGCTGACGGACAGTAAGATTTCAATATAATTATCAACTCCCGCATAACAGATGGAATGAATCTGATAAGAGATTACAAAAAAATCTAATCAGAAAATTTATATTAAACCTTTTTTCCAAATTCAAAAGAGGAAAAACAATATTGAGAATACAGCGAGTAACATCAGGTTATACCTTTCGGCTGGCCTCATAATCATCGTTGATTGGTAACCAAGTTTTCACTAAAACGTGATGTTATCATGCCATTTGAAACTTGAATAACATCGAAATTATATGACTTCATACTAAAAGCTCTAAGGTTAATGAATTTATCCGAAAGGCTTCGTTGGGACGTCAGTTCTTCAGAGAAGACTAGAATTTTCTTATTTCTGATTCAATTTCGAAGCGAAATACCGAGCACTCCTTTTAAAGCTCGATATCTTGAATGCTTGAATTCCTTTCATTTTAATGTTTTATTTTTGTACAAAAATATCCTGTCTACGTTACGTTTTCTAATAAATTAAATCTGATTCTATTACTATTTATTTATGGCTATCTCGCATGGGATACAAGGGTATTAGAAGTAATTATGGGAACGATACGGACCCTGTCGGCCACAGCAAAAGTAGGAGAGAGTAGGACCTATAAAATGTATGAATGAGCTTTATTGCCATCATTTACAAACAACATTAACAAGAAGAAACTGTTCTGCGATATGACGCAATCTTAATTCATGTGGAATTGTTATTTATTCAATTTGTTATTGCATATAAGAATCATATTTTTTTGTAGTCTCTAAAGTATTCTTCAACCGTATTTTCTTTATTTAAAATAGTTTTGTGTTTGGCATCCGTCGCACCTAGTGGTAAGCGATGGTGGTACACGCTTACCCAGAAAATAATAGCATTAATCAATCACGAAGCAATAACAGCATTAAGTTCTACAAACAACCTTACAGATGAATAGGATTCTTTAGCAAAGTCCATAGAATGTCTGTCAATTGTACTCGCATCTTAAACTATTTCGACATAATAGCCTCACCACTTGCAGTTACCAATATAATTTAGAACTTGAACATTTGGAATCCGAAAATCCGAGAATCTACTCACTGTCCGCCTGTAACACTACATAACTAGCTCGTAACACTACTCATCTAACTTAATTTCACTCACACATCTTTGCACTACTTAAATACATCCATAGCTACACCCACAAAACACACACACTCTTACTGACACCAACACACCAATACATATAGTGTATACTCTTACTGACACCAACACACACACAATAACACATCTCACACACCTTTTAATTTATATTAAAAGATGTTGAAGTCACATCGACTTGACGGCGGGGGGGTCACTAATGACCTGTAACACAGGTTTTATGAACCTAGATCAGGCACCAGTCTCTCACAACGTAGCGGAGGTCAGCAATAGCTGTACCTAGTTTTAAATAACATGTAAGCCTACATTGTGAAGGAAAAAATATGATTTATTTATTATTATTAATTTGTTTTACTCGACGAACTATTCATTTAATTTTGAAGGTTTTGAATGATCAATTTACGTAGAAAACAGTCGGCGACAACCGAACTAAACTATAGCTAAAGCTTCTTGTTGATGTTGACATTTATCCATCCATAGTAAGCTTACGCGTATGGTTTAAATGATATTTTTGCCTCGTTTGTAAAAAGAATTACTAGACTAGCTCAGTGGCCCACGGTAAATTCCAGAGAATTTCTTCAAAGAGTGAAAGTTGTCACCAGGTTTGAGTGGTCAAAATTAACCTACTCGTTGGGCTTTGTTGCGTTTGCCATCTATAAGTTAATATAAGTTATAGAATTGAACTTTGCAATGAATATCTAAGATAGTTTTTACTAAGTTCACCTGACCCCAAACTCAATTTACGGGCAGCAAAAAAATCAGTTCTACATTTTTAGGGCCACATGCACTTGAAACTCAAACTCAAATAACTTCATTCAAATAGACTTTCACAGTAAGTACTTTCAAATCGTCAAATTTAAAGCAAGATATACTAAATAATAGACATAATGACTATAATAATACAGATATATAAAACACAGTATACAGATATAATGCGACTACCACCGCGTCGGAGTTGTTTCTTGCCGAGAAGACCCGGCGAGAAACTCAGCAGTTACGCTTTTAAACTTGGTTTGGGTTTACAACAGGCGTTAGTAAAGTGCAATGTGTCATTTTGATACAAATAAACCTACTTGGTGTCTAATCTAAATAATATAAAACAATGGAAAAAAATCAAACTTAAAAGAATATAAACTTAAGGTAATTTAAACAATTAAGAAATGTGTAACATTACTGTTTGAGAAAAGATTTGAAAATGGCTGAATCACGTCCCTTTTTGTACTCTGCCTCCCTACGCATCACAATGTTCAGCACGAGCGGTTCCTATATTATACGGCTGCAAATGATTTGACGTAAATAATAACAAGGAAGCGACGTCGTACACGTCGGCTTCTGAAGTCGAGCGTGAACTCTCGACATGAATAAGCAATTATGTTATTATATCATAGCCGTTAGTTGAGGAATGATGGAAAGATACGAGATAAATGGCTGGCACGTTGTCGTGGTGCTGTTCCGCTGTCGTATCAATAGGCCATGCTTTCCGACTTCTGCTTAGGACTAGCTTACATAATTAAAATCAATTTTGAGTGACCTGTAATTTGCTTATAACATTTTTTTTGTAATAATATACTACCACTTCATTTTTCTTCAACATCAGAGGCAAACAAGCTTACGGCTCGCCTGATGGTAAGCGGATACCAAATTTTGTATGGCTAGGGGAAACTTTATTATAGTTGAGATCAAGAAGAAACAAGGACCCCCAGCTGACCAGACGGCAGCTACCCGATGAAGTACTGTTGGATGAGGTGGTGTAGTGTTCCTGCTGGCTAATTTACTCAGCAGAAGGAACATAACACCACCTTAGCAGTGTTGGTTTATCTATATTTCCGGGGTATTTGTATCCAAATGGACAGCTTAATAATTAACCGGAGGAATCCTCATTTTCGGGATTTACTCGTATTAAAAAAGTCAAAATATTTTAAAAAGGATTGTTTTGAAGAGAAGAAGGTTTTTTTCAAAATGAACACCAGTGTGCATTCAGAACCGGGATAAACGCACTTATGAAGATGATGGTCTTTTTAAAATTACAGTTAAAAATCTTAGAACCTCCATAAAATTTCGAAATAAGACTCGTATACAGGTTTCAAAACAAAAACCCCATTGCAGTTCATCTGAGGAGATCGCTATCACCACAGATTTGCTTGAACCATATAATCTTCCGACGCAGTGTCATAAATATTTTATTACAGGTCGTGGAAATTCTATGGGGTTTAGTACACCACGATACTTACGCCAGATTTAATAGAGTGGTTTGCCATAACGTTTTAATTTATCTGCGATGAAACGACCGACCGATTTCCTGCGTTAATCTTTCCAAACATTGACATAGAACTTTACTACTTTATTTTATATCGAACTGTTCCACTAACTGAATTAAACGAAAATCATAATCATTGATCATCTCAATAGCATTATCAGTAACTAAGTAGTACTAGCGATCCGGAAATTATGGTGAGTCAATTAACGAGCGAGTCGTTAAGGGTGACATGCGTGCCAACAGACTCACCACTGAGGATGCACAAGACCGCGCGAAGTGGGCCAAGAAAATAAGAAAGGTGGACCCTGGGACCCCACACACCAGTGTGGGTTCACAACCGGGATAGACCGCACGGATGATGATGATGATGTATTAAATAATGGGAATAATGTGTCGTACTGAATTTACTACAAAAATTAAAGTAAATAATCATATAATATGCCAAATGTTTCCCTTATATTGTATATTTTTAATTTTTAACTAAATGTGGCAGGTTGCGATTGCTCACCAAAATCCTGCGACATATATATTCAGAACCTTTGTTCACTTCGCTGTTTGTCATCCCACGCTGCCCCGCTGTGTCAATTCACTCGTTTTCAATTTCCAGTGAAAGCATATCTTTTTTCATAATATGCCTGTTGCGAAGTACTCTTACCTGTTCTCAGTGGCATCTTCTTGAATTGCAGGCAGTATGGCTCCTCGAACTGCGGCAGCACCGGCTTGGTCCGCGCGTCGCACGCGCACACTCGCGTCAGAGGTGGCGGCTCCCATACTGGAAAGGTATGTTACATGAATAACGTCACATGATAGATATCCAACTGGCTGGACCCCAAGGTCCAGCCAGTTGGATATCTATCATGCACTAATGCACTAAAAACGAAAAAAGTTTTTAGTGTCTAAGCCTCTCAGACACTAAGAATCTTCTCTTTAGCCAAGAACAACACGCTACTCTCGTTTCGACATGTCAAATTTTAAAATGTATGGAACGGACATCAAATGTCATCTTGATTAGACGAGTGCTTATGTCATTCCCGTGTATTTTTTCATATTTGACATGTAGACACGAAAGTAGCGTGTAGTTCTTGGATAGGGCCCCAGGCATAGTTAGGAACAGATAACAAAGCTTGAATAGCTACTATAGAACTAACATTAGTTCTCGTCACATATTGAGTGTATGTTAAAAGCGTGGATCGGACAGAATCATTTCCGACCAATTACAACTGATACTGACTAAATAACTACTAAGTTACTGACTAAGTTGCCGCGCGCCGCGGCACGGTACGGACGTGTTGAATGTTGGCTCGCTCGACATAAATAATTGCAAGTGGTTATGGAGTGTTCTACTGTTTTGAATAAAAGGAGGAAGTGTAGCGGTTGTGAGACCGCGATTTATGACACTACGTTTATGGAGTGCTCAAAGGAGACATGCAAGAAACTGTTTCACCTGCAGTGTTTATCGATGTCGGTGGATTCATTCGAAGCGCTTACACTGGACAGCAGGATCCGCGGAATGTATGCGCGGCATGCCAAAGCGGGGTAATATCGAAACTCCAGTCCGAGGAGCTGCGGCCGTCCTGAATAAGACTTTCAGTCCTAGTTGCAATATCAACATGGAGGCGAGGGGAAATCGTAAGCAAGCCGATTTATCTTTAGTCCAAAATGACAACACAGTATTGGAAGAGGTACGCGAGTTCTGGGCAGAAATTAGAAGTATGTTGGAATATCAAATGGCGGTTATTAAAGGATTGCAAAAACAATTTAACGAGAAAAACTCAGAATTAGAAGAATTACGAAGAAATTTAACGGCGGTACAAGAAGAAAAAACAAATAAAGTCATTGTACTAGAAAATGAAATAAAAGTGTTGAAAAGTAGAAACGAATACCTAGAATCACGTTTAAAAGAAAAGGAAGAATTGTGTTTGGCCCCCTCTGGCACAAATAAACAAGTGGAATCATATGCAAATGTGAGCGCTAAAAATCTAACGGAGGTAGTCGCACGCGCAACTACAAAATCATGTGGGGCCACGAAACAAGCGGTTGTGGCTCAGGGGGGTGACCGCCGTCCTTTAAAGTCATCGTCATTAGTTATTGTAGCAGAAGAAAAGACGGAAACCAATATTCATACATTAGATGGCAATCAATAGACTGAGGTAGTAAAAAAAAGAAGAAGTAGATTTCCTAATAACGAAGTGAAAAAAGGTGTGAGTTCTAGCTCACTTGAGATCCAGGGGACTGAGCGTAAGAAATATTTACATGTGTGGCGCTTAAAAAAGGAAACTACTGTAGAAAAGTTAGAAGCTTATGTGATGAATGTTTGCGGTCTGGAGTGTCCAGTGAAAATTGAGAAAATAATACCAAAAACAGAGAGGGATTATTCGTCATTTATAATAGGAGTCCCGGAGAGCGCTTACTCAAAGCTGTGTGTGTCAGATGTTTGGCCTATTAACGTGGAATTCTGTGAGTGGGTGTGGTTTCGCAGACCAACTAACGCAAATAAAGTGTCCACACAAAGTAATTGAGATATATTACCAGAACGTCAGGGGTCTTCGGACTAAATTAGAAGAATTCTGTGCAGGAGTTGTATCTTCAAGTGCAGACCTATTTGCGATCACGGAAACCAGCTGCAATGAATCCATCAAAGACGCTGAAATAATTCCACCGGGCTATAGCATCGTGCGGAGTGATCGAATGGACGGGCGAAAGCAGGGTGGCGCGTTTCTCGTGGCCACGCCGCGTCTCGAGCTACGTAGTGTACCAGCGGGTGACGTCAACGTTAGCGACCGGGCATTCGAACTGGTTTGTGCGACGGTGTATTCATACGATAGGTTTTTATTATTGTGTTGCGTTGTTTACATCCCACCGAATAGTAACGAAAATGAATACATGATATTATTTAGGATCATAGAACAATTATGTGTTAAATACAGTCAAGTACTAGTAGTAGGTGATTTTAACTTGTTTTCCTGTACTTTAAATATTAGAAACTATTTTGAATTTTTTCTGACTTATTGTGGATTCATTCAGAGAAACGAAGTAGCAAATTGCAATAATCGTCAATTAGACTTAGTGTTGACGGGCTTGGATGAGGAAGTAAGGGTGTGCGCCGCGTCCGAGGCCTTGGTTCCAGTAGACGCGTACCATCCGCCACTAGAGATCTCGGTAAGAGTGGGGAGGAGTGCGCCGGCGCCGGCGCCAACGACCCCGATTCAGGAACAATATCAGGCAAGCGGGTATAGTAATGGTACGGGTACCGATTTATTACGCTCCCATATTAAATGGAATTTTGCAAAGGCTAACTATCCCTTACTTTACGCAATTGTAGAATCCATTGACTGGTCACCGTTGTATAATTTGGATAATGTGGAGGCGTGTTTATCATATTTCTATTCAATTATTAATGCTGTGATGGGTGATTGTGTTCCGATTAAAAAGCGAAAGAATGTAAATTCGCGGTAAAATATTGTCTAAAGACGGGGTGGTGCTAGAAGAGAAACAGTGTGCAAAAGAGTTCGCAAAGTTCTTCCAATCAGTTTATAGCACTGTCCCGGCGGCGCTCAACGTGAGAGAAGCAGTAGCCGCAGCGGGCAGCGTGAACGGATCGGCGCGAATACATCTTGACAGCCTGCTGCTGGCCGAGGTGAAAGCCGCGCTAGCGAACCTTAAGCCGAAGCGTTCGGCCGGGCCTGACGGCATACCCGCATTCATCTTTCGGGACTGTCGGTATGTACTTGCAGAGCCACTATGTCACATTTATAACCAGTGCTTGAAAGAAAAAGTTTTTCCCGAATCGTGGAAAATTACTAGAGTAGTTCCAGTGCCGAAGGGAGGAGCTGGTGAAGGTGTCGATGGGTACAGGCCAGTGGCGGTATTATCAACGCCGGCTAAAGCATTTGAATCTGCCATACAAAAAAATATCTACAATCAAGTACGCGCGCAGCTTTCAGAAGCTCAACACGGTTTCCGGCCTGGTTGCAGCACAACTAGTAACTTGCTGAGCTACATGAACCAGATTATACCTGTGGTAGATGGTGGGGGGCAGGTCGGCGCTGCATACTTCGATTTTCGGAAGGCGTTTGATGTCGTGGACATCGACATCCTGCTTAGGAAACTAGCGGGAGTCGGCTGCACCCCTCATCTGTTAGGGTTCTTGGTTAGTTACATGAGTGACAGGCGTCAATATGTGGATTACGCAGGATACATATCAGACCCCAATTTTGTCAGATCAGGAGTAAGTCAGGGAAGTAACCTGGGTCCGCTTAAATTTATTATTATGGTCAATGACTTACCGCAGGTTATTAGAAACTCAAGCTGCTTGCTATTTGCGGATGATTTAAAAGTGTTTTTACCTATAGACTCTATTGCAGACTGCGAGACATTTCAGAGAGACATAGACCAAGTAGTTGCATGGAGTAAAGTAAACAAATTATTTTTTAACACCTCGAAATGTGTGACTATAACTTTTACTCGAGCACATAAGCCCATCCGCCATGACTACGAAGTCGATACAATAAAATTAAAACGAGTGACTGAAGTGAAAGATCTAGGAGTAACTTTCGCATCCGATCTGATTTTTAGGGGTCACATTGTTAGTGTTTGTAAGAAGGCCTACAAGAAACTAGGGTTTATCCTCCGTCGCTCCTCTGGGTTCACAAACATCAGAACAATCGTTGCCTTATACAATGCTTTGGTCAGGAGCAGCCTTGAATTTAATTCAGTCATCTGGGCTCCACATGAGACTAAATATAGGATCATGTTAGAGCGAATACAGAATAAATTTACTAGGTATGTGTGTTTAAGGAAGTATGGTGTATATCCTTTTTATCCGCTCATGTATCCTAACTTATTTGTATTGGGCATGGTGGGTTATAATGAACTGCGGGTACGAAGAGAGGTATCACTAGCATCCTATCTTTTCAAGTTGATACGAGGAAAGATAGACAATAGCCAGGTGCTGAGTGTCGTGAGCTTCTGTGTCCCGGATAGGTATGTGTGGCGTCGTCGCCGGCCGCCGCTGCTGGCCGTGCCGCGCGGCCGCACCAACCTACTCGGTAAGGCGCCGTTGACGCGCGCACTGAACTCCCTCAATCAAGTGGCGGACAAAATCGACTTGTTTTCTTGTTCTCTGAATGAATTCACAAAAGTAGTATTATTTGTACTAAGTTACATTACATGTAAGTAAGTAATAGAGGTAGGTATATGATAAAGAGGAGGTTTTTTTTGGGCGGTACATGTGAAAAAAGCACACATTGGTTGCAATTTATTTATTCTCAAAAATTAATCATAGTTCATAATTTAATATTTTCTTTCCTAAAACAACCTTAAATCACTTCTGCCTGCAACATATATTGGAGTCAAAGTAATTACATGCATACTTAGTAAAGTTGCAAACACAAACCTGCCGGTGACCACACTTTCTGTCTAATTGAGGATTTTGAACTTTTCACTGCACTTGATATTATGGATAAGAGTCACAACATGTTGGAAACACAAGCACTCCTGAGGACACTAGCGCAGAGGATGACGGATTTCGAAGATCACCTGGAGGCTGCCAAGGGTTCATCTGCCACCCCCGACAACTTATCAACTCTATCTCGAGACTTCTATGTGTTTCGGGACCACACCTGGGGTGTTTTGAGCATACTAATGCAGCAGCTTCAGGATGTATCAAGATCTGTGGATGCTATCGAGATGAGGCACAGGCGAAAATTTTTAATTATTTCTGGTGTCCCTGAAGAGGCCGATGAGGATCTGTCAGATACAGTGGTGTCTCTGCTGCATAAAAATCTTGGCCTCACCGATCTTGACAAGTCTTCGTTCGCTAACCCACATCGTTTTGGAAGCACAAGTGAAGGACGTAGCCGTCCTGTCATGGTGAAATTCACAAGCCCCGTTGTCAAGGCTGCCGTTTGGAGGAAGAAGACTTCGTTAAAGGGATCTCCCTTCGTCCTGTCAGAATTCCTCACCAGGAGTCGTCAGGCGATATTTCTTGCCGCACGCAAGCACTTCGGTATGAGGAGTGTGTGGTCGATGGATGGTGTTATATTCGTCAAGCTTCCCGACGGCACCCGCGAACGTATCTCCGATTCTGACCATCTGGATCGGCTGATCGGTTCCCACGAAGGCGTCGAAATACCCGCACAACTTGCCGAGTCGAGTGCTACTCAACACCAGCCTTCTCCTCCCGTGAAGAAAGCGAGGTCCACTGCGGCTGCCAAGCCTGGGGTGTTGAAGACAAAACGCCGTCCAGCTAAGTAGTTTGTCCGCTTTTGTGTTCACAAAGTCATGGTATACCCAGCGCTTCGTTTTTTATTAACACTCGTAGTGGTTTTTTTGACACCCTCATTTAGCTTTTTTTTTTTTTACAAATTCCTCTTCTCTCACCGTCCTTATTAATTTTTAAATTGTAACTTTTTACTTTTGCCTTATTATAACCTATAATTCGTTCGTGGTAGTCTGTTGACAAATTGTAAGTTGACATGTTGTTGACATCTGTCATCTTAACGTTATAACGTTTGTTTTTTTTTTTTGGTTCGGCGGACGTGGTGTCAAAATAACTCGGCAAAAACTGCTATCTGCTTGTAATTTTTTATTTTTTTATTTTGCGTTTTGTTTTTGTATCATGGCTTTGAGCTTTTGTTTTTTAGCCTATTGATTTTGTTCTGTATTCATTAGTTTTTCTTCTATGTAAACAGTCAACCGGCAGGGTTAACGCGTACATTGTAATATTAATATTGCTTTTCTTTTTTTATATTTATAGGGACTATATATATATATATATATTTATAATTATTATTTTAAATACTTGCTTGCACTTGGCTAAATGTCTTGTGATGGTAGTTTTTATTCAGCGTTCGGGTCTCTTTCGTCGTCGTATGAATCTCTAAGCTCCTTTGTAGATAATTACACTATCCAGAAAAGGCTCGCTGCTGACCTACTTGATAGTCGCCGACATCTGAACGTTTGCCATATAAACGCCCAAAGCATACCTAAGCACCACTCTGAATTGCTTAATACTTTCTCTGGTGATTTGGTACATGCTGTACTTGTGTCTGAAAGTTTACTTAAACCGCATATTAATTCTACATCTTACAGTGTTCCTGGGTTCGTTCTCATTCGTAATGACAGAACAGATAAGGGTGGTGGTGGAGTAGCAATCTACCTACGTGGCGATATCCCTTATAATATTATTGCCGCTACACCGTCTGAATATTCTCGTTCCGTCGAGTATCTGGTTATAGAAGTCAACTTCAGAGGGGTCAAGGCTGTTCTTGGCGTCGTCTACTGCCCACCTAATGTAAACTATTTCTGTAAGTTAGAGGCCATGCTGGAACAAATCTGTTCTGATTATACTCACATTATCGTCATGGGTGACTTCAACACCGACCTTCTGAAGGTTGGTTCTCGTTCCCGTAAACTTCTGTCCATTGTTGAATCTGTCAACCTGTCTATTCTTCCTTCATCTCCCACACATCGTAACGTTGACTCTGACGACACTTTGCTTGATTTAATTTTATCTTCTTCTCCTGATTTCGTGTCTAAGCATGGACAGCTCCTAGCGCCAGGGTTTTCTCATCATGACTTGATCTTCTTGTCTTATAACATTCGTCCACCTAAGCGCAGGGCTGAGTTTGTACATCTCCGCAGTTTCTCAAAGATTGATGTGGATAAGCTGCAGTCTGAGGCGACGGCCATTGACTGGTCTTTGTTGGCTGAGGCAGACTCAGTTGACGGTAAGGTTTCTGCACTAAATAATGCTATTTTGGAGTTATTCGACAAACACGCTCCACGACGCGCGGTGAGAGTGAGACGGCCGCCAGCCCCCTGGATAACAGAAGCAGTCCGTATGGCAATGTCTATAAGGGACAAGGCGTTCCGTGATTTCAAAGCTGATCGCTGTATCCTGAAATGGGATAAGTTCAAAAAACTCAGAAACCGCTGCAATATGGTGGTGAGGGCTGCCAAACGCCATTACATACATGAAAACGTGCTGTCTTCGTCCTCCTCTGATATCTGGAAATTTCTTAAATCTCTTGGTTTCGGCAAATCGTCATCTCATCTTACGCTATCTTCTTTTTCTCCAAATGAGCTTAATACTCACTTCTCCCATTCCACTTCTCTCGATTTTACTACGTTAAACTCCACCTTATCTATTATAAAATCTTTAACTCCCTTGCCAATAGAAACCTTTTCCTTCTCACCGGTATCAGAGTCAGAGGTTCACAAGATTATATTGTCCATAAAATCAAAGGCTGTCGGGTATGACGATGTTAGTAGAACAATGATAGTTCTAATTTTGGCCCAAATACTTCCTGTGATAACACATATTGTTAATTTCTCTCTTGATCGTGGGTGTTTTCCCTCTGCATGGCGTAAAGCCTTTGTCATTCCACTTCCCAAAGTCTCTAGCCCTGACTCACTCAATCAGTTTCGCCCAATTTCAATTTTACCTTTTTTGTCCAAAGTCTTAGAAGCTGCTGCTCACAAACAATTATCCTCCTTTATTTACGCTAATAACCTCCTTAGTCCCTACCAGTCTGGTTTTCGCCCCAGTCACAGCACCACCACTGCTCTCATAAAGGTCACTGATGACATCAGAGCCGGCATGGAGGAGTCGTGCCTAACGGTACTTGTTCTTATTGATTTCTCTAACGCCTTTAATACCGTTAATCACGACATTCTCCTTGCTGTGCTCTCTTACCTTCGAATTTCCCCTTCAGCGCTTGATTGGTTTTCTTCGTATCTCCGTGATCGCCACCAAGCTGTTCGAGTGGGACAATCTCTCTCTGATTGGTCAGGTTTGGATACTGGTGTCCCTCAGGGTGGCATATTGTCACCTATGCTATTCTCAATTTTTATAAACGTTCTGGCTGGCGAACTTGGATGCCCCCACCATTTTTACGCTGATGATCTACAGATCTACAAGCAGGGAAAGACTGTTGAGATTAACAGGGCTATTGGACAAGTTAACCGTGATCTGGAGTGCGTTGTTGAGTGGTCTGCCAAATTCGGAGTCAAGGTTAATCCTATCAAATGCCAAGCCATAATCATCGGTGGCTCACGACAACTGGCGAAGCTTGATATGAGTGCAGTTTCACCTATTGTTATGGACGGTATCGTTGTTCCTTACTCCCCTTGTGTGAAAAATCTTGGCATTCATATGGACTGCTCTCTCAGCTGGACCAAGCATATTAGTGAAGTGAGCAGGAAAGTAACTGGGACTCTTCGCGCTCTCTATCGCCTGAAGAACTTTCTGCCGTCATCTACAAAGACACTGCTAGTGCAAGCCCTTATCTTGCCGTTGATTGATTATGGTGATGTCTGTCTCAGTAACGTTTCACAGGAGCTTTTGAACAAAATGGATCGACTTCTAAATAATTGTATACGTTTCATTTTCGGACTGCGCAAATATGACCACGTCTCCATTTTCCGCTCTAAACTTAACTGGATGCCTATCCGGCAGCGTAGGTCCATTCGAATTTTAAATGTTCTCTTTTCTATTCTTTTTGATCCGAATTCTCCATCTTATTTAAAAAGTAAATTTCAGTTTCTTCATTCTTCACATTGTCGTCAGTTGCGTTCTGAAGATACTCTTTCCCTTCTTTCGCCCTCTCATTCTTCCGGTTTCATGTCTAGTTCTTTCGCTGTATCTGCGATTCGTCTTTGGAACAAACTTCCTGTTCCAATAAGAAAATCTATTAGTAAATACAGGTTTAAAGTAGCTGTTCGAAAGCATTACGGATCGGTGGTCACGCATTAGGGATGGGTCCTTGAGTCACTGTTAGGTGAATGTGGTTCAAAGTTAATACGAGGTTATTCTGAGGGGTTTATATGGCTATTATTATGTAATATTTTTTTTTTTGTGGCAAGCAGTTCTTGGTTTGGTTGGTTCTATTTATATTATGACTTATATTTATGTATGTTTATTTTTATCGATTTATATTGAATTTATATATAATTTATTTTGTTGTTTTGTTATTTATAGTAATTAGCATCTGTTGTTGTTTTTAAAAGTAATTTATTTAGTTTAATCTCGTGCACCGTGTTTAATTTATCTGTTTAATCGTGTGGTTGACTGGTAGAGAATGCCCTTTGGCATTAAGTCCGCCAATTGTATCATTAATTTTGTGCAATGAAGAATAAATAAATAAATAAATAAATAAAGAGGAGTATGTAGGTAGAGTAGTTACACTATTGAATTAGGCTAAGTCGTTCTGTAATAATAGTGTAAGTGTTGATAATAAATAAATAAATAAATAAATAAATAAATAAAAAAGAAGTCATTTTAAAGTTGACCCAACTGACCTTAAACATACAATAGAAAGCGCTGACACAGACGATTTTAAATTGCAATTCGCAGCAAAGTATATTTTACCACTCCCAGCTTGTAAATTTTCTGTATTCCACAATTTATCTAGTGACCGAGCGTAATATTTTGGCAAGTCCAATACCAACCCCATAAATATACCGTGGTCAATTTCCCAAAACTTCTGCAGCGTAGATAAACACGGGTCGTAATCCATTACTTATTTACACAGCGGTTGCTTACAAGTTCTCGTTCTTACGAGTACTTGTAACCCCCATAACCCATAAATATCGTGCGGGTCGCAGGATCCTGATTAAGTGCTCAGATTGGAAGTTTAATCTGAGCCGTTTTGATTTCCGCGATTGCGATCGTGGGAAGATGAACGACATCCAGTTCAGTACAGTATGCGATGGAGCGGTTGGTATGAAGACTTTTAAATTACTGTGCGTTGGAAGAATACTAACTTTGTATAATATTCGATAAACATCTGGAACGACTAACAGCAAGATTATCTGACCTCGAACTAAGCAGAGGGAGTAAGAGTGTCAGAGACTGATAAAATTTAAATAAATAGTAAAATAAATAAATATGCGCCAGACAACACACCTCTTGTAATGGTCTCGAATATTTAAATAAGCCAAGGGCGTTTCCCAGCACACCCAAACCCGAGTCGATTCAGATAAGATTGTTTCCTGAATAGACCCGACCGGGAATCGAACCCGGGACTACGGAAATTGAAGCGAGAAACCGTGCTACAGCGCACTACGCCAATCGTGTCATCCAACTTACTTATTTCTACATAGATTATAAAACCCACAAAAACAGTGCATCACATGCATGTTTGTCCTGGTTTAGGATTGAACTCACAACATGCGGCGCTAAATACTATGTTATTTTAAGTACTATGTTATGTTTACATTTGTATGCCGGATGAGGCTGAATATGGTGAACTATTTTTTTTTAATTTGTGATCTGTCTAAATACACCCATGTTTTTTTGCAAATAAATGGCTTGGAATTTAGAATTTTATATACTAAAGGCTACCGTTACGCTAACAGCCAGTAATATTATAACCTAGCTAGACATAATAATATGATAACGCAATCACATTTACTTATAAAACAAAATTACTTAGCATAAAACGTAACAAAGAAACAGAGTGTGCATCCACAGTGCAAGCCTGGCGCGTTTGCGATGACGGGCGCGATGTATCAAACATATGAAACGCGCCTTTGCGTCCAAAGTGTAGCAAAGACGCGTTTCATATGTTTGATACTTCGTCCCCGTCACCGCAGCCGCGATAAGTTTGCGCTATAGACGCACACAGGGTTACTTTCACGTGTAATAAAAGTATAATATTATCATCGTTTTCTTACATATTTCAATATCTGACAGATCATCTTCAGTCTCCGGAGGTGGTCTTGGCGGCTTCACTTGTGGGATGTACACCATCTTGGACTTGCATTGACACGTGTGGTCTGGAAAAAGTAAAACAATCTCAAAGTGCTGATAATTTTTTTTACAGAGGATAACTCTCACGACTATATCACAAGATGAGCTTAATTCTACGATCAATTTACTGAAAGTTAATGATTGATCTTCAGGCAATTGCAGGGGCAGTTCATGACGGATTTTTGTATTTAGTTTCATTAAAAACTATCAAAATGAATGTTAAAAGTCCCTAATCAGACCTTAAATTCATCAAGATCAAAAAACTAAACGAGCGTCTGACGAGATGAATTCAAATCAAAGCGCGTAGTAATTAAATGCAAAAAATAATTTGGTCTCATGGTTCTCAACAAATATATTAATTATGTTAAAATGGGACAAGGGACGACTACGTAATGTAAAATATTAAGGTTTAAATGATATATTTCATAGTCTAAAAGTGAAAATTATTTTCTAAGTACGCATATAATTTTCAGACGTAAATCATAATTCAACATAAAGTATAAATCAGTAAAAAAAAAAACCAATAAAACTATGATTGTAAATGGCCTGTTGGCGCAATGGCAGCGATCCTGCCTTTAGCGCCGGAGGTCGTGGATTCGATCTCCACCCGTGACAAACATTTGTGTGACTAACATTTGTGTTTGTTGTGTGTCTGGGTGTTATTATCTACGAGTATCTAAGTATGTATTTAGAAATATTTAAGTATGTTTATCAGTCTCTGACGCCCATAGTACAAGCTCTGCTTAGTTTGGGGTCAGATGATCTTGGTGTAAATGGTCCCAGATATTTAGTCTTTTTTTTTTAACTTAGCCTGTATTGCCCCACTGCTGAGCAAAGGCCTCCCCCAAATCCCTCCAGTGATCCCTATCATCAGCTAAGATCTGCCATTCCTGTAAGTACTTATCCAGATCGTCCCGCCATCTTTTTCTTGGTCGACCTCTTTGACGATATCCGTCTTCCGGTTGCCACTGGGTGACGATCCTGGCCCACCTTTCTTCGCCCATTCTGCACACATGACCTGCACAGTCCCACTTTAGTTTGGCCGTCTTTTTGCCTATCAGTATCATTTATTAAATATTATAAAAATGTTTTTTTAGGTAAATTACACATCAACACCGAAACTAAAACTAAGAGATGAAACTTCTTTGAATAACGCTCTATTTTCAAACCTACCTTCTTTTTTAGAATTTTTTTTTAATCATTTGACCATTTACTATAATTTTCAACATCCTATTGCTCGTCAAGTGAAAATATTTATTTATTTGAATTCGACAATGTTTCAACAGCGTTTATACAACGAAATAGACAATAACATTACTTGAACATAAGCCACAAATTGAATTGAATTGAATATCGCAAGATAACGTGCAGTGTGAGTGAAGGGTGTGCTTGTGTGTAATGTGTGTATGCGTATTGTCGTGCGTGGTTGGTTTACATGGATGCTCGAAATGAGAAGTAAAAAATAATTGATTATAATATGTGTAAGGGTTGATGTAATAATGAACATTAATAATATTATTTAATCACTGTTGATATTAAGATAAACGTATATTTATAATGTTATTTTTCTAGCAACACTAATACTTCGTGTAACTTTGTGGATTATATTACTGGCAACATTGATTTAAAAATGGACGGCAGTCAGTTGCTAGTGGGATGACATTCTATGCGGGTCAGCCATTGAGTGAGGTTGTGCGCTTAGTAATTTCAACGATTTGTGTGTTGAGGAAGACCATAATAAAATTAGAGAGTTAAATCTATACTGTGTATGTTTGAAGAGAGTAGAGTAAAGAAATATTACATATGGTGTTTTTATTACATATGATATGATGACTAAATTACTTACTAGACGTTAAATACGAATATTCAATTTCTTAACCGTGTACGGTTGACTGTTTAGCTGTTCCCTCGTCGGAAGCCAACTCTGGCTGCAGCAGCCAAGTGGATTAAGAGTGGGCAATCAAAACTCAATGCCTACATAAAGTTTTGCGTCCTAGCAGTAGTTATATTGTTTTGGAGTTCCCAGGCCTAGATTCAATCTGGGTGTATCATCAGATGTTTATTAAAAATGCACCTTTATCGGAATTGAACCAACATGTACTCGTACATTGTACAATATCAACTCCCTAGAATTACATTAGATTTACGTGGTAGAGTCACATTACGATTATTAATGACTAGCTTTCCGCCCGCGGCTTCGCCCGCGTTATCGTTATATATTACGGCCAAATTACATAAAATCTATGTTATTTGTAGTCTATGTGGGATGTAACAGCTATATTACTATACCGTTTCATCTAAATCTGTTCAGTAGTTTTTGCGTGAAAGAGTAACTAACATACATATATACATACATACATACCATACTTACATACATACTCACAAACTTTCGCATTTATAATATGATTATTCGTAAGAAAGATTAATAAGATAGTAAGAAGTAAGATTTTAGTAAGATAAGAGATTTACAGTACTTTTATATATTTTTTTTGTAAACGTTTATTTTTGCTAGTAATATTTTTTTTGACTTGTCATAAATACTTTTCATAAGTCTATTACGAATAGAGATATTTTTACTTTTACTTTTTAAATTAATAGTGGAAGTGGTTTTAATACACTTTGCAAGATCTGAATTGAATTGCAACGTGAATGAATAGTGACTGAACAGTAAAGAAAATGTATATCTACGCTAAACATTTCGAAAACTAGGTTCTGCTCGTAAACCAGAGAGCTGATTCAAGCTCATTTGAATTGGAGTCTGTAGACGCTCTTACAATGTCCCTTATGTAAATGCAGTGAACGTTAATCTTTTAAGTCAACATTTTGAAATTCCAGTTGCGATTCTATACCTGCAGTTCTCCTATTCCGTGCGGGGAAAGGTTTTCAAAAGGCACCGTGCTAACTTTGCGTTCCTTCCATTCGCTATACAAATTGTGACACTTGCAAGAGGTTTCGCTAAGTTCGCTTTGTACAAGGTTGAATACAATAGTTAAGGTGTAGTCAGGCCTCTGTCACTCCATGTACTTGCGCGCGATAATTACCTACCAGCCGCCGGGTCTCCCAAGACTCCTTTGGCAGTTGGTTGTCAACAGCCGCGTAGAGCGTTGTACGCGAATCTTGCGGTTGAACTGACGCAATGACGTACTGTAGGACATCTATATTGAAATAGGTAGCCCTGGCAATATATGCCATTCACATGACAGCACGCATTTAAAATTGACAAATTTGTTAACTTTCTATGTAGTGATTCATCTGTTTCGTTAGTAACTATTATGTAGTCTGTGGTGTATAGTTGTACGAACATGGTAAGCTGCTATCAAGTAAATCGGCGCAGTTCACCCTCAGAGTTTGGACTACAGATACATTACGTAACCAGTACTAGGTTCATCAATTCTTACTTTTACAACATCGTAGGTAATCCGAAAAATCGTCTGAAGTTTCCGATATCGGTATTAAAGGTAAATCCTTCGTCGCTGTTTTTTACCGCTACTTATCTGGTAACAAGTGAATGAATTGAGTGGGTAACAGAAAAAATCAGCCGCAGACACAGCAAACTTCTGCGGTGCAAAAAGACAGACTTATCACTACAAATGATTATTGAAGAGGATTTTCGTCAGAGAAATACTCAAGGCTATCCAAATAAGACAAGTTGATCTAACAATTAAATTAAGCAGAATGAGCAACTTTATTTGCGCAGAAAAAAACGTTTTAGTAAGCTATTCGTCAGTTTAAAAAGAACACCGAAATTCGTTCAATCGTTCTTCCTAATATGAATTAATCTTCATCTTGGGGTAAGTTCCTTAAGATGTGACTTTAAATCTGGAAGATTGATGTGTTTTTACGAATATAGAGAAATTCATTATGGGATCCCAGAAACAGCGTGAGCATCAAATTCCATCCATTAGCTGTCCTTATGATGAATGAGGTGGTAGCTGTTTTGCACAGTCAGCATCAGAATTACAAATTAGAAACTAACATCTAAGTAGGTATTTACATTATTTGGTTCAGATATTAAGATGATGAAAATTTTTATTTTGCAGGTTTTTGGGGAAACATAAATGTGAGGTGATGAAAATACATCCACTCGTCATAGAGTTAGGGTCTTCCAATAGTTTTCCTGGCGCTTGGTCTGAATTTCACTATGTTTAATTAAAGTTTGTTCAGTAGTACCAGACGTAGCTATTTTTTGTCCCACACAGTACAGGACGGACACTGCCAACAGAATTAATTACATTGTTTGCGTCGTGTGACGGGTCGTATACTTCTCTAACTATGGTTATGTGTGATGTTTAGAATAAACTAGTGAACAGGTGCAACTTTTAGGAATTGTTCTATTATTGCTTTTTACTTTGAGTTAATTATATTAAAAGCTTGCACATACTGTAGGATACCTTTGGGGTCCCTATGTCCAGCAATAGATGTCTTGTGGAAGATATATAAAAACTTATATAATTGTTTGTTCTTTATTGCACAAAGAAAAGTACAATTGGAGAATATAATGCCTAGTAGCATTCTCTAAAAATTAACCACTGGGCGAAGCAGAAATCGTGTTGGCAGCGTTTTGTAATGACATAGATTGATGATTGGAACAATAATATGCTCAACCGGAGTTAAATGTATTGTTAATACGAAGGAGCATGATTTTACATACCATCACGACTTTATCCCCAATGAGGTAGTCAGAGGCAAGTGACTGTTGCCGTCATGGTAAACGGAACACTCAGAAGCCCACTTTTCACCTATGGTATTAGAACCCAACGTGGTAGGTGTTGAGCCTTCCGCCGCTATCCGGGTTAATTTGGTTTTTTATTGATGTTTTCATCACCGGAGAGTTAGTAGGAAATTAAACAATGAACACAAAGATTTTGGTCCTGGCCAGATTTGAACTAGGGACCACTAAATAGATTATTACACTGAATATCGTGCCTAAATCTCAAAACGTCGTCTACTACTGAAATTCATGGAGTGTTGGCTTCACCTATCTATAGGAATCCTAAGCAAACGAGTAAACCAATAGAAGTCGACTTTCCTCGCAGAAAGTCCACCAACTTTCCTTTGTGTAATAGAAAAAGTTGTAAAAGTAGAACCGCGAGACTTGATATCTTATTGAGGCATCGCGGCATCGTTTCCTCATTATTGTGGATATTTTTTGCACGGATTGTTACACTTTTGGAAACTTTTTTATCTTTTTGTTATCTACTTTTTCAAGTCACTGAATAAGTTCTCGTTTCCGCACGTGTTTGTCACTTTATTTTGAACCGGAAAGCAGTTTTTTTAGACATACGCGTAAAAGAAAAATACTGCGAATGGAGCTTATGTGGCTAATTGAAATAATTCTAAACCTAGAACTTATTGAGACTAGGCTGTCTGGCCTGTAATGTAACGTTACAGAGTCGATCATTACATCAGTGTGGGAGAAGAAAGCATTACAGGTACAGATTCGAGCATAACGTCGATGAGGAAAAAAGCACCGAGCATTACAGGGCGCAACTTCATGATCTAATGTGTTATAAAAATTTTTTTTTTTATTATTTCCAAATCTAATACAATTTTATATTGATGAGTCTTCCCGTTCAGTAGTCATAGACACTCGTTATGGGAATGGCTCGCTACTTCCCTTAGTACAGTGATTTAGAAATGTATTAAAAGAAAACAAACAAAATACTTAAACTATTATTGTAATACAGAGATTGGGTCTCCGCTCAATCACACACCCACGTGTGGGTGTGGGTGTGTGGGTGTGCGTATGCGCGCGTGTGTGTATGCGCATGCGCGCATGCAGAATGTAACTGTATGCCCTATGAAATTAAAAATAAATCTTGGGTTCTGCTGAGTAGGAACCACAAACAATTATGTAACAATTATGTTATATTTTGATACAACTTCAACGATTTAGTATTGTAATGTAATGCCCTGAATCAAATCTGAAATAAAAATCACATGCGAATGTTCGTCATGTCAAAGAGAAAGTTCTCACAATATTATCTGAATCGTTACATTACAAGCAAATGCTCCATGTGAGGTAGCACCTTTATGTTTACTTCCGTCACGGTAGGGCTCTTGTACCATCCATACCAATTCATTACCATACCAACCTTACTCTTTCTACCACCATTCATTAATTGTTTATGCATATTTTTAATATTTTTTCATTTGAAATTAAATTACTACCAAAAATTCGATACCTGAAGAATGTAGAATGTAAAACTGGAAAGCTGAATTCAGCTCCGCACAAAATGAACAAAAAATACTCGTACATGTAACAAAACAGTGACCGATGTTTATAAACGATAATAATATTATAATCGTACGTATGTTATTGAATTTGTGTCTGTGTGCTTACATTACGTAAGAACTTATTGAATGCATGTGCATAAAACGTTATACACTTTCATGTTTAAAAAAAAGATGAAAATAAATCGTACTTTGTATTTATAAACAGAGTGAAAAGTTTCTAAAACTAGAAAAACTAGGATGGAGTTAGTAAAGCCAGAAATAATAACATACTGACTCTATCATTGGCTTTCACGATGATTTTAATGAGCAGATTTCCAGGGAATCATAACGATCATAATCATATGTACCACACAACACTGCCAATAGACTCTTTATTTTGTATTGCAACACCGCTAGTGCAATGGGTACAGTTAGTCGACTCGGGTAGGTTGAGAGTTGAGTAATATAATAGACAAGTATGTGATAGATGCTAACTAGCCACTGTCGCCACGTTACCTCAAGGAGCGTTTCCAATTTCTACAGCCAGTACGAGGTCAGGCGATGCGGTCATCTAAGAAGCTTCGCCTTACATTCCCTCCTCATTCCTCGCACTCCTATAATCAGTCGTTCACTGTTAAGTATGTTCATCTCTGGAATTTCCTAATCTTATAAAAGAGTCAAAATTGTTATCTATTTTTAAAACAAGGATCAAAGCACCTTTAACGCTCCTGCTTAGTCTCCTAATTTCTTGCCTTCTTTTTACTTCTCCTTTTCTGTTTATTTATATATTTTTTTCTTATCTCTTTTTGTTATTGGTGGGCTGTTAGTTACGGATGCTATATTGTTATTGTTTCTTATTTGTCTTTTATTTCATTATTATTTTTAATTTTCAGTAAATATTTTTTATGTTCATTTTATTGTTATTTTTAAGTGAATCAAAATTTTTAGTTTTTTGTGCACTTGATTACCCTATAAAACATTTTTCCTCCACTTGGGTTGTCTGGAAGAGATTGCTTTAAAGAAACAAGACCACTTAATTGTTTCACCTTAATCTTATCATACCAACCTGTTATGTTTTATTTGATGTGCAATAAATAATATCTATCTTATCTTAGCCTATATCTGTTTATATTAGTAAATATCAATACATTAAGCATGCTTTTGAGTCTAAATAAATAAATAAATATCAATATCACTATTTGTTTACAATTAATGACAAAGTCACTAGCAAACCAGTCAAGAAGTAAATTAATTAATACGTGGTCATGCCAATGACACTGCTTTCCGGAATTTGCCGCGTGACATGAATATATTATGAAAGATGAAAGCGAAGTTATTGGGTTTCCTTTGTGATGCGCATACCACATGTTTCCTCTGATATTTATCGTTAATTACATACGCCTGAACTAATTTAATACTCGCCTAATAGTCTTCATCTTGGCGGGGAGAATCTAGGGTAGTAAAATATTCGAACTCTTCAGTCTAAAATTCGAGTCTCGAGTCATATTGCACGACTTGAGACTCCTTAGTCCCGCGAGTCATGTCTCCTTTGTATTTTCAATTCTTTTGCGCCTTTATAATAATAATAATAAATAAATATCCAGGACAAATTACACCAAGATCATCCGACCCCAAACTAAGCAGAACTTGTACTGTGGGTGTCAGAGACTGATAAACATAATTGAATATTTCTAAATACATACATAAATAGATAATAACACCCAGATACACTACAAACACAAATGTTCGTCACATAAATGTTCGTCATGGGTGGGGATCGAACCCACGACCTCCGGTGCTAAAGACAGGATCGCTGACATTGCACCAATAGGTCAGTTAAATGGGTCAATACATTTTTTTACGCGAACAATAATATGAATTTAAAGTAGCAACTCGTGGTAGACGTACTGGTCCCCTTTATTATAAGACGACTCGAGTCAATTACAAGTACAACACTAGTAGGATCCAGGCATACTTTTACAGCTGAATTTATATTAACTGACGGGTTTATAAAGGGAATGTGGGCCGAGATAATGAAGCCGTAATCTCTCAATCTCAGCGTTGCGCGAGGGATGACTAAATATTACAGGTTTACGCAAATATTTCTTCTGTCTATACTTTTTACTCGTGTGAAGCAAATGTACTTTTACAATTTGCAAGCTACAAGGTACTTACCAAGGTGTAAAACTAAGTAAAAAAGGAACCAGAGTAAGACTCGGATCTCTTTAGGTCCCAGGGCTTCACTGGGGATGTCAATCTGACATGCTCTGGTGGTGAAAGTTTTATCATGCAGAGATTTAGCCCTGCTTAGTTTGACGTTAGATGATCTGATTGTGAACTGACTTAGATAATACCGGTTGCACAAATTTGGACGAATTTAAAAACTTTATGCAATTAATGTTTATTTTCCTATTCCCCTTTGGTGCATTACAAAATGGCGGTTCTAAGTAGACGGTTAATTCCACTCTAGAAGCGGTTTAAGAGACGTCCCTAGCGCCTCGCGGTCCGTATCGCGCCTCGCTCGCCTATTTCATTCATTTCTCACGACGCTCGCTCGCGGCGAAGAATTGCTCCGTAGCGCGAAACGTTTGGTTTCATGTCACCGGCGAAGATTGGTCCGGATTAAGTGGAGCGTGTTTTATTTTTGTTGCTCATGATACGTTGAAAAAAGGAAGCGTTAGAGCTGAAAATCATAAATTATCAACTTTTCGGGATTCATGATAAAAAGTATCGCCCTATATAACATAAATGTTTGTCGAAGAATATTATTTATGCATCGTCTTTGGTGCTTCAGCACAGGCTGCCATACTTAGAGGTGCTAATTAATCCCGAAATGCTATAAATATTTCTCGTCATTGAATAACATTATTTATTTGTAACGCGTTTAATTTAGTTTATTTTAAGTGACCAATAAAAATCAATGACGTCGCTGAATATGACCGATAATGCTTTTTAAGTATTGCACCTTCAGGCTCTATTCATTTACTCGTAGAATAACGTACTTTTCCTAATATTGCATTGGATATGATTATCTAGTGGACGTTGTAGATTAAATATGATTAAAAATTTGGTCACTTTAAGGACAAAATTGACTAAATTAATCGAATCCAATGCACAGATCCTCCTCCAAGCGCTCGTTTTCCGGCAACAGCCGTCAGTTCCTCTCAATATGCTCGGTAGGCTTCAGCGTGGCCTACGGCGGCCATCTCGCGGTCATTACCCAGATGTATCTGCCGGAGACGTGACCTGCCTCGCGACGACCAAACGAAATTAGAACAGACCTTTTATTGCCGTTTCAATTTCAATTACACTAGTCAGGGATAGGCAAACTCTTTACATTACATATTACATTGAATTTACACGTGTGAGTGAAAGGAGGAGGAATACATTGTAATCGAGAAAAAAGTGTGCTTAGTATGACGTAAAACACACTTATTTCTGTTCCTTAGACAGAGTGCAGATGTAAAGTCCTTGTAATTTGAAAGTCATTTCTCGCATGCCAAAATTTACAAATTAAATCTATGACGAGCCGGATATATTTTGATACTTATATTTTAAGAGCTTTAACTGATATTGCATCGATTCACAACCAAGACAACGAGTGAAATAAGTTGCACACATATTGAAATGTCAACCAAGTGTATTTTTTTTGTTGTGGTCACGGGCCAAATGCCTACAGAAGTTTGCCCGTCCCTGCGTGGTTCTGAAACGCCAGCTTAGATGCGATGGTGTAGGGATTAACAGCCTATTCATTCACGCCTTGAATCGGCGATAGGTCTAGTTTTATTAGCATTAATAGAGTGAGAATGCCTTTCAAAAAACGTTTCATTCCTAAGAAATGCCAGTCTATACCTACCTTTGGTCAGAGGGCTTGAACATAATTGTTAATATTTTGTGGTAAAGATAGTTTCAGCTTTAATTCAGAATCAGCTTAAATATTTTTATCGCAAGCGACATGCTCAGAGAGCATCATGATCATAGTTGAGCATAAAAATTAACCATCTTACAGAAATCGGAATCTCATAATTTATAAAAAAAGTGGTTCTACTTAATAATAATAATAATAAACATTCTTTATTGCACATCAAAAAAATAACAATGAAGGTTTGTATTACACGAAATAGTAAGATGACACAATTAGGCGGTCTTATTGCTAAAAAGCAATCTCTTCCAGACAACCCAAGTAGAGGAAAATGTACTTACGTAATTATCAAAAATATTTTAAGTTCTATTCTGCTACTGAACAAAGAATTACCCCAAAAGAAATTCTTGTAATACAAGAGTGATCGTTACGCAGACGTATCCGCCACGACGTGACCGGCCTGACGATGAAGGACGGAATTACGCCAACGTTTTACGATTCAATTACAACTGTAATTCGTCAGTCGTTTTATGAAACATCGTAAACCATTTGTTTTATTTATGGCTTTACAATTTATCACTTGTTTTCATATCCGATTTAGCAGTATCGCCCTTTAGGGAGATGGTACTATACAAAAAAAAAATAAAAAATGTATATCAATTAAACTTTTTTTATGTCTTCTCAAGAAATGACAGTTTTTGTATCAATTTAAGAAGATTTAACACTATACATATACAATGTCTCGTTCTCAATGATATTGAGAGAGCCCTTGTTTTGGCAAACCAGTAAAATAAAGTTACCTGACAAAAAGGTCCAAACGTAACACAAAACAGCTAATTTAAAACTAAGAGAAAAACTTATCTTATTTGGTAATCGAACTCTGGCGGTTCCATCAGCGCTCATCAACCAACAGACAACAAACAAAAAATATCTTTATTGAAATAGATCTGTTGCAAGTACTTTTAAATCGCCAAATCATAAGAAGAAAAAAATTTACTTAATAATAGACTTAAATACTATAATAATATGGATAGACACATAAATACACTGTATACAAACATAATGTGACTCTACCACCACATCGGAAGTTGATCTTATTCTGAAAAGACCTGTCGAGAAACTCAGTACTTACTCTTTTGAACTTGGTTGTGTATCACAAAAAGAGTTAGTGTACAAAGAGTATTTTTAAAAAAAATGTTAAAGCAAAAGGATGTATAAAGTTTATACAATTATTCAAGCATAGAAATTGTTTGTCAGTACAAACTAGTTTTATAAATATTACAAGAGGTAACCAATCATGCACTGAGTAGAGAGCTTAAACCCAGGCCTTTTTATCAAAACGGTACCTAATCTAAGAAGAAGAAGACCTAATGATTTGTAGTCTACCTAATAGCCCTTTTTTAATAAGACTGTCATAATGTGGTTTTTAAATTGATGTAGAGGTACTCACATAATATTGCCTTTGGGAATTATTGTAAAAGTGTACACCTTGCCCCCCATAAATGAACCTAAAACTTTCTGTAACCTGAAGGATGGAAGCGCAATTTTATCTCCATTCCTAGTAATTTTTCCATGTATATCACTGTGTTTAGTATAAAGACTGATATTTTTTACCAAATCAATACAGTTGTAAATGTATTGAGAAGCTACAGTAGGAATTCCAATTTCCTTAAAGAGCTCCCTAAGCGAGGCCCGTCCGCGAAGCTTATAGTAATGAATCTAATTCTAATCGCTTCTGAAGGATGAAAATTGTCTGCATATCTGCTGCATTCCCCAAAGTACAATGCCGTAAGGCATACTCGTAATACTATGAAAAAAAAGATGAAATAAACAGAACGAGCAGTGTCTTCATCCGTTAGTGACCTTATTTTTTTAAATAACGAATGCAGCCGAGCTGAGCCTGCCTGAGAGGGTATTTCAATGAAGGTTCCATTGTAATATTGAATTAAATGTAACCCCAAGAAAAACAGTGGAATCTACAAGCTCCATGTTATTACCATCTACCTTTAAATCAATGAGGTTATTTTTAACATTAGACAATTTGAAAATAATACATTAGTATATAGTCTATATTTATAGTCTTTTTTGCATCCAGCTGTAGGTTGTTCACTGAAAAAAGTGTAAACCATTGTAAAACCTCAGAAAGCGCGTCATTAACGTCGTTAAAAAGGGTTTTATTCCTGTCAATATTAAAAACTAATAATGTGTCATCTGCAAATAAAACAATGTTACAAAGGTCTTTAACGTAAAAATTTAAGTCATTTAGCTATACCTAGGACTAAAAAAGGACCTAAAAAGACATCGCCTATCGGTCGTCAAAATAAGTTTATGTAAAAAATATTATAATACAATTATTTTGTCAACTTTTCTTGTGGATAACCGCAGCGTTGTATAACCAATGTTATTAAAAATACATTATGATGAAAAACAAGAATTACATAAAAGTTCCTTCTAAAAACATTATACGAGACGTTGATTAATTACAGCGAGCTTGTTTTGTTGTATTGATTTATTAAAGAGAGACCACTACTGCGACAAAAGTTACGTTAGAATACTAAGTCTTTTATTTGTTTTTTAGAAAATCGCCAAAACAAACACTGTAAGTGCAATAACCATTTTGATTAAAAATATTTTTACTCTATTGATGAATACTAGAAATTCTTATTTAACCCTTAAATAGACGGGGTTTTTTAAATTAGATTTGTAGGTAAAATCGTTACAGCTTTAGGCTTTTGGCTTGTAAGAAAAAAAACCTGAAAAAAAATCTACCCGTTTCAGTTTCCTGAAAGATCTACATCCACTGTCACTGTGGATATAGATCTAAAGTGGATTTATATCGAATCATATCGAAAGATAAAAAACTAGAAAGTACGAATTCATGACTTTGATGAAATCAGGCAGAGATCACAAAACACGCATGCGGCGCGGCGGCGCCTCAGAGAAGATTAAAAGTTCATCAGGGTCCGAAATCGATTTTTTCTATCTTTAAATATGAAAAACAAGCATTGTTAAATGCATAATCAAAGTGATGATGACATGACACGTTTTAACTGTCCAACAGCACTCATTTTTGCTTAGATAAGCAGCTATGATAAGTAGATACAGATATTCTTGAGTGGAACCCTTTAAACAAGGCTAGTTGGTATTTAAAACGCTACAACCGCAAAAGTAACAATCCAACCTGGGTTTGGAATACCCTTTTGTTACAAAAGGAGTCAAAACGCTAACATGCTAAATAACTTGCTCAACCGCATGTCATTAGGAGGATCTTAACAGAGTAGTTGTTAGTAAGTTCGTAATTTGTTACGGAGTTTGCGCTTGCTCTGATGTTGTTGAGAAGCCAGACAACCTTCTGTTTACACTTGGATGTAACTCCATTGCTGAATTCGAATCAGCAGCATTTCGGGGTTATGTGGAACTCTAGTTCAGGTAATTTTAACTCTAGTTACAGTAATTTTATTGCACCAGAGAGCTTTCGTTCTTACAAAAGCTCTGAAAGTATTGCGTATCAAGTATTTTTTTGAGTAAAAATAACAAACATTATTATTTTTACTACTATTTTTGTATTGTGGAATAAGCTGCCTGACGCTATAAAATTGTCACAAACTAAAGCCACTTTCAAAAAATCAGCCCGTGAGCATCTGAGAAATTCTACGTAATTCCTACAGATTCCCCTCCATCATCTTCATTTCTTATGGAAAAGTGAGTATGTTATTTATATATACGTATATATTATTTGGTATGTGTATTTATATATATAAATATATATATTATTGTTTGTTGTATTATTATTTATTTATTGATATAGGTATTAGGTATTTTTAGTAAGTTAAAGGTTATTTATTGTCTTTTTTTAATATCTTTGTTTCTTTTCTTTTCTTCTCAAACCCAGATACTAGCACCGCCAACAACATTTCTGTCCCGCCCAATGGTTGACTGGTAGAGAATGCTTTTAGCATTAAGTCCGCCTTTTGTACTATTTTGTGCATTAAAGAATAAATAAATAAATAAATAAAACATTTTAACAACACACCACTAAACTTGTTATGGTCTCGAAGTAGGGATTAATATCCCTGTGTTATTATGAGGTACCAGACAAGAAATTAGGGCCAACGGCGTCTTCCAGCACATCTAGACCCAGATCAATTTAGAAAATATCGTTTCCTGAATTGACCTGACCAGGAATCGAACCCGGGACACCACGCAAGCCAAGGCGAGAAATCGTGCTACAGGGAACTATACCAATCAAGTCGTCGAAATGTTTTTCATATACCCTCATAAAATAACAAAAGGCCAAAAGTATTGATTGGACCTATAGATACAATTTACAGCAGTGACACTTTCTCAGTTCCATAAAACATAGTTTCTCACACACATTCTAGGCGGGTAGCTCATGAATGGTCTACGTGCCGGTCGTGGATTCACTCCTGGGATGAATATTTTTATTGTTATATTCCTTCTCACTGGTTCTTATCGTGTAAGTAACTGACTTCTTGAAAGAGGGTTGGAATCGAACGCCATCGTTCAAAGTAAACTTTTTAAAGTAACGTAAGTTTTTTCTATAGTAACGTGACTTACCGATTTGTAGTTTATTGCTTATCACGTGCAATCAATGTTGCGTTTTTATAAAATAAATATAGATAACTTCCTATACTAGGCAACACGTTTATTTTTCCCATGTCACTTACATTTACTTAATACTCGTATAACAGGGAGTTAAATAACGCGCAGTCATTTAGAGTTCCTTGGATAGCCAAGACTCTCGTATTTAATTTAATAAATAATTGTAAACAAAATTTACTTCATTATATTTTGGAGTGAATTTTGGTAATCATAGAGGTGAATATTTAAAACACGTTGAAAAAAAGTCAATATCGACTTACCAAAACTGCTCGGTAGAATCAACGCCTAAACTATCGGGTCAGATAAATTTCATTTTTAATTTTCTCACTATTTTATAGTGATAAACATTTTACAACAGTTCTTTAAATAAGCCATCACGTTGTGATTGAATTTTGATGTGGCCTACCAATAGCAATACTTATATTGCAGATCTATGTTTATTTTCACGTTTCAGAATTTAAGTTTCTTAAACATTTTAACAGAGTTAATCCTGTATTACACTACAGCACCGGCTCTCATATGCCAGATTGGAATTCAAAAGCAGTTTACACACCGTTAGTTTTAGTTACCATCCAGCCAACGTTCGCAATTAGGCAGTGTATGACGTCCGGAGTAATCATAGTGTCGGGTTATGTTCCACGAGCACATAGGTACATATTATGAGCACTCATATGTGATGCATGGAATATTATATTGACAAGGCTAATTTCATGGACGAAGAATGTAACACGATTAGATAATATTATATTAGAATCGTCGGTTTTGGAAGAAAATACATATTTCTTGTTTCTACCAAATTGTTTTCCTGGCTAAAGTTATTATGATAAAAGCTTTCATAGTGCTTTTTAGGGGTCAGTACAAAGATTGTTTATTATAATATAATAAAGTAAAGTACATATTATGTACTATCTACTCGAAAATATATACAATACATGATATGAATAATTGACAGATCGATCAAGATCGATCAAAACAGCTGAAACTAGAAACCATCAATTTGAACAGTAGTTTAATTTTATTATGTAGTTAAGTAAATAAATAATAAATAAATAAATAAATATGCGCCAGACAACACACCTCTTGTAATGGTCTCGAAATAGGGATTAATATCCCTGTGTTACGAGGTACCACACAAGAAAATAAGCTAGGGGCGTCTCCCAGCACACCCAGACCCGGGTCAATTCAGAAAAGGTCGTTTCCTGAATTGACCCGACCGCGAATCGAACCCGGGACACTGCGGTAATCGAGGCGAGAAATCGTGCTATAGCGCACTACGCCAATCGTGTCGTTAAGTAAGGGGATAAACGTTCTTTTATGAAAATTGTGACATCCCAATACAATTTAGAGTTTAATTTAAAGCCAACCCCTTTAAGTATGCTGTACCCTCTAGCCAGAATTGTGCTGCCACAAGTTTGTAGAGCAGTTGATGGCTCCACTGAAAGGACCAAACTGGAGCTGAGACGTCGTCACCCCATGCGCAGATACGCTGTCGCTCCACAAAGACTTAATAGTCGAAAAAGTTTTGTTAAGTCCGTCCGCCTTCTATTTGGCAACCCACCACAAGCCAGAATCAGTATGTGGCAGGAAAGACTGCCAATTGCCCCGTCTGTGGCACCTTAAGAGAGTCTCCCTCCTGGCCACGACCTACCATTCGGTAACTTGGAAAAGTTAGAATAGTCTGCGGACCCAGGTCGGGTGCTTAAAAGCTAATCTATGCATATATATAAATGAGAATACACTGAGAGTACGAACCACGTGTGCGAATGTGGTGCCTCCTCCCAGACCATGAGCCACCTTCTCGTATGGCCCTTATGTCCGGACAGTACAAACGAACACCTGATGTGTGCCAATGAAACAGCTGTTAAGGTGGCAGAATACTGGTTGGTATGATATAATGTTGCTGTCGACACGACAAGAAGGAAAAGCTCACTCCAAACATGAGCAATTTATTTGCTCACATAAGCAAGAATATAACATTTTCGTACATATACTGATCGAATTATAAAAGATAATTTGATTGTAAAGTCAGCGTAGACACCTAAGCTCTACCTAATTTGAGGGAAAATTTGCACGTGTATGATGTCCCCGAGATAAATATTCAGAAGGTTCTTCTATTTGTAGGTTTACGCTCTTCTGGCGTGTTGTGGGATGAAATAGTATATTATCTTGTTCTAGCTTTATCAGCAACAATTCGCAGAAACGTATAACTTCCGAAGGACTTCATAGAAATGAAACGAACTTTACAGATTGCTCGGAAGCGATCGCCTCGAGGTCAAAATTTAAAGTTACAGCAGTTCTGAATATTGATAAGTCTATGACCCCCTCAAGATAAATGTCGACTTTGCTCATTACAAGAAATGCGGAGG